>JAHHFK020001285.1:0-76265 GCA_024533555.2 Aedes koreicus | reverse complement strand
GTATCTCGGCAAATAGGAATCGTCTTTATGGTGTCTTGCGCCACCAAGTTCAAAGAATGAGCAAAGCAGTGGACAAACAAGGCTCTCCTTTCATCACCAAGAATCTTAGTTCACACTCCATTTTTGCTACCAGCCATATTCCTTGCTCCGCCATAACACTGCCCCCTACAGTTGGACAGCGGCAAATCAAACTAGATAAGTATATCCTTGATGACGGAATAAAGCGTGGCGGAGGTTGTACATTCCCCTTTATAGAAACCAACGAAAATTTCTACGGCTTCCAAAGGATTTCTGGCAAAACGGATGCAAAATGAAAACTGCTCCTTCCTTGAAATGTCCGCTGTCTCGTCCAACATAATAGCATAGTAAACAGCTAACTTTACCAACTCAAGGAGTTTCCGAAGCAGAGTATGGCTAAGAAGATCGAAAATTTCGTTTTGGATTCCATGGCTACACCAAGTATACGATTCGCGTTTCAACAAAGATTTCGGCTCCCCTGCATCTTCACTGCGCAAATTCAACAAATTTACGAAATTACTTGCGTCAACATTGTGACCACGGATTGCAAGACCCTGAGAAGCTAAGTACAACAGCGATGAAAAGATCTTTTTCAAACACGCCCGGTTAACAATCATTTCTCTCTTTTTTTTGGTCAGAGAGCTGCGCACTAACGTTAACTGATGCTCGCAAAGCATGTAGTTTCATCACTGCTTCCCTGTGACACATCGATTGCTCATGCAGTTTGAACTTTTCCACTCCCATTTCCCATTATTGAAACCCAATTCGATGAAAATTGTTTCCTTCTTAGAGGAGAACGGCAGACCCATCGTATGAAACCATGTCGTTCGCCGAGTCGTAAAAAATCCATGGGAAGCTTGTTGTCCATCCTGCACAGCTCTAAAAATTAGTGTGAATTTCTGTTCAATATCATGCACATAAATGTAGCGTCACAAAACATAAAAATTTGCGTTATACATCGTGTAATGCTCTGGGACATTCCATACATTGCCGATAATATCGTATGCAAAAGTTCATCTTTGATAGAACTATTTTATGCAAGTGGCTCCTTCGTGTGGAATGAAATACAAATTTACATGCACTGATATTAACAATCATCCAACAGAAGTTCCTTCTGCTGGATCCGTATGCGTGGGATTTGTCGGGGAATCAGCAACAGCATCCACGGAGATTTCCTTTTTCGGTAGCTTGATCAGAAACTTGTACATTTCGACGATCAAATCGAGCAGCAGCTGATGAATTTTCTAAACAAATTACAGTCTTTAACTGCTTCGACTTACTTTTGGATGGATAATTTTCAGCGTAAATTTCTACGAAAAACAATTCACAAATCAGTACAGTCAACCGATTGATTAAAGAATGTTATCTGCACCAACGCTGAAAGCTAAATGAAAACCCAGTCTGAAAGCTCTCTCATATTCATTCATCAGAACGTCAAAATAAGAATGAACCATACGCCCAGTGCAAATAAAATGGGTTGGTGTGTAAAGCTTAAATTTGAAATGCCGGTTGACGTGGATTATGAGTTCATGATACAGCCTTCGAAAATGCAAATTAGGGGGGGGGGGGAAGACAGGGGGGTTTCAATGATGCTTCGCCCCTCTCCAAAATTATGGGGGGGGGGGAGTATTAACCATTATACTAACATCGTGTTTCTATCGATCTGCCAACAGATGCCGCCCCACCTGTAGTAGTACACATTTAATGCTGATGTGGGAAAAGTAGAATATCGTTAAATCCATAACAATAATGACGTCTTCGGGTGAATGAACTCGACGAGGACATGCTCAATAATGTCAGGAACCTTGTCGTTCAAGTTTCAGAATCCCACACATTCCCACACGTCTTATATCGACAAAGATTTTTCATTAGGGCCTAACTGACAAACGTAACCAATGGCTTATTCCGTAAATTTCTCGTTGTACAAAATCTACCCATGTAAGCTTCCAATTCTATCGAATAAAGGGTGTTCCGATCAAAATTTGGTCAAACAGTAATGTGTGTGAGCCGATCAATGTTTTTATTAATAAGTCAAATTCTTTTTCTTTTTCAAGTTCCGTTAAAACAGAATACAGGAGAAATATTCAGCTAAGCTTCCTTTTTACCGAATGCGAATTGCCGGGTCTTTCGTTTAACACCTGCCATAAGATTTTGTACAGTCTCCTTGTCCACTTTATTCGCCGCAGAACGCCAGTTTGCCTTGAACTGTTTCTCGCTCACAACAGCTTTTTGAGTCTTCTTAAGGTTCCGCTTGACGATGGCCCAATATTGTTCGATTGAGCGGAGCTCTGGCGTGTTGGGAGGGTTCTTGTCCTTGGGCACCACTTGAACGTTGTTGGCAGCATACCACTCCATGGCCTTTTTCCGTAATGGCAAGATGCCAAATCCGGCCAAAATAGAACGGAACAATTGTGTCGCTTCAGGAAAGGCAGTAGACGTTTTTGTAGGCACTCGCTCAGATAAATTTCCTGGTTGACTGTTCCGGTCGCAATGTAAACGTTGCTCTTCAAGTCACAGGTACAGATGGCCTGCCACACCAGATATTTCTTCGCGAACTTTGACAGTTTAATGTGCTTGAAAATATCTGCCACCTTTCCCCGTCCGGTTGCCGTATAGAATTCCTGTCCAGGAAGCTGTTTAAAATCTGCCTTGACGTAAGTTTCATCGTGCTGTACCATGCAATCAAACTTCGTCAGCATCGTCGTGTACCACTTTCGCGATCGTGCTTTGGCCGACGTGTTTTGTTTATCGTCGCGATTTGGAGTCACCACTTTCTTGTAAGTCGACAGTCCAGCTCGTTTTTTAGCTCTATCCACGGTTGAAGGCGCCACTCCCAGCTTCTTTGTGACATCTCGGACGGAGAGGTTGGGGTTCCGCTCGAAACAGCGGGCAACTCTTTTTGTCGTCGCTGTGGCCTCCGGCTTTCGATTTCCCCCCGATCCAGCTTTCCTGGTTGTCGACAAACGTTCACCGAACACTTTTAATACGTTGGTAACAGTTCATTTAGCCACATTCAACAATTTCGCCAACTTGGCGTGAGAGTAGTTTGGATTTTCGCCATGCACGTGCAAAATTTTGATGCGTTGCTTCTCTTCCTTCGACGACATTTTAATAACTGAAGTGCTAATCTCAAAATCAAAATAGAGGCATGATGCTACACACACACATCTTCAACATGAGGGGTGTGCAAAATTTTTTAATGCACGATGAAAGGAAATGCGTCAAGTTTAAGTCGACCAAATTTTGATCGAAACACCTTTTAGAACGACGTATGTTCTTCGAAATGGCTGTGGTAGATTAATGAGGCAAGTTTCCAAGGCCGACAAATTCAAGGAAGAAGCCATTGTTTACGTTTTTCAGTTAGGCCCTAATGAAAAATCTTCGTCGATATAAACGGAGCACTCGCCACCTTGTTGTGAGTACTGGCAGAAGCGCGCTAAATGGTTAATCAACTGCTATGTAAGCAACATTGGTATTACTGGCACGTGGAATAACATAGCATAGCCTAGCATAAACCAGGTCGCACAATAGCGTAGGTGGTACAAGCTCTGATAAGAGCCCCCTCTCTTGTTTTTTTATTGATTATAAACACCCCCCCTCTCTTATATTATTTTCCCTCCCACACAACACAACCGTTCCCCCCCCCCCCTACCTGGGGGGAAAAAGAAAGAATATTAGTCCGACACTTACTTAAGAAAGATGCGCAGAAATCCACGACCCCTCATAAGTCTCACGGTAAAGGTGGAATTATGTTAGTAGGGAGGGTAAGCTTTTGGATACGCTCAACAAGAAGGTGGGACGTTAGGCATATGGACGTTAGGCATATGGATCTTTGGCATATGGATGTTTGGCCGAATGGACGTTTGGCCGAAAATTGTCTATTAGCATTAATGTTTTGCACAGAAAAGGAAATAAGAATCTAAATAAGTATTTTCAAACGCATTAGATCTAAAAAAGGGAATAAGGAACCAAAAAAAAACATTCTCGAACGCATTAGAAAGCAACCCGATACTCTAGACTTATAACACTTAGAGTTTATCAATACATATGTGTGCGCATTTGCAGTAATAAGCATTCTAATTTAGTTTCAACCAAATCAATTCACTAGAAAACGAAATTTTTATGTTCAAAAATGCAAAAAATGGTATCCGGCCATTTGCCCATATACATGAGAAGCATGATTTTTTTTTCACCCGTAACGCTGGTAGATCACCTTTTCGTGGTGCGTTACGGGGTTTCAGATCTACCACCGAACCCTAGTCTGAATTATTTAATTAATTAATTAATTCAAACTAGGGAACATATTTGTTTTTGTAGTCAAAGGAACGTATATTAGTCCTTATTACATTTTATGTCTTGTGAAAAGCGACAATACTCGGATTGACCCACCGAGGATGAGCTTGGAATAAGGAAAACATGATTAGTCTTCATTCATGCGAACTCTCATTTTCTATTTGATGTTCTATAGTTTGAAGTGGTTAGGACTAGGATTCTGATGCATGGTCAGTATCGGAGTCATTGTTTGTTTTGTTTGCAATGAATCCAGTTTTGACTGATAAAGGGGCGCGCCTTCGAAGAGTGCTGTCACTTTAAAAAAAAACTCGATTCATAGCCAACAAACCAAACAATGACAACTTTAAAAAAAACACCGAATACTTCATCATTTCTCAATAGTGATGAAGTAACTCTACATGCACTAAACAAAGGATACGGGATATACTACAATAGATCAAATTACTGGTCGCAGTGGTTTCCTTCTTTCAACAAAGGCCCTTCCTTCTTTCAACAACGGAAAAAAATGAATATGTTTTGATAAAATTGTAGACTCCTGATTTTAGGTAGAAATATTTATTGTGTTAAACAGCTAGACAGAATGGGTCATTATTTTTTTAATAATCTTGAAGAAATCTGCAGTTCCTCCGAAAGATACCTTCTTTTGATTCTTTGCACATGGGCCTTCTATGACGATACATATTCCTGTATTCGAAAGCAAACTTCTGAATAAAGCGCTTGCCCGTTTTATTACTCTTTGTGAGATTGTTCCTTCTTTCAAACATGAGCAGTTCTTTGGAGTTTTACTGATCAACGAAATAAAGCACTGCATATTTGACGAAGCATGTTCCAGCATCCAAAAGCGATCTTATGATATAAAGCGCTTCTTTCTTCTTCTTCAGCATTTCAAGCTTATTGCTTTTACAATTCCTAGACCAGACCGGGAATCGAACCCAGCCACCTCCAGCATGGTGTTGCTTTATAGCTGCGCCTTTACCGACTGAGCTATGGGAGGACCTAAAAGCGCTTGCCCGGTATAAAACTCTTATGTGAGATTGTTCCTTCTTTCAAACATGAGCAGTTCGTTGGAGTTTCACTGATCAAACAAATGTAATTCTCATGATTTCATGCATTTCAATTAGAGAAATTTTGAACCGACTGGTGAATTATGTCAGAAACTAATATTTGATAATTTTGAGCTTTAATAACATTGCATTTTTCTTATTTTACTTTTGAGACGTTGTTTGGAATCAAATGATTAAAAGATATTTGGCTAAATGGCTTCGAACCCTAAAATTACTTGGCATGGCATTTCACAGTAGAATCTGATTCTAAATTTCGACTTTTTTCAAATGAGTTATTCGTCCTTATGAACAATAGTTACAATAAACTTTCTCAGAAAAATCAAGCCTCAAAATGACTGACGATTATCAAAATATGGTATGATCAAACTAAAGCATAAAAAATAGGACAAGTATATGAAAATTTCACAATTTGAATGAAGAATGCACATAAATATACATTGACCTGCTTTATTTCAATGTGACGATCAGATTCATCTAAAAACTCATACCTGCCATGCATTAAAGACTGTATTCGATGAAATTTGGACACACAAAATAGGTCACCATAAATTTTCCTTGAGCCCGATGCTTTTCAAACTTTCTGGAAATAAAGTACTACTAAATGGTTAAGTTTTGACATCATTGGTTTATTGAACCTCTTCTCCCAACCCAAATGCCCGCACCTTTGCCTTGACCCCTTTCATCAAATTTTGGGCAATGATAGGACCGACTTGCTTACTTACTTTTAACCACACTTTCTTTAGTTCAAGTTCATTTTCTATCAGTTTTGGAGTTTTAACGAGCTTTGCCTTCATGATTGCCCAACATTTTTCAATTGGCCAAAGTTCCGGAGTGTTTGGAGGGTTGACGTTTTTTTTTACAAAAACTACATTATTATCTTTGTACCAGTCTAAGACGGGCCGGGCATAGTGGCAAGATGCCAAATCCGGCCAAAACAACGTCGGGCCATCGTGAGATCTCAAGAAGGGCAGAAGTCGTTTTTGGAGGCATTCGTCCTTGTAGATTTGTCCGTCGACGGTCCCAGAGGTGATGAAGGGCTGACTCATTTTGCCACATCCGCAGATCGCTTGCCAGACAAGGAATTTTTTGGCGAATTTCGACAGTTTCTTCTTCCGTACACTCTCCGGAACGGCCAACTTAGAGGTGGCGACGTAGTGTTCTTGTCCTGGCATTTGTTTGGTGTCGGCTTTAATGTAGGTCTCATCGTCCATCACAATGCAGAACGGTTTTGTATCCACTCCCTGTACAGTTTTCTTGCACGAGTTTTGGCCACCGAGTTCTGTTTATCGCTCCGGTTCGGTGCCTTCTGGACCTTGTACACATGTAATCCAGAACGTTTCATTGTTTTCTGCACAAAACAAACTGAAACTTTCACCTTTTTCGCAACATCCCTGATCGAAATGTTGGGATAACGCATAAATTGGTTCAATACCAACCTGGCCTTCTCCGGATTTGATGTGCCACGTTTTTAGCCACGACCATTTTTCCGCTTGGTTGTCTTACGGTCCTTGAACGTTTTGATCACATGAGATACGGTTGAATGTGCGATTCCGAGCTGTTTTCCGATCCATCGATGAGAAGCGTTTGGGTTTTCGAAGTGAGTGCTCAAAATTTGATGGCGCACTATTTCTTCATTCGAAGCCATCACTGAAATCACTCGACCGATTTTCACGAAACTTATTACACAATTGACACAACACAATGAAATACATTCAGTTAAAATTTCAATAATTTTTAACCACACGCTAAAAAGTTACGAACAATTGCGTGTGTCCAAATTTCATCGAATACAGTCTTTAGACAAAACGAGAAATATTTTTTCTTCACCTCACCTCGCGCATAGTAAACTGAAAGAGATTTCAGCTCTGGTTCATAACGACAGAAAGAAGGTCTTTTGATGCGCACCAAAAACTTGAGCCGTCACAATCCCGGTATCAGTTAATGCGTTTGAAAATACTTTTTTTGATTCTTATTTCCTTTTCTCTGCAAAACATTTATGCTAATAAACAATTTTCTGCCAAACGTCCATTCGGCCAAACATCCGTATGCCAAACGTCTTTATGCCAAACGAGGTATCATCTGTCTGCAGCTTCTTCTGTACGGAAACCCTCTTTTTCTTCATGTCGTCCTCAGATTTGACCTTCTTGGGATGCTTCCGTAGTGCCTGCTTCATAATAGCCCAGTATTTTTCGATGGGCCTTAGTTCCGGTGCGGTTGGGGGGGGGGGGGGTTGATGTCCTTGGGTACGAAAGTGACGCCGTTGGCTTCGTACCACTCCAGGACAGGGCTTCGTCAGCATCTGAGTGTACAGCTTCCGGGCCCGTGACTTTCCCACCGTATTTTTCGTTCGTCATGATTTGGAGCCTTCTGTACTTTGTGCGTATGCAGTCCCTCCCGGTCCTTGGCTCTCTGAACGAAAGACTTGGACAGACCCAACTTTTTGGCCGCATCCCTGACCGAAGCATTGGGATTCCGCTTAAACGCTTTCACGACACGCTTGTGATCCTGATCACTAATAGACCATCCATTCTGACCACATTTTTCGTTCCGTTCGATGCTCAGTGTTTCGTAGTAACGTTTAATCACACGACTCACCGTTGACTGCACGATTCCGAGTTGTTTTCCGATGTCCCGATGAGAGAGTTGAGGATCTTCCAGGTGCCTTTTCGGGTGACGCCATTTTTTCCAATTTTCGAAAAACTGACAGCGATAATAATACAACAACAAAAAACACTCTAAACTACTTCTACCCAAATTTTCAAGAGAAAATACCCAATGGGTAATTTTCTACAGCGTTGTTTCCGTGATGCAATTTGATGGGGGACAACCTTTACTTGACATTAATTCATGGTATTTTTCATGTCAATTTAAGCCAAATGTCACCAAAATCAGGTCTGTTGTATGAAAGAATGCAAACAATTTCGTGGTTCATGCTTTGGCTTGCAATTGAACGAGGGAAAATTTTACGTGAGTTTTTTTTTCAAATTCGCATATTTTTCTGTGTCGCAAAAAGGTAGATTTTATTGCAAAATTCTGAACCTTATTTACCAGGCATTCACTGGCATTCAAACAAAAGGTCATAACTATGTACTGACTTATGTAATTAACTTCGGATCGGTTTCGTTTTGAGTAATGGTATTCTGTAAAATTTACAGTAATTTTAACAAAATTGCCTATATTTAGGTGTGTGGATATTATCAGCTCTCTTTCATACTTTCTGTATATATGGCATTGCATATGTGATTTTTAGCATACAACTATTCTAAAAATTCACTTTTAAAACATTTGAGGTACTGGTCGTACTGGTATGCGATGCATGTCCACACACTCAAATATTATTTAAAAGTGACAGATAAATAAATTAAACACTTAACGTGACATAAGTCATGCAGATTGACATAGACTTAAGACCTACTTGTTTTAAATCTAGAAAACTTGTAAAGCTGGTCTTTATAGACGAATACTATTTTTTATTCCTTGATTATCGAGCTTTTCAGCCCAGGGCTGGTTCATCTCCCGTCGTAGTCACTCAAATACCTTTTTGGGTATTTTCGTAACTTGTCCGGGGGTGAGTTTCGAACTCGTGACTTTGGCGTGAGAGGTATGGATGTTAATCACTACGCCGGAGTCGCCCCCAGACGAATACTACTGCTTCCCTGTTTGACGGTACTCAAAGACTTTTGATAACTATAGCCGAGGCTGAAAAGCTCAATAATAAAGATATCTACTACTTTTGATAACTTGCTGTGATATTTGCCCATTATTTCAAAATAAAACGTGAACGCATGCCTTCCCAATATGTCAATTGCACATTTAAAACACAAGAAAGTCGCAAACCAACGTTAATTTTTGTTCCTGTGTATCTTATATAGAACAAAACTAAACTAGAATTCGTGAAGCAAACGAAGTTAAAGCGTTCAACGTTTACACGAAGGATATTAAAAATTACTACTAACTTGAGACATTGAATTGGATTCAATAAATTATTATTTTTTAAACAAAATTTTTTCAACTTAAGCTGAGAATAGGAGCGTATAATTTGCTGAACACTATGGTATAATCAATCGTTGAAATTAAAAGTCAATGAAAACAAAATCAAATGGTCCCATTCATGTTAAAGAATAATGATGTAGTTATCCTGTAAAATATAAACAATTTGAAACAAAAATGGTGCTAAAAACGAGCATACACCTGCCTCCCCAGAGCCGTATCCTTACTAGCACCACCAACGCAATGATACGCTTCCGTTTGCCATCCTAAGCATCCGAACAGCATGCTATTTGAGGCCGTTCAAAATGGTGACCTAGAGAAGGTAGCCGTCCTGCTGGACAACGGCGGCGATGTCAACGAGCGGGATGATAAGTTCTTCAACACCGCCCTGCACCGGTCAATCTTCGCCAAAGAACACCGCTTCGAACTGATTGACCTGCTGATTTCGCGAGGAGCCGACTGCAATGCACTCAACAAGATGTACCTCACGGCCTCGGAGTTGGCCCTGGAGAAGAAGCTCGATGATCTGGCAAAGCACATGATCCTACGGGAAACCGAACTCATTGACAACCATCTGGCATACTATCTGCTGATCCGACGGGGTAACTTGCAGCTGTTTGAGTTTTTGATCTCGATCAAGCGGCTTAAGTACGAGGATGAGATTCTGATCATTGCCAAGGCGTATGCCGAGCTGAAGCTGAAGAATGTCCCCTTGAAGGAGCACATGGAAGCGTATCTGAACGAGATACTGATCAATCACGACTACTGGCTGATCAATGGCAGCAACGGGAAGCAGCGTAGGGATCGAGTTCAGAATGTGCACCGGATTCGGGAGATCGTCGACAACGTTAGGGAGCTGTTCGATTCGTACGACAATCACAACCTAATGGATGTGGATAGTGTATTCTTGCTGCGGTTGTCGTACATCCTGGAAAACATCTTCTTCATCCGGAACCAGTACAAGGAGCTACCGTTGCACCATGTGGAGTTCTGTATCGGTGAGTACTGTTAATTGTCTAACCCTTATCATAACAATTTATTGCCTGTGGCATTTATCAAATTGTCAGACACAATCCTTTCGTATTTTCCGAAAACTGTCAAGTCCACCCCGAACCAACAGCGACACCAGCGAGATAGTTGAAGAATTTTTAATTTGTTGCGTTAAACAACCTCCGCTTTTAAAAACTACAACTCAGCTGAATGGAGGCAGCGCGCGCGATTCCCGGGTCTTTGCCGTGTAGGTACAAACGAACCGCAAACGGTAACACCGCACCTACAAAAACAACGACGATAAGCGCGGCGCAAGGACTGCTCTCACTCTCCTCGATGACGCTTGCCTCCTTCAGCTGATGCTCGGAACGCGTAATGTACGCACTACCCGTTTTCACCACGTTAATCTTGTGGACAACTTCCGACGACGATGTGGGTGGCATGGTGGGTGTGAGCCGTGCGCTGGGAGGAAATTGCAAAAAAGTCACATATTACCCATCACCTCCTACCGTCAGCATCATCTATCGCGAAGGATGTGAACAAGTGGTGGCAACCATCACGGTGCTCCCTGCCATCCTTATACCATTTCGATCAAACTGGCGATCTAATTTCTATCAGTGTTGCCAGCTTCGCACAGCTGTTCGTGAGGGCAATGGTTCGAAAGCATGCCAACACTGTCAGTTTGCGCGCCCATGGAGGGAAGAAATTTGCATATCACATCGTTGTTTTGGGTTGGAAACTGACGGGTAACGAAACGCACCGACTGCAGCAGCAAGTTGGTTGGTGCGTAGAGCGATGCATCACACCACCCACCGGTCGTCGTCTCACGCGGCTCCTAAGACCGGACCAGGATGCTGGCGGAGGAATTCAAATTTCTGAACCCTCTCAACTATAGCCGGCTGATGATGATGATGATGATGATGATGATGATGATGATGACGGTGCTGGCATACAATGCGGATCTGCGTGTATGAGTGGGTGCATATATTCGCACACGTGTTTGCCATTCTGCATGTGTTTGGGTGCATTTCTATTATGCCAGTGGTAGTGGTGGATCTCTCTCCGACTTTTTGTGTTATGCTAGTTTTCTTCTCCGTTAGATCGTTGGGTTCGAACGGGTGATGAGGTGCTTTCTTCAACCACCCGAACCATGGCCTGCTGCATTCTGCTCTATGATTTGCATAGCGCTTGACTGGGGTGTTGTTGTTTAAAAGCGCGAAATTTACAGACCAGACATGTAGCACCGACGCGCCGAGATGGGCACAAGAATAGGGCCTTGTTATTCGTTGGAGATTTTCGATTTATGGGAACTACACCGGGTAGTCGTCCTTTTGGTGTGCTATGTAATGAGAGAAGCCTTTGTCGGTTGAAAGGGATGAGAAGTGAGAGAAGGGAAGAAAATCTATGGGATCGGATGACGAGTCGATAGCCGTTACGAGATTGTTATAATTTCAATGATTTATTGAACTTTAGTAGGCATAGGTTATCAAAGTCATAGTTAAATATCAATTGAATGCATCCACACATACCAGCGTGAGATTGAATTTTTTTTAGTTTCTAAATAACTATATTATGCATATTAGAATGAAATTTAACTTACTTTTTGAAAGTATTGATCGATATGTGCACTTCTTAGTTGAGAGCCCAAAGACAACGACAAGAATGTCAATAGTTATAGCTAGATGGTGTGCGTAAATGGTATTGCAGATGATATAGCTTACTATTGAATAGTAAATTAGTATTAAATAGGAAACGAGTCGTGGGTGATCATTTAAGACTTTACCACAGAATATGGGCGATAAGATTCACTGGCTAGCCAGATCCTTTGGTTCGGATAAGCAAGCAATAATTCGATTGAGTATAGGGAAGAGTGGTTTTTATTAGTAGCGAGTTGGTTCTCCATCCGCTTTCGGGACGGCTTCAATCCGCCTAGGGATGGAGCTGTAGAGGGTCTCAATGACGTCCAATGGTATTTTATACCACTCGTCGATCAAAGTTTTCTCCAATTCCTTCAAGGACGAAGGGGGTGGGAAAACATTCCGAATTCTTGTTTCCAATGTTGACCACAATGGTTCAATGATGTTAATGTCCGGTGACTGAGCATCCTCCTATCCCCTTTATAAGATCAAGTTATGACAAACAAACGAACATCACCAAAATAGCAACAGTTATTCAACAAAGTGCATTATTTCAACAAGCAGATGTTAAATGATCTTATGTTCATAAGAAATCAAGCACACGATGTTTTTTTTGTATTTTCTCATTTTCATAGCACACGTAGAAATAACAAACTTGTCAAAACAACGTTTTGACGTCCAAATTAAGAAACTAGTTGTTTCAAAAATCCGTTTTGTTAATATAAACCAGCGATTTTGTTTTGAAACAAACAGGTAGGTTGGTTGTTTCTACATTAAGATATTACAATACAACACAAATTATGGTTGTTCTTAGGTAATATTTTTCTTGTTTCCACCTTGAAAGGGACTATCATTTGATCAATTGATATCATTCGGTGTTCGTGATGATTAAAGGGTGTTCCGATCAAAATTTGGTCCAACAGTAATGTGTGTGAGTCGATCAAAGTTTTTATTAATTAGTCAAATTCTTTTTCTTTTTCAAGTTCAATTAATACAAAATACAGGAGAAATATTCAGCTAAGCTTCCTTTTTACCGAATGCGAATTGCCGGGTCTTTCGTTTAACACCTGCCATAAGATTTTGTACAGTCTCCTTGTCCACTTTATTCGCCGCAGAACGCCAGTGTGCCTTTCTCGCTGTTTCTCGCTCACAACAGCTTTTTGAGTCTTCGTAAGGTTCCGCTTGACGATGGCCCAATATTGTTCGATTGAGTGGAGCTCTGGCGCGTGAGGAGTGTTCTTGTCCTTGGCCACCACTTGAACGTTGTTGGCAGCATACCACTCCATGGCCTTTTTTCCGTAATGGCCAGATGCCAAATCCGGCCAAAATAGAACGGAACAATTGTGTCGCTTCAGGAAAGGCAGTAGACGTTTTTGTAGGTACTCGCTCAGATAAATTTCCTGGTTGACGGTTCCGGTCGCAATGTAAACGTTGCTCTTCAAGCCACAGGTACAGATGGCCTGCCACACCAGATATTTTTCGCGAACTTTGACAGTTTAATGTGCTTGAAAATATCTGCCACCTTTCCCCGTCCGGTTGCAGTGTAAAATTTCTGTCCAGGAAGCTGTTTAAAGTCTGCCTTGACGTAAGTTTCGTCGTCCTGTACCATGCAATCAAACTTCGTCAGCATCGTCGTGTACAACTTTCGCGATCGTGCTTTGGCCGACGTGTTTTGTTTATCGTCGCGATTTGGAGTCTCCACTTTCTTTTAAGTCGGCAGTCCAGCTCGTTTTTTAGCTCTATCCACGGTTGAAGGCGTCACTCCCAGCTTCTTTGTGACATCTCGGACGGAGAGGTTGGGGTTCCACTCGAAACAGCGGGCAACTCTTTTTGTCGTCACTGTGGCCTCCGGCTTTCGATTTCCCCCCGATCCAGCTTTCCTGGCTGTCGACAAACGTTCACCGAACACTTTTAATATGTTGGTAACAGTTGATTTAGCCACATTCAACAATTTCGCCAACTTGGCGTGAGAGTAGTTTGGATTTTCGCAATGCACGTGCAAAATGTTGATGCGTTGCTTCTCTTCCTTCGACGACATTTTGATAACTGAAGTGCTAATCTCAAAATCAAAAAAAGGCAAAAAGAAACAAAGAAAAGAAAAACCCAAGAAACAAGTAAAGAAAGTAAAAAATTTAACTAAAAAAAAAACAAAAAAAAAAACAAGAAAAAAACAAAAAACAATTAAAAATGCAAATTCAAAACCAAAAAAAAAAAACCAAAAATATAAATATAAAATATATAAAAAAATAAATAAAAAAATATTATATACATAAACAAAAAACATCACTAATCAACCAAACCAAAAACAAAACACAAAAGTGTTCGCCAAAAATTTATTTTAAGTCGGATTTTCTTAAAACTTTCAGGAAATGAACTAATACATATGGATTATGTTTCGGCATAATTACTTTATTCAATTTCCTTTCCATCGCTGAAAGCCCGCACCTTTCCCTTGAGACCCCTCATTACATTTTGTGCAATGGTGGAGCCGACCTTTTTGGTCACTTTCATCCATTCTTTCTTCAACTCCAGCTCGTTCTTAAACACCTTGGACGATTTTCGAACTTTGGCCTTCATTATGGCCCAAAATCTTTCCACCGGACGAATCTCTGGTGAATTTGGGGGTTGGCGGTTTTTGGTACAAAAACAACGTTATTGTCTCTGTACCAATCCAACGTCGATCGCGCGTAATGGCATGATGCCAGGTCCGGCCAAAATAATGTCTCGCCTCCGTGGGACCGCAGGAAGGGCAACAGACGCTTCTGGAGGCACTCGGTGCGGTAAATTTCGCTGTTGATGGTACCCGTTGTGATGTACGGTTTACTCAGTTTACCGCATTGGCATATGGCCTGCCAGAGCAAGTATTTTTTTGGCGAATTTGTCCACTTTCTTCTTCCTTATGTCTTCCGGAACATCAAACCGTGATTTGGCAACGTAGAACTCCAGCCCCGGTATCTGCTTTGCGTCTGCCTTGATGTAGGTTTCGTCATCCATAACCACACACATCGGTTTCGTTAACCACTCTCGATACAGCTTCCTTGCGCGGGATTTGGCCGCCGTGTTTTGTTGATCACGCCGGTTCGGTGCCTTGCGGACCTTGAATACACGAAGCCCAGCTCGTTTCATGGTTTGCTGAACGAACCAGGCGGAACACTTTGCCTTCAGAGCCGCGTCGCGAATCGAAAGGTTCGGATTACACTTGAAATAATCCAACACCTTCCGGGCCTTCACAGGGTCAGCTGTCTTCGATTTTCTTCCACTTCCAGCCCACCGCTCGGTCGTCTGGGACTCCTTAAACGATTTTACCACCCGAGACACAGTTGTATGGGTGATTCCCAGTTGTCTTCCGATCCATCTCATGGTCGCAGTCGGATTTTCCATGACGGCGCGCAAAATTCTCCGGCGATTTTCTTCTTGTTTCGATGACATCTCAATAACCACTGAACCGATTGTTATGAAATTTTGCACATGTAAACAATTTACTCCAAACTAGTTATACCCAGATTTTCATCAATTTTTACCCACGGACAAAAAAGTTACACACGGATAAAAATGGTGCATTTTTTTCGAGTACAGGCCTTATGTCTATGGCAGTTCTAGACCCCTCCCCTCTTTAAGGAGGTGGGGGCTCTCAAACAAATGAAACTCAAATATCTGGATAATTCGATAGCTATTCAAGTAAATAAAACCATATTTGGCATGTGGGGGTTTATGAAGGCAGAATTTCTATATATTTAAAAATGAATTTATGTCTGTCTGTCTGACCCTTATAGACTCGGAAACTTCAGAACCGATCAGTGTGAAAATTCGTATGCAGGGGTTTTTGGGCTGGGGAAGGTTCTTATGATTAATTGAGACCCCTATTCTCTCTGGAAGGTGGGGTCTCATACAAATGAAACACAAATTTCTGCCTAACTCGAGAACTTAACCAAATTTGGCATGTGGGGGGTTTTGAACAGAGCTCGAAAACGTCGTGAACGACGAGTAAAATAAATATTTAGTGTGCACAATTTTCTATATGTACATTTCGTTCTATCAGTCGAACAACACATTCATGTCGACTTATTTTTCCGTGTATTCCGTTGTTCCTTTGTTCCACACAACTCATTCACACCACAGCACCTATCTGGCTATTCATGCGTCAAGAGCTTTTGTTTGACCTGATGGTCTGGTAACAATTCATTCATTTTCGCGTTGATGCGTGATTTTTTCTGCGACAGGATTCTTTTTTTTTCAAATATACCCGAACATGGCTGAAGGCGAAGGAAATTTCTCGAAGACAAAGGAAGCCATAAGACGGAGCTCTAGCAAACGATCTATGACCAAAATCGCTACAGAGTTTGTGGTTCGAGATCGAGAAAAGGCATTTTGGAGGATCGATTCGAGAAGTGGCAGCAAATACGAGCATTCAAAATACGTTGGTGTTTCCACTTCATCGATTCTTCAAATGAAGGACGGTTCTTTCTTCTTCACGGTAAAACATTGAAATTGAATGAGTTGTTTGGGCTTATTTACATTCACTGCTTTCTGGAACGAATGGATTATGAAACTAAAGCAACACAAAACAAGTTGATTCACCTTGCACTAGAGATTCAAGAAGTCAAATTTGTTTTTACTTCATGTTCGCTAGAGACAGTACGTGATGAAAAATATGTTGTCTCAGATAGAGTGCATTATGAGAAATGAATATGACATTTTTAAGCACTGGTTTTGGAGGCATGGAGTTTGGTGGTTTGAGACCCTTCTCCCTTCTGTAAGGGGGGGGGGGCACCAAATAAATCACACATTTCAACCAAACATGAGAATTATCCAGGTAACTAAAACACAAAATGTGTATTTTTCGGGTAAGAAGCATGTTCTGATAGAAGTTTGAACCCCTTCTTAGTCAAGAAAAAAAAACTCAAAAACAACCATCAACGTGCCAGTTCTATTGGTATTTTCATAAATGTAGTTGCAAGTGTAGCAGCGCTCGCATCGGGTTCAGCTAGTGTTAAATAAAATGTTGAAAATTTCATTGCCCGTTAATTTTATGCTTGCAATTTAAAGTTGCAGACTTGCAAAATAAGTACGCAGCGTAACAAACGGAGTTCATTAGCTTATAATATTTGTCAATCTGAACATGGCGACAACTTCTAGCATCCTTAAAATATGTTTTATGATGGCCAACGACCAGATTTAACTAGTTTAATTTAAATGTTCTCAAGCATTAGGAGATGAAGGAACAAAATTAAGCCTACAAGATAAGATTGTGCAAATTGCCATTACTACAATACATGGCATTCAAGAACCTTTTGTTTTATTAAATTTGATTACCGGTAACTAGAACGAGATCATTGAGATCGAAACGGGTATCATGAAGGATTCGATTGTGCATTATTAGTAGTGGCATTAGGAAAATATCATTTTTTGGTTCCTCAACTTACTATTATGTCATGTCGTGTAAGCGATCATTTTGAGTTTTTATGGTCTCGTAAATTTAAGAACAGACGGAAATTTCTGTTATGTGCAACCAAGAAGATTTAAATTTACATGATATCTTCTAAGACTGCAGCTTAATGCAACTCAAATCAGAGATTTGATAGATCAGTTTCAGAGTTGCCATTCTTGCCATGCTCCGAAAAGGGTATTATCTAAAACCAAATCGCAAAACGTATTAATGTCAACATAATCAGCACAGAGCTCTTCTTTGCCAAGATGCGGAAGGAAGCCTTCCCTAGTCAACTCAAACTGAATTACAAAGGGATAGCGAACATTCATCAAAACCGGTCGGCATCAATGCGAGATTTGGCAAAAAAAAAGTCTAAAACGAGCATTGGGAGGATTCAGAGAACCAACGCTCGAACCTCTCTGAAGACGTTCAAATAACATTCTTCAACTTTATTGGTGTAACAACATTACAATTTCCACTCCTCGTCAACTTCGCTGACGACCAACACTTGCCACATCTTGCTGCACCTGATCCGCTCACCTTGCTCGCAGCGCACCACGTCTTCTTGTACCGGCCGAGTTGAAGACGAACACCATTTTGCCGGGGTTGTTGTTTGCAACATACACTGCCCAACGTATGCTTCCAGCTTTCGACTCTTTCTGGATACTGGGTTCGCCGTAGAGTTGGACGAGCTCGTTGTTCATCCTTCGCCTAAGCAAGTGACGTCCGAAAACACCAAAAAAGACCAATTTGTCTAAAAAGACAACCAACCTGTTCCGAGCTCCGACCACCAATTGTAACTGGGCGATTGTTAAAACTATTGTCACAAAGGAAACATGGAATAGTTCAAGAAAAATTGAACAACTACTAGAATATGAACAAAACAAATTATATGGTTTTCAGTGAAGCGTGTTTAAGCAAAAGTTCTCTCATGTTGTAAAAAATGTGACTAACACTATTGCAAATCATAAAGTTAACCAGAACGTTGAGAACTCTTATCAAATGAAAAATAATTTAAAAAAAAAACTAATAATACACAGTTGAAAAAATATTATTTCATTAGCCAACTTTAAGAAAGCAATTTATAACCGAGCGGTAGAAATGCAAATTCCATAAAATTAACTTTGTCAGGTCATTTTTCCTGAGACAACTACTACTGCAGCATATTTTCTCCTACGAGAAGAGCCTGCTTCGATGCAGCAATTTTATCTTCTACACCGTCCTCGATGAATTGCATGGCCGCTGCACACACATCATTTGTTTATCTATCCTATCCGCACCTCTGCCTCATCGCTCGTTTCTTTTCCAATTACTGCACCAAAATAAAAAATAAAGTGAAAAAAAAACCATACCGCACCGCGTCCACATACCATATATTTATAATGCACGTATACAAACTGTAAAACTGCACTTCTTTCCAGACACAAGCCCGACTTATTCGCGAACCGTATAACCTCGGCTGTGTGTGTACAACTTTTTATTTCTCGCTCGCTCTGCCTGTTTACATCCGCTGCGTGCTATCTCTCACCACACCATCATCACACGGGACTGCAACTATTCCCTATCTACTAAATTGCTGGGCCAAGCCATGTGGGGACCGGGGAGTGCACTGTTTTTTTTTTCGCGCTATTTTTTGCATTATTTATTATTTTTATTATTGCCTTGCCGCGTGAAATGCAATTTTTTGCCTATATTTATTTAGATGCGGTAATAAAAGTGTACTCTCTTTCTCGAAGCCAGACGCCACACCGTCGTCATCATACTGTGCACTATAGTAGTGTATTTAGAGAATGGATCTGACGATTTTTCTTTTACCTTGGGAGAGATTTCAGGTCAAAAGCTATCGATTTGTCTCTGATTCAAATTACACCCAATTAAGCCATCATCATTTTCAATTACCCGTTAAACGTATCCTCGAAGTCACCGAAAAAACCGTTGAGCAAGGTCAGTAACGGGAATTCAATTTCCGCCTGTTTAACCCCACCTCTCATTCGGCTAAAAATTAACCGGGCCAACTGAATTTTAATAAAGCGGTTAGCCTGGCAGGGGTTAATTTTATACGTCCTTCTTCGTCCGTTCCGTCGTAGAAAGGTTTTCACGTCCATCGGTGCGTCGTTATTTGGGCTAGACAGGCCGAAAGGGTCAGTGCCTCTTGCAAATCCCTTTCTCGACCTTCCGACCGCCAATCGTGGGTGTGAAAAAAAGTTTTATTCAATCGGGCAGTTTCCTTTCTGGCCTAATGGTGACTATACTTAACCCTCAACATGTCTATTGTTTTTGTTTTTGGCGTAGAACTTCGTCTTTGTTTACAATGCTGGAGTGCAATTGCAAAAACTAAAAATCAGTTGCGTGACGAAAAGCTGTCCAATTTCGAACACTTATTAATCAGTCACTTCCGAATCGATTTTTATGTTAATTACAACCATCGACAACTCAACGTATTTTCTGAAAACAGCACTCAATAATTGTTTTCAAGAATAAAATAGATCAAATTGATAAACATCAGCACTGATCACACCTAAAGCACCCATTACATTAGTCAATAAATTGACAATATGTAGTTGTTTGGCAAAATTATCCATATATGGAAATGGAAAATATTACACACTTAGAAAATTTTACAGTATTCGGTAATTTTTGACCGAACTTTCAACAGCTGAACGTTCGGTAATCTGTTCGGTAATTAAATCAATTGCCGAACGTTCGGTACTAATTTTTTGATGATCTGTCAAAAACTACCGTACAGTTCGATAATTTGTGTGGTCTGGTACCGAACAGTTTCGGTATTTTTGTTTTGTTTTTATCGTTAAGGGCTTACGCTGAAGCATTCTCGACAATAGCCATTACCTCAAAATTTAGAATTGATATATCTCAGAACTGTATCACTAGATATTGAATATTTCATCACATCATTTTGTATGCTTACTGGCTGTGAGCAGTCTGATGGAGTTCGATTCGATGTTCATTCACTAACAATCGAGATTAATTAATTTGAAATAGCGAGGTTTGCGAGAGAGAAATAAAAGATAAGAAAAAATACATGGAGCAGCAATTCACCTTAAACACCAAAATATTCGGATGTTATTGGTTTATTAAACAATGCTGTATTTGTTGTTATTTGTTTATCTTCTTAAATAACGTACTGGTATTAAAAAGTATTGACAAAAAAAAATTAAGGCAGTGCGTGCAAAAATTGTGTTCCCATTATACCGATCGTCTCGATACCCAGAATGGCACCAAAAATCAAGAAAAATTGGTTCTCCGATGGAATAGGTTTTGCATTGACAACATAGAACGCTTGAATCAATATGATAATTATGATAATTAAAAATCATGGTTGATATGGCGGTGCAATCCGGAAACATATCCGGAGACATTTTCCCGGCAGTAAAATCATATCAACAACGGAGAAACCTGTAAACAATTAACGGTAAGAATAGTTAGATGAAATCTTACGGAAAATCTAGATGAGTCGAGGATCCTGCTCCTGCAGCTGCTGGTATACCTGCTCCATCACCGTTGATTTCAGGTTATGGCCAAGAGATTAAAACGTTTTAATTAAAACTTTCCAAACCACCTTCTGGAACACAACCGATCACTGGAACCACGAGACTTCATAGAAAATGGCCGACAGTTTGACAGTTAATAATACTTTACCGGGCTTCGGTAATTCAGAGTTCGTTTTACGTTTTGTTCGGTAAAGTGCTTACCGTATTCAGTGATTGTTTATTTTTACCGTATGAATTGTATTTTTTTTTCTACCGAATACGGTAAATAAAATACAACACAACAGATCGTTTGGTAAAGTGTTACTAAGTTACGGTAAAATTATTGTAATAAATGTTTACCGAAATGTCGGTAATATTTTATGTTTACCGAAATATCTCCTTTCCGTAATTTTTTCCCCAACAATATCACATGTTTTGGTGTGTTTGCTATCCCCACACTCCACCATTATCTGTTTAGTCTGCATGCGTCTTGGGCGGGGGGGGCGCCGGAAGTGATGTTTTTTTTTTTGTTTTTGTAGTATTGTTATTTCACCTGTTTTGTGTAGGGGTAGTTTTGTTTCTCGCGCATCATCCGGCGAATATCATCCGCAGGCAAGAGCGCCCCTTTTATTTTCCCGGGCGGGGGGTTCTTACGTTTCGGATTTTGCCTCCTTTGCGCTGCCTCAAGTAAGTAATTCCGACAGTAAAAGCATTTCTTGACCATTACACTGACAAAAAAGATCTTAAGAAGTTCATTCAAACACCTTATGAAATTTAGCCACAAGGAATCGGTTGGAATTTCATACTTTTACCTTATGAATGCGAATGCGATGTTTTTTGTCTTCATTACCAGCTATGTTTTAGATATGATAACTGCATGAGTTTCATAACACAGCCTTATGAAACACATTATTGTTGATTATGATAACTGAATGTGTCCGTTATGCATTTTAAAATTGATTTTTAAATACAATTTTCACTTTCATGAATATTATTTTTAGAAAGATGGGTTTATTTTATGGAATAATTAAATTAATGAGACCAAAAACATCTTTATTTGTAAATAAAAGGTACCTTCTAACAATCCTTGAAGTGTTTATTAGTGTACAAAGTGCACAAAGTTTCCGATCCAAAACGGTTCAACAGATCCTTGAGGGCAACCAGCGCTTCGGCATCGGTCAAGCCTCCGGCAACGGCTGCAACCTTGCCCTTGAAGGCACCCCTCATTGCTTGGGCGACGGTTATCAGGGCCGATACCCATTCGACAGCATCCAATTCACCACTTGGATTACGTTGCATGAGGGCAATCATACGTTGGCGCTTCAACTCATCACAAGCAAAGCGGGACTTGTCCGATAGCCATTCCTCGTTGATATCTTCATTTTCACGAGGCAGAATACGGAGTACTTCTCCGGTACGGGTGTTCACAATGACCCACAGCATCTAACACATCAATCGACTCCACTTTGCGGATCTTCCACGGACGAGCTACAAAACTGTACGGCTTGTTTGTCAGAGCACCAACCGGGCAAAGATCGATCACATTTCCGGACAACTCCGACAGGAAGAACTTCTCCACATAAGTTCCAATCTGCATATCATTTCCTCGTCCAGTAGTACCCAAATCATTCACTCCAGCAACTTCCGACGCGAATCGGACGCATCTCGTGCAGTGAATGCATCGGGTCATGATGGTCTTAACCAACGGGCCAATGTCCTTATCTTCGACTGCACGCTTTCCGCTGTGATCGATATCGGTAAACCGTCCGGTTCATTTCCGAATTGGTCTTGATTCGCCATCCCTTCATAACCGGCATGACGCAAGCGGCTACCTGCTTGGGAGACTTTTCCACTTCCACTTAGCACATACGACAGTTATCGGCTACGGCCAATCGCTCGTGATAGCAGCCGCGAGGAATCTCAACGCCCACCAATGCAGCAGACTACAAATTAAAATTAAAAACAATTATTACATTTAATGGCGAAATCCAAACCCCCCATCCTAAACATCTTCACCTGCAGCACCGTTGTTCCCGGATCGACCATTACCGACACTTCATCTACAAACACCTCAATCTTTTCCACAACATTTCGTGGTTTGCCATTGTTGTTGATTTATTAAATTGCCTTATGGTTTTTTTCATCCACAGGATGAATATGGAAATCATAAGGTAATTTTGTGGAACTGATAAGATACACATAGAAAAATCATTATGAGTAAGTAAGAAAGCCGTAAGAGTCCTTATGAATAACATAATAATCTTATGAAGTCTAAACAACCTACATTTGTGATACTTCATAAGGCGTAATTTATGATTATCAATAGTTTTTTTTTTCATCAGTGTATCTCCTCTATAAAAAAAAAAAAAAAAATAAATAAAAATACCACAAACCAATATATAATAATAATAAAAAAAAAACAAAACAAATAATTATGTTTTCTTTCACAGAGAAAAAAAAAAAAAAAAATAACACCCCCCCCCCCCCAGCGGAAAAAAAACAAAAAAAAAAAATCAAACCAACTCGTCTGTATATTGTGGCACCCCCCACAAACCAAAAAAACTTTTTTTTTTTGTTTATACAACGCCAAAAAAAAAAATTTATTATATAATTTTTTTTCAAAAAAAAAGCCCTAAAAAAAAAATATAAAATTTTAATTTAAATAAAAAAAAAAGAATTTTTTAAAATTGGACCATACATTGCAAGATGGGCACATTTCAGGAAAAAAAGTATTTCTAACAAAAAAAAATTTTCATGTCCTATTTTTACCGTGTATCGCGCCTACTCGTCTTATAATTTGATCCTAAAACCTCACAGAAGCCAATTAAATTCAATTATAATGAACATTTGGATTTTTTAAGGGTCTTTGAATGTTTGAAAAATCAAGGCTACCATTTGGAAAGGGCTAGTTTTTAAATTTTAATTTTTATTAAACTTTAGTGATAATACAATTAAATCAGGTTGTTGATCCTGTTTATTATCAAAACTTTGAAGTATATTACAAGAAGGACAATAAATTGGAAAACAAAAGCTTTATCATAATATCTGAAGTATTGACCCATGACTCAATAGCAGTTCAGTTGTTTATATCAAAATTGCTAGATTTCATTAAACAAAATTCAGTATATTGCTCAAAAATTATTTTCATGTCAGATGGAGCAGCGGCCCATTATAAGAACAAAAAGAACGTTGCTAGCTTGTGCAATTTCAAGTCCAAGTAAAGATTGGAAGCTGACTGGCACTTCGTTCGAAACGTCTCATGGGCCTATTTGATGCTAATGTTAGTACTCTCAAGCGAATGGCAAAGAGAGCAAAGCCTTGCTCAAGATTATCACACCACCCCACACAACAAAAAAAAACACAAAACAAACAACAAAACCACAAAACAAAAAACCATACCCCCCATACCCCCAAAACCAACCCACACACACACCCATTCCTTATCCCCTCCCAAACCAAATCACCAAAAAATTCTTAACAAAAAAAAAAAAAATATATATAATGATAAAAATAAAAAAAAAAAACAAAAAACTATTATAATACTAATACGAAAAATACAAAAAAAAAAAAAAAAAAAAAAAAATCTTACCAAGCAAAATCCTACCTACATAAACAGTATTTCGAAAATTCATACAACGTCATATTTGAATCGTCTTTAACTGGATATGCATCAATTTAATAAGACTTGATGCATAACCATTCAAAGACGATTCAAATATGACGTCCGCTATTTTTTTTAGATTTATTAGCCGCCCTCTATCACAATTTTTCCGATACCTTTTACACGTACCTTAACAAATCTTGACCATCCTTCCCCCAAATGACAAAAAGCAACTAGCAAAAAGCAAATCTGTCAGTTTTGTTGCCGCTAAAGGGCGATACGGTCAAAATTGGGTCAATATCAACTTGACGTATTTCTTTCAATTTTGCATTTAAAAAACCTGAACACCCCTCATTTTGAAGGTGTGTGTGTGTAGAATGTTGCTCCTATTTTGATTTTGGAATTCACTCTTCAGTTGTCAAAATGCCGTCCAAGCAAGAAGAGCAGCGTATCAAAATTTTGCTCGCGCATCGCGAAAATCCGAGCTACTCGCACGCAAAGTTGGCAAAATCGCTAAAAGTTGCCAAATCAACCGTTACAAATGTAATTAAAGTGTTTGGGGAACGTTTGTCGACAGCCAGGAAGTCTGGATCGGGGGGAAATCGAAAACCGGAAGCCGCTGAGACGACAAAGAGATTTGCCGGTAGTTTCAAGCGAAACCCTAACCTATCTCTCCGAGATGCCGCAAATAAGCTGGGTGTATCGTCTACAACCGTGCATCGAGCCAAAAAACGAGCCGGACTATCGACTTACAAGAAGGTAGTGACTCCAAATCGCGATGATAAACAAAATACGACGGCCAAAGCGCGATCCCGGAGGCTGTACACGACGATGCTGACGAAGTTTGACTGCGTGGTAATGGACGACGAAACCTACGTCAAAGCCGACTACAAGCAGCTTCCGGGACAGGAGTTTTATACGGCAAAAGGAAGGGGAAAGGTAGCAGATATTTTCAAGCACACGAAACTGTCAAAGTTCGCAAAGAAATATCTGGTTTGGCAAGCCATCTGTACCTGTGGCTTGAAAAGCAGCATTTTCATAGCTTCCGGGACTGTCAACCAAGAAATTTACGTGAAAGAGTGTTTGAATAAACGTCTGCTGCCTTTCCTGAAGAAACACGGTTGTTCCGTACTGTTTTGGCCGGATTTGGCATCTTGCCATTACGGTAAAAAGGCCATGGAGTGGTACGCCGCCAACAACGTGCAGGTGGTTCCCAAGGACAAGAACCTCCCAACACGCCAGAGCTCCGCCCAATTGAGAAATACTGGGCTATTGTCAAGCGGAACCTAAAGAAGACCAAAAAAATTGCTAAGGACGAGCAGCAGTTCAAGGCAAACTGGCTTTCTGCGGCGAAGAAGGTGGACAAGGTGGCTGTACAAAATCTGATGGCAGGGGTCAAGCGTAAGGCCCGGAAACTCGGATTTGGAAAAGCGGAAGCCTAACTGAATATTTTTCCTGAATTTTATACTAATTGAACATGAAAAAGAAATTTAATTTGATTTTTTAAATAAACGATTTCACCGATTTACACGCGTTTTCCCTTGACCAAATTTTGACCGTATCACCCTTTATGTGGCATCTAATTGCATGTCTAAACATCGTGTCAATATCGGGTGGCGTGTGGCGAACTTCGGCGTGATATTTTTACATGCTAGTAGATGCCGCAACTTCGCCACATCAGTGGGCACTTCGACTAAGTGAACTACGTGGCGTTAGTGAAGAAGCGATTGATAACGCTAGCGATTGCTAGAGATTTGAAAATTTACACAAAGTTATAGATTCATTTTGTTCTTGCTTAAACGTCTGTCTAGGGTCATATTAAAGTTTGAAATAAAGTATTATACACTTATATTGAATACCTGTATTTGTCATTTAACAGTACTTTCAATGTGTTTAATACAAGCTGTGTTGGGAGCCGATTAGCGTTTCCTAAGGGGAGCGGTCAATCGTCAATTGTGCAAGAGTTTCAAGGGATCGTTCAAACATGAAGTCCATTAAAGTTCTTTTTGTAGACCAGGTTTTATTTTTTTTTTTAGAAAATGTAACGTCATTCATAGATATTCCATGCAACAGATTAAGTCATGTCAACCATTTTTCATTACGTTTTGCAGAGCTTACCATTCTTTCTTTTTCAAACAAGGTATTAATAAACAAGATATACTCGTGTCAATCAAAATCTGGAAACTCTACATTCGAAAATCGATTTGTCTCGAGAATTCTATGAGATATCTTTAGTCGGCGGTATTGCGCAGGATTGACCCTAGCAGCACATTTGTTGCAATCCGATTGAATTAACTTCAATGTGACTCAATTAGGTCACATTCAAGTTACTGCAACAAATTATGACGGTGTGGTGTTGCTTGGGGACAAAGCGATTCGTCATTCATCGCAATAACTCTGATGCTCGTTATCATGCATCAGAATAATCGATTTTAGCTAGTAGGTTTTCCGGATTTCGACAGAATCGAGTTCCCTCATGTATTTCGTTTTAAGCATAGGTATTTATTTCATTCTATATATTTTACACAGTTTGTATTATTGCATTTATCTTATCGCATCATACATTTTTCTACGGTGTACACGTTTATGACTGTAAAGGTAAATTCGCTGCTCACCTGGAAAAGAATCAATTTATTAAGCTTTTTGCAGGGTGTGTGCTTTGCATTACCGCATTTTTAGTACATTTCCAGAAACGATCGATAATATTCCATGGATAGTTTTACTGCATCTCCTAATATTAAGTATAAGTTTAAACATAAGTTCTAACAGAAAGTGATGCTGCACATTGCCATTTTCGAGAGAGGTATTTCTAATCCATGGTTCAAGCCCCCTGGTTTGGCTATCGATCAAGATATGTACCAGAACGAATGTTTGAAGAAAATTTTGATCGCGTTTCTATAAAAAATATCATGCAGATGGACAATACGTGTTTTGGCGAGATAAAACGTCATCGCATTGCACCAAAAAAATCAACACAATCGTTCGTGAATACCCATCCGATCCCATTTGTACCTAAAAACCACAACCCGACGAATCTGCCTCAGCGTCACCCAATCGAAGATTTCGTCGGGATTCTGATTTCTTTGGTGTACAAAAACAACTGGAGAGCCAAGAATTGTAAACAGTTGATTGGTAAAATCAAAAAATGCATTCATTTTTAGTCGGAGCTTTAGATAAAAAAAACAATGCCCAAATTTATCAAGATGTTGCGATGGTTATTCACTAAATATTGATGCAAAATGTGCCGTGATAAAGGGTGTCCACGATGAAATTGCCACACACAAAATTGATTCGCAAAATTCGAGTTTTCATCCGATTACCATCAAATTTTCAGGGATTGAGAAATAACTATTAAACTTCATTTTACCATTTTACTCGTATTTTATTTACAGTCCATACGCAAATGCCCGCACCTTGGCCTTAGCCCCGGCCATAAGATTCTGCACAAGCTGTGAATCAACCGTTTTTTGCATGTAAACCCATACTTTCTTCAGTTCCTCGACTGTCTTCACTACCTTAGGTCGTTTAAGAAGGTGCTGCTTCATAATCGCCCAGTACTTCTCGATGGGGCGGAGCTCCGGAGTGTTGGAAGGGTTGAACATTTTCGGCACGAAATTGACCTTATTGTCCGCATACCACTTCAGCACGTCCTTGGAGTAGTGGCATGAGGCCAAATCCGGCCAGAAGATTGTTGGGACGTTGTGGGCCTTCAGGAGAGGAAGCAGCCGCTTCTGGAGGCACTCTTTTATGTACACCTGTCCGTTCATCGTGTCCTGGGTCACGAAAGGTGCACTCCGCTTCCCGCACGTGCAGATGGCTTGCCAAACCAGGAATTTCTTCGCAAATTTGGACATCTTCTGAGTGCGGACATGCTCCGGAACGCTGAACTTATCCTTGGCCGTGAAAAACAGGTTGCCGGGGATCTGTTTGAAGTCGGCCTTCACATATGTTTCGTCGTCCATGATGCAGCATTCAACTTTCGTCAGCATGTTGAGGTACAACTTCCTGGCACGGGTTTTGGCGGATTTGTTCTGCTTCTCGTCGCGATTAGGGGCCTTTTGTACCTTGAACGTTCGAAGCCCAGCCTTAGTTTTGGCCTTCTGGACAAAACTTCGGCTTAGGTGCAGCTTCTTAGCCACATCCCGAACGGAGGCGTTCGGATTTCGGTTGAAGGCCCCAACTACGCGGTTGTGATTTTTGGTGTTGTACGGAATACTTTTTCCTTCACTTCTGGGCTTCCGATCGGTGGTCGACCGTTCCTCGAACCGCTTAATCACTCGCGACACCGTGGAATTCGCGATTCCCAACGTTTTAGCGATGGAACGATGCGAGAGATCCTTGTTCTCGTGATGAATGCGCAAGATTTTATCACGCACGAGCTGTTCTTTCGACTCCATTTCCGCGAGTTTTGATCACAGGACTTTAAAACTTGCAGGATGTAAATAATGCACTATGAACTAAATCCACCCAAATTTTCATTAAATTCTACCCAACGGTTAAAAAGTTAGAGCAATTTCATAGTGTGGCAATTTCATCGTGGACACCCATTAGTTGCATAAAAAATACTGATGGGCGTTGTAAATTATCATGACGATCCTGTTTTCCAGTTTTGCCTAATACTTGGCATTGTTGAAATTATCGTTTTCGTTTTTCAAGATTTTCAACTCTCTTTATTAACTGTCTTTATTAACCTCGACGTATTCGGCTCTTGCAACCATCTCACTCGGAGCAGGATTTTCGTCATCACCTGTATTGTCGTCATCGTATCCAATGGTCAATGAGTTCTTCACTGATTCAAGGTTGAACGTAGATTTTTCTTCAGCATGAAGCATTTTCACTTAATTGAATTTTCAGCAATTAGCATTATCCGAGGAAGTGACATTGTTATTCACAATCAACCTTTTGTATGCTGCTTTGAAATGCACAGTGGTTGGATTGTTGTTGTTGCCACACGACACATTTTGAGATTTTTTTTAACTTAACTCTATTCAACTAAACTAATATTATTTTATCAGGTCTTACTCTAATTAAGAATCTAAAACATTTTTTTTACTAGTTTCAATATTTACAGTACTTATATACTAACAACTAAACTTCAATAATAAACAACAACAAAATAAAGAATAAATTCACTTGTTCCAAATATTGTCGAAAAACCGCCCAACCGCTTCAATCTTTCGCTTCTCACTCAAAATTTGCCCTTGAAGAAACTCCGCAAACGAATCTTGCCTCCGGAAGCAAGCAGCTACTCGATCAGATTGATACGAATACAGTGACAGTTCATCAGAGGTGTCAAGGATTCGTTCTAATATAGATCATTGAACGATAGCGTCATCAATTGAGCAGTTTTGACAGTTCAGGGAGCTTGATTACGTGGACTTAGAATAGTTTCGGTAAGATCGGTTTCAGATTTTGTGCTCTAAATTTATTACGATGGAAGTA
The DNA here is from genome assembly GCA_024533555.2 of Aedes koreicus. Classification (NCBI taxonomy): domain Eukaryota; kingdom Metazoa; phylum Arthropoda; class Insecta; order Diptera; family Culicidae; genus Aedes; species Aedes koreicus. The sequence continues at coordinate 46,314 of JAHHFK020001285.1, read as the reverse complement.
AAACAGCCGGAAAACAGATACCAGTGCTTATTTTTATATAATTTCCTGAATCTAATTGTACAGAATCTGGAAAAAGCCAATGAAAAATTTCGTTTGGGCGGTTCGAATTCTAACACCTTGTAAACAAGCTCCCTGAACTGTCCAAAAAGTGAGGTTAATACATTCCGTGCAATGATCTATTAATAAACGCGCACAGAAAAAAATATTAATTTTAACAGGCGCGTAAAATTTCCCCTCGTTTTATTCCAAGCCAAAAGGCATAAACTACGAAATTGTTTGCAATCCTTCATGCACCATACAACAATAATTGCAATCTTTCATACAACAGGCTAGATTCAGGCGTTATCTGGCTTAAATTTACTTGAAATATCCCATTCTTTTCTGTCAAATCTAGCTTTCCCTTTATGTGCATTGGATAACGCAGAATGTTCTTCAATGTTCTTTTTATCTGTGCAATTTTCGGCAATTTTAACTCCCTCTCTCCCTCACGTAACAAGATAGTAAATACAAATATTAATTTTAAGATCCGCTTCCTCCCAACGTAAAAATAAATCTTTTTCATGAAGTACCTCAGTAAAAGAAACAAAACAAAAATAATGGTTAAAATGATATCCATGGCCACACAGCTCGAAAAAGTAGCGTGAATTTCTGTTCAATAACATGCACATAAATGGAGCGTCACAAAACGTTCAAGTTTACATCATAAATCGTGTAAAGTTCTGGGACATTGCAATCATTTCGGAAAATGTTGTATACAAAAGCTCGTCTTCATTACAACTATTTCATGCAAGTTGCTTCTTCGTGTGGAAGAAGAGACGATTTTACATGCTCTGATATTTACATCACAATGAAAATTCAGATTTTTTTTCTGTGCAATCAATAACCTTTAATTATTCTCAGATTCATTGGATACAATACACCGCGTGACTATCGTAGTGTTCACAAAATGCAACGCGGTGTAACAATTTCGAGACGAACAACCGTGTTGAGGAAACGCCGCTCGGAGGAAAGCCGCGTGAAATATTTAAATTTAAATTACATGTAACTAAAGCTAAACCGCGACCCCCAACCCCCCCAACCCCCCCTTCCCCAGCCCCCCACCCCAAAAAAAACATCTTCCAATACAACAACCCACCAAACGTAGATGATCGTGCCTTTATTTGACTATTGACATTAGGTTTTGTTTCCTAGCAATCCTCTCCTCATAGATTGAAACGGCTTCTCCCAGATACTTTCCTTGAATGGGTTCAAGCATTATTTCTCTAGAAAAAGTTTATATAAGAAACATTGTATAACGTGTTGCAATGATGAGGAAAACATTCAAATGCCTGCTCAAAACTTAGAAAACCTTTGGAAATCTACACCTACAAATAGTTTCGTAGAACAACACATATCTTCAAGATTTCGTGTTTTCGCATAACTTCTCGAAAGGATCCGATTTCGTCTACTTAATTTCAACAACCGCACAATAGTCTCATTTAAGGTGAAAATTTAAAATACATTGCTGCATAAATGTCAAGCAATTCGATTTTTTTCCCGAATTTCACAAACCATGCTTCACTTTATAGATAGACTCATGACTAGTTAAACAGTGCAGCTCTCGTTTACTCTCACAATCCCCATAAACCCGTCATTCTCGTTTGAAGATTTACTGATTTTTCACCGAACCCCGCTCTTACCGCAAACGAACGCATAAAAAAATAAAACAAACAAATGCATTTCTAAAGTCAGTAGTCAGTCGTTGTGCACACATTTTGGAATAGAAGAAGGTATATTCTCAACCGAATGCATATTGCGGTAGGAACGCGTAAAAAAAATTGTTCGCCGTTGTTTATGACGCTCCGGACCAGTGCAGCAGTTGCAGTTTCATAAGTTCTGAACACTGTCTGGCGGACTTTTAAAAGTGGTGGTGGTCGTCGTCGTCGTCGTCGTTGTGTACTCCGGCCGATATGTAACAGAATGGCGCAGTTCGATGGTGTTGCGTCAATGTGCTAACTTTTACCAAACGAACGCGCCGGATTTTTGTTGCATTTGTTTTTTTTTTTGTGTGTGTTGCCATTATTTTTCGCTTTGCTATAACTTAGTAGCATACCAGCAGCCATCGGGAGGAGAATCCGTTCATAGAGTGTAAATATTCTTTTCCTTTTTTTATCTTCTATGCAGTTGAAGTTTGCATTCTTTCCTTGTGCGGCTATTGGAGTATTATAGTAATATTCTCTCTTTCTCTCGCTGGATAGTGCTGCTGAGGGTTTTCCCCTTTCTGCTTGTTTTTTCCATCAATTTTTATTAAATTTAAACAGACTTTCTTGACTTTGTTTATTTACATATTCACACACGTACAACAGCGGCCGGCAAGGGCATGCACCGTTAGAAATGTTTGGTGCACTTGATTCAAAATTTGCATTTTTCCTTGAGCGAATGATGCAAATATTAGAAGTGGTAGTCTTGTCCGGAAATTTTCTATTTTTGTTCAATCGATTTTCCACTAGATTTGAGTTCTGTTGATGAAAATAAAACCTATTAGCTATTTATATATGATTTGCTTTTATCTTCTAAGCTAAAAAACTACAATGAAAGTCCAATAAAATAATCAAAAACAACAAATCTTACAATTCTAGTTCTCCGTAAAGAATTGGGATCCCATCATGTCATACCGTTATATTGCTTCTCTGTAATCATGCAATTTCAGCTGAATAATGTAACTCGACTGCATGTCACCCTCCAGCAAACATTCAGCGAAAACAAAAGACGAAATCACCCACACAAGCACATGTGACATTATCAGAAACTAATTAAAGCACAAAACGGGCAAAAGTTAATCTTCTTTCTTTCTTAAACTTTAAACAGAGCTCAACTAGTCCAACCCAACTGTCTCTGCCGGATGGGCACCTGCATTCACGTCTCGTGCATAAATGTATGCGTTTTCTTGAGAAAATCAGATTTAAATTCAAATTAACTCACATCTCATGCCCCCTTGTTCTTCAAATTTGGGCTGTGCCAGACCAATATCGGACGGAACCAACTCTCCTTCTGTTTCTCGGCTCGATCAAGACAGTGCAAAAAGCTCGGAGGGTGGCAAAATCTCCGGGACCAGAATAGTGCCACCCAAGAAAATGCTTCTTCTTATCTACAGCTCTCTTGGCCCTCCCTTTGCCCTATCAGTTACCCCTCCGAAGAAGGGCTCTATTCTATATTTGCATAAGAAACCCCAAACCAATTCGGATTTGGATTTGCACCCACCTTCATTAGACTACGGTACATTCTCCCGGCACCAGTAGATCATACATACAACCCATATGCGCTTTTCAAGCTCGTTCTTCACCCCTCCTTTCACCCTTCTTCCTCACACACTTTAAAGTACATAAACACAATTCCTCAAAGCTCACATAGTGACGCTGCTCCGGGTTGCGTCCAGTCGTTTAATTCAAATCCACCCCGTCCTCCTTGCTAGCAACACCAACCCGATCACCACCTTGCAAGAAGAAAGGAACCATGCATAAAAGATAAGACATGTACACACATAAAATGTCTAAGAAAATTTCAAGACATAACACATTTCGGTCCACATACGTGGTTGTCAGTAGTAGGGTGAAAGTGGGTGATCCGAGCATGAAAAAGCTTTATGCCCAACACCACCACCACTGGGGTGGGAGAAGAAGAGCTGAGTTGAGCAGCTCCAGTCCATAAGAACACACAAAACATCTTAAACTTGGCATTAACCCTTCCCACCCACTGCTGTTGTCACAACAACAAAATAACACCCCCAGAACACAAGGACCCATCAACCCACTGGACACTCCGAACAACAATGCCGAAATGGCTACGTTTATGTGCCTACTCGATTGCGTACATGCATGTGGTGGCTGTAGGTATTGGGGAAGTACGGTGATGTAGATGTGCGTGTATGTGATTTGTGCTAGTTGGCATCCTCCGTCTTGAGATGGCATCGTAGACTTTTCCTATTCCAAGACGTTGTTGGGTCGTTCGAATGCTCAAAGTAACACTTTCTTGGCCGTTGGTTGGCCTGGTTGCCAAATCACATCACCTGATGCTGTCGGGAGCCGAGTCACCGGGAAGCCTTAACCCTGTCTTTCCCAGAAGGTTTACTAGGTTGCCGGAAAAGTCCCTTTAATATCAAACACAAAAACATTTTTGTTGCCAAGCTCGGTTTTATTTCTCAACATACTCTCCTTTTAGGTCGATACAGCGAGTCCAGCGATTTTCTAATTTTTTTTTATCCCATCCGAAAAGTACTCCTTCGGAAGTCCTTCAAAATAGCCATCGGTTTAAGCTCATCATTTGAGTAAAATCGCTTACCGGTGAGCCATCTCTTCAAGTTTGGGAACAAATAGAAGTCACTGGGGCGCTAAGTCTGGCGAATACGGTGGATGGGGAACCAATTGATACCGAATTTCAATTTTGCTTGAGCAATTGAGGATGAATGAGCAGGCGCATTGTCGTGATGATAGAGCACACTTTTTCTCTGCAAATGCGGCCGTTTTTTTTCTGAACTTCATCCTTCAAACGATCCAATAACGCTGCATAGTATGCGCCTGTTATGGTTTTACCTTTTTCAAGATAGTCGATGAATATTATACCTTGCGCATCCCAAAACACGGAGGCCATAACCTTTCCCACCGATTGTTGCGTTTTCGGGCGCTTCGGAGCACTTTCGCCCGGTGAAACCCACTGTTTTGCCTGCTGCGATGACTCCAGTGTGTACGAATGGATCCAAGTTTCATCCATGGTTATGAATCGGCGCACAAACTCCTTCGGATTGCGTGTAAACTTGCTCAAATTCTCCTGAGAGGTTGTTACACAAATGCGTTTTAGGTCCATTGTAAGCAAACGCGGCACCCACCGTTCCATTGAAATGCCTAAAGCCTTAGCTAGCTCTCTCAATTTCACTTTTGGATCCTGCAATACTAAATAATGGATTTTATCGACATTCTCTGTTGTAGTGACCTCATTTGGGCGTCCAGTACGCGGTGCGTCAGCGGTTCTCGTCCGGACACATCGAAAATCAGCAAACCACTTAAGAATCCCACTGGGATGAATCCCACCACTTATGAATCGTTTGAATCGACGGAGCAGAGTCTGGAAAATACTTAATCCAGCTTGGCTTTGGTTTCGGCAGCCGTTTTCTTGCATAGAAAATAGTATTTTATCAAAACTCGGAACTCAGATTTTTCCATTTTAAAAAAAAAACTTGCTGATCGGTCTCTTCTCACTGTTGTCACTAATGAATGCGTGGAAGAAATGGCTGAAATTTTGACAACCGTCATTCAAGGGGTGAAGCTCATAGGAAATGTTTCACATTGGCGATTACCAGCGCCATCTGTAGGAAATTGAAGGGACTTGTTTTAAGATGTGAACATGCATGTTCGAAAAAAAAATTCTTGCACAAAAGGGGGTGAAAATATGAAATCCTTAAAAAAAAATTTTTTTTCATTCAAATACCAAAGAATGATGTGTTTCCCGATTGATTTCACGATGGGCAAGAAGGACGTAGAAGAATTCAAGCACCGGCCAAACAGGTCGATCGGGGATATCACAAGAAACTAGAACGTGTAATACTCTCAGTTTTAATAATCAATAAAAAACACGGTTTTATTAACAAATCAAATAATTTCCTTTAATTTCCATTCTAGTCCCCACACGAGTAAAAATCCACAAATATTTAATGGCAAAAATCCATGTAAAATTGCAAATAATATTCATTTGTTCACACATAATCAGAACCCTTGAGAAACACATATGAAATTTATGTGACAAATGAGAAGTATGTGTGGCCACACATAGTGGTTATGTGTATACATAGGAAGTAAGGTCTGTATCTAAAGATTGGACTCGGAAAAAATGCGACACTTTGTTTTGAGTGTAACATTTTAACGCGTAAGTAAAAATTAATGAAATTTTGAGAAATAGTAGTTTAGAGTGTTATGTTTGTGTGTGCACAATTTTATCGCGATCTGTCAAGTAGTTTTCAAGATGCATTCGAAACAAGAAGAGCTACGTCAGCAAATCTTGGACGCGGTGATTGATAATCGAAAATCAAGTGTCCGCAATATGAGTCTTATTTTTTCACTACGATTCGTATTTCGGACAACGAAATTCAATATGACAACTACCTCCATATTCCAGCTAATTAAAATCTGTATCCAAATTAATCCGGAAACCTTCAAATCATTGTAACTTTTGAAATATTGCACGTAGGAATGAAAACTTTCACTGCGGTATAGCTGAGAGTCTATGATGAAATAGACTTTGATTGATGTTTACATTTCATGTTTAGTATTCAAGATGGCGACGAAAAAAAAACAAGTGTGCGAGCGAATTTTGTACGGGCGTACGGCAAATCCTGACTTGTCAATACGGGACCTTGCAAAAACATTGGATTTGCCTAAATCCACTGTTCACGATGTACTCAAATCATTTTCGGAACGTTTGACGGTGGAGAGGAAACCGAGAAGTGACAAAAACATTGGACGCGCTGATCCTGTCATGGACCGAAAGGTGAAAAGGATATTAACGAAAAACCCAAATCTCTCCATTCGAACGGTGGCTCGTAAAATAGGGATGTCGCCTGGTTTTGTCCAAAAATCAAAACAACGTTTGGGACTTAAGTCGTATAAAGTAAAAACAGTTCCAAATCGCAACGACAAACAGAACTTGGCAGCAAAATCACGGGCTAGACGTTTGTACTGCGAATATTTGACGAAGTTTTCATGCGTTGTTATGGACGTTGAAACTTATGTCCTGGACGATTTTAAGCAGCTTCCAGGGCTGGCTTTTTACTCTGCTATGGCCAAAAATGCTATAGCTGAGCATTTCAGAACGAAGAAGGCATCGAAATTTCTCAAAAAATACCTTGTGTGGCAAGCAATTTGCACGTGTGGCAAAGAGAGTAAATTTTTCGTCACTACAGGCACAATCAACAAGGAGATCTATCAGAAAGAGTGTCTGCAGAAGCGATTGCTACCCTTCATCAAATGTAACAAAGAAAAACCTTTGTTTTGGCCCGATTTGGCATCATGCCACTATGCTAAAACTGTGATGGAGTGGTACAAGCAAATCAAGTGAACATTGTACCAAAAACCTCAAACCCGCCAAATTGCCCAGAGCTACGACCAATCGAGAGATATTGGGCTCTGATGAAGCGGAAGCTTTCTGGAAAGAAGCAAGGAATCAAAGACATCAAACACTTCCAACAAATTTGGACAAAGACGGCTTCTACGATTTCTGAAGAGTCTGTACAAACCCTAGTGGACGGAGTTAAGCGCAAAGTTCGAAAATTTTATGCAAATACCGAATAACTATGTTTTGTCTTCCCGAATTGTTAAAACACATCCCATGAATCTGAAATAAACAACTACGACAGAGATATAATGCGAAATTTATGTTTTATTCATGTTTTGAGGTGTCCGGATTATTGCGGATACAGACCTTATGTGCGGCTACAAATAGACATCATTTGTTGATCTAATTGCAAAAATTCATTTGTGGGACACATAGATATTATCATTACTTTTGTTCGACATTATTTGAACTTTACAGGTAAAATAAAAAAAAAAATCATCCCGATTTCGAAGAAATTTGCCGACTTTTTCCGGAATACGTTTCATCAACCGGCGCACATTATTCTCCTCCATAGTTTTGGCAATCTTATTCCACTTGGTTCTGAATTCATTGATGCTTTTGACGACACTGCCATTCACATTCAGCTTCCTCTTCATAATAGCCCAAAATCTCTCAATCGGTCTGAGCTGGGAACAGTTTGGTGAGTTGAGTTCTTTCGGAATCAACTGAATCTCGTTGGTTTCATACCACTTTAGCACTGTTTTACTGTAATGACAGCTTGCAAGATCTGGCCAAAACATGACAGGTTCATTATGGGATCTGATGAATGGCAATATTCGCTTTTGGAGACATTCCGTTCTGTACAGCACTGAATTAAATGTCTTATCAGTGATGAAAACCTTCGTCTTCCTACCGCAGCTACAGATGCCTTGCCAAATCATGTATTTACGTGCAAATTTATCTGCAAACACAAACTTGAATTTAGCAGGAACATCTCCCCGAGCCGTAGCTAAATAAAAATTTTGCCCTTGTAGATGTTTGAAATCGGCCTTTACATAGGTTTCAACTCAGGAGAGGCGCGAGTTTTTTTTTTTCACCCCCCCCCACACTTATTTTTCCCGGTTTTTTTTTTCCCCGTTTTTTTTTTTTTTTGTTTCTTTTTTTTGTTTCCCGAGCCACATTATATTTTTAATCCTCCCCGAGACGACTCCGTTGCACGGTACTGCGCGCGGCGCGAAACTTTTGGCCCAACGGGGGTCGGGTGTTGTGGGTTTGCCTTAATTTTTTTTTTTACTTTTTTCCCCCGTTGCCGGTTGCCAGGACCGGCCCCCCCCCTTTTTTAGGGCTTCCGACCCCCCGCCAAAATTTTCCCGGTATTTTTCAAAAACCCCCCACCCGATATCCCGGGAAAACCCAACACTTTAGCAAGTTTTGGCCCAGACCACGAAGGGTTTTCCAAATGATTGCGCACAATTATTTTTCTTCTTTCTTCTTCCATTTTGTATTTCTCTGAAACACGTTCGAACTGCACCGCGAAAAAAAACTTCTGATGTTGTTATTGTTATAGGGAACACATAAGATGTCATAGTTTACAAATCCGACCACTAGGGTCGCTGTAAGAATAAAAAATGTTTGTTCCAATACTAAATGGGCCCCACCTTACTTCATCATTTCTTTAATAACTAAAATCTTAAAATGCGTCATCTGCAAATCTAGATGGCTTCTTTGTAATATGTTGCTGGTAAGTTGAACAAATTGATGGTGAACCCATTGTTATTCAATCCGAGTTCAAACCGGTAGATCTTTTCTTCTGAATTGGAAGACTCAGTCGACGTTTATCGTCATCATTGCCGTTGTCGTCCCCAGTTGTTGGATTGATTTATGTCGATTCCATCGTGTTCTCAGGCACCTTCTTCAGGTGGGCAACGTTTCGATCATAAGTTTTACTTAAGCACGTGATCCTGTGCGGTGCATAACCACGTACTCTTTTGGATTGAACGTCGTTGAAAGTTTTTTGCCAGGCAAAAGGTTCAGCATAAGCACAACCGCGTTTTTTTTTTTTTTTCCTCCCACCCGCCCGTTTATTTTCTTCCCCCTTTTTTTTTTTTTTAACAACAACATTCCGCGGGCACCACAACCCTCCCCCCCCCTTGGCCCCCCAAAGGAACATTGCCCCCCCCCCACCCCTTTTCCCCCCCCCAAAAGGTACAAATTTTTTTTTTCACCTTGCTGTATTTACCCACCCCACTTCCCCCAAATGTTTTTCATTTTCTAAGGTTATTGTTTGTGGGTTAAAGAGTCAACTACATATTCTGTAAAGCCTTTCAACGGTTTCTTTAGCTGTTTTGGTCATCTTCATCCACGGTGTTAGTTAGGCCAGTAGAAAATTCACATAAATAATTGTCTATGTAAAAATGAAAATCTCACTCATAAATAAACCACATTCCAGTTTGCACCACCCTAGTACCCGTAAACTATGTCGATCTGCTACAAATTTACTGATATGCAAATGACCCGGAGCGGGCACAATAGGCTGTATATTGCGCTTTTGTTGTCTTCTCTGTTGGTTAACTACAATTAGACAGTCGAACCGAGATGAGAATAGGGACAGTTGATATCCACCCGGTCACCGATCTGGACGTGCTTGCGTTGCTGTCGGTTTAAAATAAAGCTTAGTATAGTTTTCAAGCTAAGTGTTGAGTTGAATGATTCTCGGTAGAAAGGAGTCCCAGTCCGTTTGACTTCCCATTTGCCCGCAGTATTGCCGTGTCGGCGGAGTCGCGTATTTCCCGCGAGTGTCCGCGTAGTGCTTCACTTCTCGAATGAACATGCTTCCCACCCGATCCGGACCAGGGCGCTAGTGCCGAAGTGACGCAATATATGCCATTTTGCGGCTAGCCTGTGACCAGTGCATGGAACAATAAAGGGCGATACGGTCAAAATTTGGTCAATATCAACTTGACGTATTTCTTTCAATTTTGCATTTAAAAAACCTGAACACCCCTCATTTTGAAGGTGTGTGTGTGTAGAATGTTGCTCCTATTTTGATTTTGGAATTCACTCTTCAGTTGTCAAAATGCCGTCCAAGCAAGAAAAGCAGCGTATCAAAATTTTGCTCGCGCATCGCGAAAATCCGAGCTACTCGCACGCAAAGTTGGCAAAATCGCTAAAAGTTGCCAAATCAACCGTTACAAATGTAATTAAAGTGTTTGGGGAACGTTTGTCGACAGCCAGGAAGTCTGGATCGGGGGGAAATCGAAAACCGGAAGCCGCTGAGACGACAAAGAGAGTTGCCGGTAGTTTCAAGCGAAACCCTAACCTATCTCTCCGAGATGCCGCAAATAAGCTGGGTGTATCGTCTACAACCGTGCATCGAGCCAAAAAACGAGCCAGACTATCGACTTACAAGAAGGTAGTGACTCCAAATCGCGATGATAAACAAAATACGACGGCCAAAGCGCGATCCCGGAGGCTGTACACGACGATGCTGACGAAGTTTGACTGCGTGGTAATGGACGACGAAACCTACGTCAAAGCCGACTACAAGCAGCTTCCGGGACAGGAGTTTTATACGGCAAAAGGAAGGGGAAAGGTAGCAGATATTTTCAAGCACACGAAACTGTCAAAGTTCGCAAAGAAATATCTGGTTTGGCAAGCCATCTGTACCTGTGGCTTGAAAAGCAGCATTTTCATAGCTTCCGGGACTGTCAACCAAGAAATTTACGTGAAAGAGTGTTTGAATAAACGTCTGCTGCCTTTCCTGAAGAAACACGGTTGTTCCGTACTGTTTTGGCCGGATTTGGCATCTTGCCATTACGGTAAAAAGGCCATGGAGTGGTACGCCGCCAACAACGTGCAGGTGGTTCCCAAGGACAAGAACCCTCCCAACACGCCAGAGCTCCGCCCAATTGAGAAATACTGGGCTATTGTCAAGCGGAACCTAAAGAAGACCAAAAAAACTGCTAAGGACGAGCAGCAGTTCAAGGCAAACTGGCTTTCTGCGGCGAAGAAGGTGGACAAGGTGGCTGTACAAAATCTGATGGCAGGGGTCAAGCGTAAGGCCCGGCAATTCGGATTTGGAAAAGCGGAAGCCTAACTGAATATTTTTCCTGAATTTTATACTAATTGAACTTGAAAAAGAAATTTAATTTGATTTTTTAAATAAACGATTTCACCGATTTACACGCGTTTTCCCTTGACCAAATTTTGACCGTATCACCCTTTAGTTCGTCGACAATAGTGGGCAAAAGAGAAGCCAAGCGGTCTTTGACACCAAAACGTGGCCACCTGAAAACGGCTGTAAAAGCGCAAAAAAGGCGCTTGTGAATTTTGTTCGCTTCGAGCGATTGTATACAATTGTGAGCAATTGATAAAGCTCTTGTGGTATTGTGAAAACCACCTGGAAAGTGAATAGCTGATGACAATTCTGTGACGTGGTTAAGAAACGTAATTAATTATCACCGCGTGGTTGATACTATATTCCTGGTGTTTGATTATTACCAAATAAGTGCGAGGTCCGAAGTGTGAAGAACGTTGTGAAGAGGGTTAATGACCTGAAGAGAGCAGTAGTGAAAACTGCCTAGATCGAGCCAGCGATAGTAGATTCATCGAAGCCAGAGTCGTGCCGGCGGCAATTCATAAGTAGGTATTTTCATCGTTCTCAAAAACCAGGTGGGTTCGTTCCTTTTGTATTTCGTTGCGTATTTGTGGTTTGTGGGGCTGATGTTGACATGGCTACGCCTAACGACGCTACGGAGGCCAAGAGGAAGGAATATGATGTCCGAGCAAATTATCTAATTTCTTCGGTAGCGGCGATTGAAACTTTTCTCGAGTCTTACGATGTCGATTTACATGCGGATCAGGTGCAGGTTAGGCTGGAAAAACTGGAGTGCTTCTATGGCAGTACGTGGAGGTGATAATTCAGCTTCAACTTCTTCCGTCGCCGAAACCCGCAGTCGAGTACGAGACGCAGTTGTTCCGGTTCGAAGATAAATACTACGAGCTAAAGGCACATTTAGCTCGTTTGCTGGAACGAAAACCACTTAGTGTTCCATCAACGTCTCGGAGAAATGTTCCCCTCGCAAATCACATCAAGTACCCAGAATTGAAGCTTCCAGAATTCTCAGGAAATCCTCTCGTTTGGCGCTCGTTTCACGATTTGTACAATGCTGCAGTTCACTCGTCAGGCGAATTGACTTCTTCGGAAAAATTTCAGTACCTGAAGAGTATCCTACGAGGCGAGGCAGCGGGTCTTATTTCGGAAATTCCCATCACGGACGAGAATTATGCTGAAGCCTGGAAGCGATACGACGACAAGCGGATTCTCGTGAAATGTCATCTCGCGGAGTTATTGGATACTCCTCCCATGAATCAGGAATCGGCAGAAGGACTGTTGAACCTGGTAGACCGGTTTGATTGGAACATCGCTATCCTCAAAAAGCTAGGGGAACCAACGGATAGCTGGAGTACGATCCTAGTCTATCAACTAAGCCTCCGTTTGGACCAAAACACACTCCGGGAATGGGAAAACCATATCGTGCGCGATCTGATTGTGAAGGAGCAACCACTAGCCAACCAAATGCCAAAGTATACGGATATGGTGATGTTTCGTGTTCTACAAGCCCTTGCACCCAATTTTGGTCGTTCACGTGAACAAAATGTGAAGTCATTTCCAAAACATTCCACGCTGCATGTCGCTCAATCGTCGTATGGGGAAACATCTACTGGTCGCAAGTGTTTACAGTGCGGAGGCGATCATTTCCTGTACCAGTGCTTCAAGTTTCGAAAAATTTCTCCAAAACAACGATTTGATTTTGTGAAGCTGCATCATCTGTGCCTGAACTGCATGAAGACCGCTGCGCATGGTTGCAAAGACTGCACTTCTGAGGGCTGCAAGAAATGTAAAAAAAAAATCTTTGTGAAAAAAAATGGTCGCGGTTGTATCATGTCCCCAACACAAGGAAAAAAAAAACATTTGGAGAAAAACTATTGTTTCAGCAACAAGATAAAACTAACCGAGAAGAGTTGTTCGTAGCACTGACTCTTCAATCCGATCTAAATCGAATACTGTGACGCCATTTGTTTCAGCTAATCACAAACCGACGATCCGTTTGGATAAAACATCCAATTCTTCCAACACTGCCACTATGTTTCTTGGGTGGTGAAAAAGGCTCATTCCATCGAGTAGGATTCAAGACAATCCGAAGAAACCCCATCCCATGGGATCCCAGTTCGGACCGATCGAGTGGGTAAACCAAGCCAGAAGACTTAAAACAACCCCCTTCCAATTCGGAATGATGCTGAAGCTGGTACATGGTTGCTTCTTACGGCCCGTTTGCGGAAAGTATCCACACATGTACCATATAACGTGTGGGAAATGGGTGGTAGTGATGGGTGGTTCTGCTACTCAGTTTCCATTTGGGTTCATATTCAAATAGACATGACTTCCTCCTGCTACTGATTTGCTTACTTCCAGCGTGGAAAGGTGAAGGTGGTGGTCGTACCATCCGAAGAAGCCACAGGTCCACATACCGAAGACGATGAAGCCGAAGAAAGTTCCATCCGGCAACAATCGGCCGGCTGCTCTCCGCACCACTTGGGATAGGTGTGTGCGGGATGCACAAAAGTTTTTCCTCCTCTTCATTCATATGGGGCTGCACGTATGTGTCTTAGGCGCATGCAACACACGCTCGGCATTGTTGTCGGTGGAAAGTGAAGATAATGGACAGAGAAAATGACGATGATGATGACGCTTTTCATGAATAACGTGGGCGGGCGACGGGAAGAGGGGATTGCTGCTCACTCTCGTTTTACGTACAATCGGTACCTTTACTGAAAGGAAGAACGTGTTGTGAGAGATTCAAGATGCTGGGATTTGCAGCACATACAAACAGTTGAATGTTTTGTGTACAAACATCTGCTTCGGATTGAGGTAAGGCCTCTCTGGATGGCTGCTGTGCCGACGATGACGACTAGGAGATGAATGAAAAATGAAAACGATAAGGATAATATTGTAATGGGATATGGATGGGCTTTCCGGGGTGTATGTTTTGCCAAGTGGACATTGTCCACTTTTAACGAGAAGTTTCGAAAAGAATGAAAGGAATTTCGAGGGTCATACGTTGAACGAATCTTGAGGAAATGAGAGCGGTGTCAAGGAATGATGTGCTATGACGCAATGCGATGAAAGATGTCATCGCCCAAACAACGTTTTCGACAACGGCATTTCAATATCATACATATTATGAAACAAAAAAGTATCATAGTCCCGTGAAACGCTTTCGAATAGTACCGTTCAATTGGTTACTGAAACATGGAGGTGATAATGTGATAGTGTGGATTTCAGAAACTTTGTTTCGTTTCGTGAAAACTATTTAGTATACGAATTGGATGCAACAACAGCCCAATAAATGTTAATAATCTGACTCCAAAGCTAGGCTGATGGAGGAGTTACTACAAAGTAAGACTATGTGTAGATATCTGGTTGATAATGGTCCAATCTACGAATTTTCCAAGTTTGAAAATTTCTCTACACATTTGTACATGTATCTATGTTCTTCTATTTATATAAAAATGTCTGTCTGTCTGTCTGTCTGTCTGTCTGTCTGTCTGTCTGTCTGTCTGTCTGTCTGTCTGTCTGTCTGTCTGTCTGTCTGTCTGTCTGTCTGTCTGTCTGTCTGTCTGTCTGTCTGTCTGTCTGTCTGTCTGTCTGTCTGTCTGTCTGTCTGTCTGTCTGTCTGTCTGTCTGTCTGTCTGTCTGTCTGTCTGTCTGTCTGTCTGTCTGTCTGTCTGTCTGTCTGTCTGTCTGTCTGTCTGTCTGTCTGTCTGTCTGTCTGTCTGTCTGTCTGTCTGTCTGTCTGTCTGTCTGTCTGTCTGTCTGTCTGTCTGTCTGTCTGTCTGTCTGTCTGTCTGTCTGTCTGTCTGTCTGTCTGTCTGTCTGTCTGTCTGTCTGTCTGTCTGTCTGTCTGTCTGTCTGTCTGTCTGTCTGTCTGTCTGTCTGTCTGTCTGTCTGTCTGTCTGTCTGTCTGTCTGTCTGTCTGTCTGTCTGTCTGTCTGTCTGTCTGTCTGTCTGTCTGTCTGTCTGTCTGTCTGTCTGTCTGTCTGTCTGTCTGTCTGTCTGTCTGTCTGTCTGTCTGTCTGTCTGTCTGTCTGTCTGTCTGTCTGTCTGTCTGTCTGTCTGTCTGTCTGTCTGTCTGTCTGTCTGTCTGTCTGTCTGTCTGTCTGTCTGTCTGTCTGTCTGTCTGTCTGTCTGTCTGTCTGTCTGTCTGTCTGTCTGTCTGTCTGTCTGTCTGTCTGTCTGAAACTCATAGGCTCGACAACTACTGAACCGATCAGCGTGAAATTTTGTATGGAGAAGTTTTTGGGGCCGGGGAAACTGAAATTTCTGCATAACTCGAGAACTAATAAAGCAAATGGAACCAAATTTAGCATGTGGTGATTTTGAAGGTAATAAATGTGTTTAGTGTAGTTTGAGACCCCTCCTCCCTCTGCAAGGGGGGGGGGGGCTCCCATACAAATGAAACACAAATTTCTGCATAATTCGAGAACTAAAGGTTCCAATGAAATTGCCACACACAAAATTGATTCGAAAATTCGAGTTTTCATCCGATTGCCATCACATTTTCAGGATTGAGGAATAACTTAATCAAACATAGCAAAAAACCCATATTTCTTAAAAAAAAAATAAAAAATACTTAACAATAATCAAGCATATGAAACCAAGTTTGGCAGGTGAAGGTTTTTGAAGGAAAGAAATACTTCTATGGTGGTTTGAGACCC
Source organism: Aedes koreicus (assembly GCA_024533555.2). Taxonomy (NCBI): domain Eukaryota; kingdom Metazoa; phylum Arthropoda; class Insecta; order Diptera; family Culicidae; genus Aedes; species Aedes koreicus. Next base: position 30,456 of record JAHHFK020001285.1, on the reverse strand, counting down.
CTCCGCTTTCTGGAAGGGGAGGCTCCCATACAAATGAAACACAATTTTTAGCATAACTTGAGAGCCAATTAAGCAAATGAAACCAAATTTGGCATGTTGAGGTTTTTTTTGAGGCAATAAATGTTTCTATGGCAGTTCAAGACCACTCCCCCTTTTGAAGGGGGGGGGGGGGCTCCTGTACAAATTAAACTACAAATTTCTGCATAACTTCAGAACTAATCATGCAAATGAAACCACATTTGGCATATGGGGGTTTAAGAAGGCAGGATTTCTAAATATATAAAAATGAATTTCTGTATGTCTGTCTGTCTCGCCCTTATAGACTCGGAAAGTTCTGAACCGATCAGCGTGAAAATTTGTATAAAGGTGTTTTTAAGGCTGGGGAAGGTTATTATGATTGTTTGAGACCTCTTCTCTCTCAGGAAGAGGGGCTCTCATACAAATGAGACACAAATTTCTGGATAGCTCTAGAACTAATCAAGCAAATGGAACTACATTTGGCATGTGGGGGGTTTTGAAGGCAATGATTGTATGGTGGTTTGAGAAACCTCATCTCTCTGGAAGGGAGGGCTCCCATACAAATGAAATACAAATTTCTAACAAATATGAGAATCATCCAGGTTACTAAAACACAAAACGTGTATTTCTCGGGTAAGAAGCATGTTCCGATAGAAGTTTGGACCCCTGTTTAGTCAAGAAAAAAAAACTCATTCCAAAAAACAACCATAAACGTGCCAGTTCTATTAAATTTTCATTCATTTAGTTGCGAGCGTAACCGCGCTCGCACCGGGTTCAGCTAGTATGGTTAAAAAAATGCAAAATTGGTAAACTATTTCAAATAACTGCTGTAGAAGTGCATGTCGAATACACACGCTAAGATGTGAAAACCTAAAATTAGGTATTTATTTTACATAAAATTAGGTATTGTTGACAATACCCAAAATATCTGTAAAATTTAACGATAATAAACAGTAAATTTTAATGAAATTTGAGTAATGTTAATTTTCGAATATTGGACGTTATTATTTACCCCAATTGAATAAATTCATTCGTCACTGAAGCAACGTGGCTGCCATATTTTTCTAAGCGAAAAATGGATTCCGATCCTTGTGGACCAACGAGAATCCTGAGGTGCATTTCGGCTTCACTCCGAAGCGAAAACATTTTTCTGTAAGGGACGAATACAGGTAACGTAATAGTTAGGTTAAACGACGTAGCTCTTAAAAAAATGATTTTTCGAGCTTTTCAAGCAAAGTAATTAGTGATAAAAAGAGCAGAATATCGTCAATAATGACGATACTGACCAATTCCATGCAGTCTAAAAAAATAGCCAGAAAGTTACTATCAATTGGATTCTTCCATACTTTATTGGTACTTTTTTTTGACTACACACGGGAAAAAACCCGGTGCTCGAAACATGCAAAATGGTTCATGATATCATAAAAAAACGTGTATTTTCATGTTATGAATGTAGGGTACGGGACGGGTTTTAAGCAGTTTATTCAGCACCTGAGACATTTGATGAAGCTGTATGTAATCTATAATTAGAATTGCCAATATTTAGACATTAATCTCTCTGCTAACGTCTGGTCTATCGGAACATACCTTCAGCAACGAGCATTAGACTCAGAAAATTCCATAGCCATGGAATAAAGTTCCCAATTGCAGGGACTTTTTAAAAGCATGCGGATTGCTTTCCGATTAAAAAAATGTTTTCTTCAGCTCCTCAATCTGTACAAAAACTAACAATATTGTATGAGTGCGATTCCGTGCATGTGTGCGAAGGCGAAATTAAATAGACCAGTTCACGATCTGCTGCAAACGTCAATTTCCTCAACCAGCTCCTTCGTTTTACCCATCCGCTCTCGAAAACAGTCAGCCAAAACATGTCGATTGCTACAATCACAAACTCGTCTACTACCAGGTTATGAGACAGACGACCAAACTTTTAGTTTGTCATTGATCTTTAGATTGGCAATGTGTATTTCTTATTTTATTTACTCTCACGCAAATGCTAGCCAAAGCGACTATGACGACAAACGGGATGCTTCGTTTAAAAACAAACAAATGCAAGGGACAGCACATGGCCAGCAATTTTAACTCAATTTTGAGTCGTTTTTGACTCACTTTCGTCAAAAGTGGAGTCACTCAAATTTGAGTAAATGTTACTGGACTACAATCAGATCGATGTTTTTGATTTGTCGACTAGTCAATCATAGTTACATTTACTCAAATTTGAGTGACTCCAGTTTTGACGAAAGTGAGTCAAAAACGACTCAAAACTGAGTTGAAATGGCTGGCCGTGCAGGCTTCATGTTACATTACCGGTGCGCTATATCCATGGTTAACAAAGAAGAGAGGAAACATGGGCTCTCTCAAAAGCAACAGTGATGCCATATCAGCCGCTCAACAGCGAATCATTATTTATCGTTGGGTACTATTGGACAACTCCAAAACATATTTTTTATTGCATATGATCTGGCACTAGACAATATAATCATACACTCAGCCAAATAATCTTAAGAATTTCATAAGGTTCAACTTATGAACGATGCTTTAAATTTCATAAGGCTGACTTATGAATGGATTTTGTTTTACACGACGTTGTTCTGGTTCGCCTTTAAGCTTTCCAATTTATAAGTGTTGACATATTAGTGGTCAAGTCACTCGACCCATAACCTCAACGTTCAAGGTTCGAATCTAGGTTGCTCCATATTTTTATTTTTTTCCACATCATTATATTTTATAAGGCAAATTTTGTGAAATTCACACTGTTTTCTAATAGCAAATAATCATAATGCAATCTTATGAATATCGACAGTTTATTTCGCTGAGTGTAAGCATAGATCAACCTCCAATGACTGGAAGAAACATGAAATAAATAGGGATTTCAGATTATCTAAATATGTAATAAATTTAACTCAATGTTCAACATCAAATTCTGGCAACAAGCCTAGTTGTAACTGATGAAGACATGCTCTCCGGTACACGCGATGAAATGCAAAATACACAAAAGCAAAATTTGAGCGAACTTCTTCAGCAGGTAAGCAACTGATGGTTTCTAGATGATGTATTTTAAATCTTCAAAATGACAGTAGTAAATTGGTAATCAATCATGATTCATACATCGAATCATTGGCTTAATAGATAAAGCTTATGATCGTATCATTAAAAGTGAAATAATTTGGAAAATGTAGGAGTTATAGACCTATTTCCTAACAACTGCTTAAAATAGTGACCCCTGATTAAGCCGTTCCCTACCCTACACCATTAATAAAAGACATGAAATCATGAATCAGCTTGTTATGATCCAACGTAACGCCACTTTGGCGTCATGTTTTTGTTTTTTGATGACGAAAAGTGGCAACTTGATTAATGAAATCATGAAGCATCTGATTAGTAATAATAAATTAAATTCATGAAAACATGCACTCCTATTCATGGTTATTGGCACCTGTCATTTATGATTCCAATTTTAGTGACGAAAACGGGTTGGTTGATTCATGAAATCATGAAGCATTTCATTTGGAACTAAAGGGTGTCCGCAGTTAAATTGCATCACTTTAAACTCGTCCTCAAAAATAAGTCTCTCAACCGATTGCCATGCAATATTCAGGGAATAAAATACAAGGTATAATCTTGGTTTAAGTATTTTTATTTCACTGTATTTCTTTACCAAATCCAAAGCCCAAACTTTCAAAAGATTTTGTACAACGCTTGAACCGACATTTTTTTCCGCTTTCAACCATGACTTCAACATTTCCTGTTCTGTAGTGATAACTTTAGGATGCTTACGAAGTTCGTGCTTCATTATAGCCCAATATTTTTCAATCGGCCGCAGCTCTGAAGAGTTTGGGGGATTAAGATCCTTCGGCACAAAATTGACAAGAGGCTAGGTCCGGCCAAAAAAAATGTAGGAACGTTGTGTGTTTTTTGAAAAACGGAATCAGTGGTTTTTTCGGGCATTCATTCATGTATACTTGACCATTTACAGTTGAAGTTGTCACGAAAGGCTTGCTCATGAATTTCTTGGGGAACTTTGACACTTGCTGTTTCCTGAGAGACTCTGGAACATCGAACTTGTCTTTCGCAGTCACATACTGGTAGCCGGGAATTTGTTTAGAGTCCGCTTTTATGTGTGCTTCATCGACCATGATGCAGCAGTGTGGTTTCGTCAACATTTGTGTGTACAGCTTACGCGCATGTGTTTCAGCTGTTCTATTCTGTTTTTCATTGCGGTTTGGAGCTTTCTGAACTTTGAATGAATGGAACCCGGCTCGTTTCTTGGCTTTCTGCACGAAACTTTTGGTCAAGTGCAGCTTTTTCGCGACATCCCGAACGGAACAGTTGGGTTTGCGTTTAAAGGCAGCAACCACTCGCTTGTAATCCTTTACACAGTACGGAACACTTTTTCTACCACTCACCTTCTTCCGATCGACAGTTAAACGTTCCCCGAAACGTTTTATGACACGAGACTGGTGAACTTTCAACACCTTTCCGATGGCTCGGTGCGAAAGAAGTGGGTTGTCGAGGCGCGTGTGCAAAATGTTCTCGCGCACTGCTGTTCCTTCGACTCCATTTTCGAAACTACGAAACGTTTCACAATGAAACTCACGCAGTGTAAACAATAAACGCTGAGGTCATTTCACCCAAAATTTCGTTAAAATCAACCCAAAGGGCGAAATGTAACAGCTTATTGAAAATGATGCAATTTAAATGTGGACACCCTTTACGAAACAAATTATGAAAACATGAACATTATTCATGATTTCACATAGGTACCACGAAGCGAGTTCATGGTAACATGAAACATATTTATGAATATATGAAAGAACTGATTCTTTCAGGAGTTTAAAACGGATTCTTTCAGGTATTTGCTAAGTAAATTCATTCAATAGTTTTTGGCTTCATTTTATGTATGTTACGGAAATGGCATGAAAACAAAGGATATGAGGAAAAAGATTAACAATCAATCAATCAATAAATCGACTTCAGCAAATCTCGTGTGCTTTTTGGTAGCTCAACGATCGATGCCTCATGGTCCAGAACTGGGTTGTAAGACCACTGCTCGGCTGTAATCGGCACCGCGACCATTGGCTGCCTCGGGCCATCCAATGTAATGTACTGTACATTTTCCGGGTCCATTTTCCTAGAAATAAAACTTTAAATTCTAACCTCAATTAATTTTTGTTTGGTTCCGGATTAAGACCAAAAAAAGAAACTATTTAAAAACAAAAAAAAAACCAAAAACTAACGTTTGCATTAAAAAAATGGACTTTTACGGATGGTGATAAAAAAGCTAAGCCCGATAATTGCTTTTGATAAATTTCCCATGGAAGGTAATTATTTAAGCTTACTTGCAAAAAAAATTCTACACTAATGCGAGCGGCCTTCCGGCAGTTAACCGGAACATTCGCCATGGCGGACGAAAACATGCGTGTATGCATGTTTTTGAGTTCTTTCTTCGTTTTATTTATCAATTCCTCCTCAGTTTTCGCGACAAAATTGTTGGAGTAGATCTTACGCTTCAGGTTGGCCCAGAAATTCTCGATGGGACGCAGCTGGGGGACGTTGGGAGGGTTCGCCGACTTGGGTACCACATCGATATTCAGCCGCTCCATCTCCTCCAACGGTCGCTTCGAGTAGTGGGCCGACGCCAGATCCAGCCAGAACACCGCGTCTTCGCCCTTATGGTATTTCTTGATGAACGACGCAACTTCCGGCAGGCATTTCGTACTATAAATTTCCCCGTTCACGGCCAGTCCGGAGCGAATTTGTTACGGTTCATGATTTTTGGAATTTCGTTTATGAAGCACGAATGAGGGTCATGACTCCATGACTATGATATTTTATTCCGAGTTGGATTCATCAAAAGGGGAATTGATTCATAATAACGCTTGTGGCGATCATGACTCATGTTCATGCGAGCAATTGTTATTATTCATGATAATTGTGGCTTCCGTCATGATATCATGAAGCATAGTCATAATGTCATGAAGTGACACATTTTATGATTTCATGATTTTTTATTCATGAATCTGGCAACGGATTTGTTTCCGTGCAGAAAAAAAATTTCGGTAATACATTTGAACATATGTATTTGTGCAGAATTTGGAATACTAATCCAAACGGATAAATTGTCAAATTGCATGTCTTTTTTGTAGCGTTCTGTAAAATAAAAAATCGATAATTTTTAGCGTTTATCTTCCTTCAATACTATTACCCAATGTTAGGTAATCTGTGTTTTCGCATAATTTGAGTATGTGCACTTTTGAGCGATTATCGGTACTTTTTAACGTATTCTATTTTAGGTATTCTCATCTTAGCGTGCAATGCAAGATGGTTCCGTGGAGTGGTCAACTTCTAACTTGAACCAGAACCTATCACATGATCACATTGAATATGTTAAAAAGAATCTCCTAACATATGTCTTCTAGCTTTTTCTTGCATCTGTATCGAGCTTTCTGCTAGGTCTCAACTTAATCTTCTACCAGTGTGTGTTGACACTAACGGTTGTAACAATACGCGTGTCTCAAAATCAATTTCATCCGACTAAAACCCAAGCGAATAAAAGATAATTTTCAACTCTCTAGACTCACCCAGTTCCGCAAAAGCATGCCAACCGGACGCGAAATATACATAAAATATTTCATAAAATTTCATATACAATTCTTTAAATGAAATGCGAAAAAGAAATTGAAGATAATTTAATTTTTTCTTCCACCGCCCCCCTCCGGCTGTTACGCTCTTGATGATGGCGACGACGACGACGACGTCGACTTTTTTCCTGCTGCCGAGAAAAGACACTTGGAACGGAACTCTTGGAAGCTCGGGCGCCCTCTGTAATGTCCTTCTCGCACCCACCATTGGACGGCTTCTCCAGCCATTGGGAAAGCGGTGGAGCGAGGGATATTAATTTCAACCAGTCTCCAACTGTGTATAGTTTTTCCGAGCTGAGTTTCCATTTTTTGCTTCCCCCACCTACTGCGCCAAAAGCTCAGCCAAAAAAAAAAGCAAGACAATCTATATATTTTCCCGGGCTTCGCGCGCTTTTTTCGCTATTTCAAGTTCTTACAGCAACGCTGCTGATCATACGAAAAATGAGTTGATGGAGGGTAGGGGGAAGGGAAGCCTTGGCCGTCATCGTCTTCGTCGCTTTGGAGCAGCAACTCTTCTTCGAATGGATACGCGATAATGACGCGAAGATGATGGGTGATGGCGATGGCGTCGTCGGTCGTCCTGCTTTTTTCACCAGCTTTTTCGCTGCTATAGGTAGCCAAAGCAATGCCGTCAAGTCTTCAGGGGAAATGAAGAAGACTGCTGGGTTTTTTTTCAGGAGGGACCACCGCGTTCGTCCTCGTCTTCTTGAAGCTCGCCATCGCCAGCAAAATGTATTCATCTCTGTTTGCGCTATGAGTTGAATGAAAAAATAATTTATTTCTTGAAAACAAGCACCGGGGAAAATAAACTGCTGGTTCAAGAGCTTCGAGATTGCCAGCAAACAGCAGTGCTGTCATCGTTCCTAAGAATTTCCATTGGAGGAAATGAGTTAATTGATTTCATGGAACTGCTAGCCCGGGTCTCCATGAGGAATCACTTTTTTAGTTGGAAGAAAGTCCCATTAAAAAAAACAGAAAGGACAGTTCGCTCCGTGCATTTCAAGAGAATGTTATTTTCTTTTCTCGTTGCAAAACATCACCAACAGAAGATACTTGATGGCAAAAGAAATAAAAACAAAACGCGAATGTCCCTTCCATCATCTTGTGTTATCTTTAGTGACGTAGCTAGGGGTTAGTGCGGAGGACTGAATCCAACAGCTAATTCAAATCAGTTTTGGATCTAATACCTTTGAGATCTTGATGTATAGTGTTGAAGAATTGAGACATCCTTTAAGGCTCGATTCACTTGAAATCTGGAGGCACTGCTTACTTTTTACAGCACTCCTAACGATCAGCTCTTAAACGTGGCTTGTTCGCGACAAAATCTGGACACCTTAAATTTGGAATAAAACAAATTTGCTGTTAGTTCTATCCAAGATGCATTTTTTATTCATTTAATTGTGCATTATTAGTCATCTTAAAACTAATTACAGTCTTAATTAGGCTGCATGAAGAAACTACGAACTTTTGAGTTTACTCCAGCCATTGTGGTCTGTGCAGACTTCTTTGCAACCGATTAAGCTGCTTTTGTCCAAGATTTTCGAAATTTTTCTATATTTGTAGCTTATTGTTTATATTGAGAGAGTTCTCTATTCGCGAGAGCCCAATACCGCTCGATAGGTCGCAACTCCGGTGGATTCGCCTCTTTCGGCACAACATGGACTCCATTCACTTTGTACCATTCCAAAACATCGTTGGCGTTGTGACAAGATGCCAAATCAGGCCAGAATAGCGAGGAAACGTCATGGCTGTGTGGGAATGGTAAGAATCGCTTCTTTAGGCATTCTTCACGGCAAATTTCCTTGTTTACTGTTCCGGTAGTGATTCTTAGTCCTGAAATGCTCCACTACGCCGTTCCGTTGCATGGCAGTAGAATAAGACATTCCGGGAAGCTGCTTAAAGTCTTCCAACACATAATTTTCATCGTCCATTATCACGCAGGAAAACTTCAAATATTCGCGATACAACTTGCGAGCCTGGGTTTTTTTCTGTTAATCATTACGGTTCGGTAAAGTTTTCACTTTGAACGACTTCATACCTTGCCGGTGCTTGACATTATGCACGAAAGTTGGGGACATTTTTATGTTTCTAGCCACAGTACGTACCGAAAGATCTGGTCTCTTCTGCAATATTTGCTTCACCTTCACGCCCTTCTGGTGGTTCCTGAGATCCGTTTTTGTTCCGCTCCCAGCCTTCCTGGCTATTGTTGAACGTGTATCGAAAGATTTGAGAACTTTGTGGACAGTGCTTGCAGGAAAACCAAGCTTTTTTGCAAGTTTTCTTACTGACAGATTCGGATTTTCATTGCGACCGCACACAATTGCTTTTCGCACTTGCTCTTCTTTCGACGCCATCTGCGATCTAAAAATCCATTTTACACAATGAACAGACATACGTTCATCAGTCTGCGAAATATTTCACGCGTTGATGAAGTATTTCCAGTGATATACGTATTTAGGGGTGTCCAGATTTTGTCACGAACAAGCCTTAGATTGTTTGGAAAGCTCTCCTCTTTTAATGGTAAAGTTAGTAAATGGTAAAACTCAGCGGTTTGTTAGGATTCATTAAGAATTTAAAAAAAAACGTTGTCACATATGAAAGCCGAACGCAGGAAATTAATGTTGAAACCACGCAATCAAACTTCGTCAGCATCGTCGTGTAGAACTTTCGTGATCGTGCTTTGGCCGACGTGTTTTGTTTATCGTCGCGATTTGGAGTCACCACTTTCTTGTAAGTCGACAGTCCCGCTCGTTTTTTAGCTCTATCCACGGTTGAAGGCGCCACTCCCAGCTTATTTGCGACATCTCGGACGGAGAGGCTGGGGTTCCGCTCGAAACAGCGGGCAACTCTTTTTGTCGTCGCTATGGCCTCCGGCTTTCAACTTCCCCGCGATCCAGCTTTTCTGGCTGTCGACAAACGTTCACCGAACACTTTTAATACGTTGGCAACAGTTGATTTAGCCACATTCAACAATTTCGCCAACTTGGCGTGAGAGTATTTAGTTTGGGTTTTCGCCATGCACGTGAAAAAATTTTGATGCGTTGCTTCTCTTCCATTTTGATAACTGAAGTGCTAATTTCAAAATCAAAATCTTCAAAATGAGGGGTGTGCAAAAATTGTTAATGCAATGATCGAAACACCCTTTAAATACAGGTACATCCATGATACTATATCTAGGTACTCTGATTTTCTGCAGAGGTGCGCTAGTAAGCATGCAAAATTGAGCATTTTCAACTTGTTCTATCTCGTGATTCTGATAAGATAGATAGTTCGAGTCTTGGACAAAGTTATTCAGAAGGGACATCCGGATGGTGGAGAAGGTAAGGGCATAAAAAAGTAATTTTTGTTCTATCAGAAGTTGTTTATTTCAAACATAAAAAAAAATGATCAAGCTCAGAGGTAAGACATTTTATGTAGTAAAATGTGCCGTAGGAAAATTTGATGTTTGTAGTAGTTATAATATAATTAAATTTTCAATTCCTCAAAATACCCGCCGTTTTCTTTTATAACAGCCATACAAATGCTCGGCATTCGTTCAATGAATTTCCGCAATGTATCGTCCGAGATTTTCTTCCAAGCGGTTTGTAGGCACCAGGGATTGTCGAAGCAGGCCAAGGTCCACGTACCGGTCCATTTTTTAAAAGCCCTTGACCTTCTGAACAACTTTGCCGAAGACTTAAACTTTCCATCTTATCAGCATGACGAGATAGAACAAGTTGAAAATGCTCAATTTTGCATGCTCACTAGCGCCACGTAGCGGTGGAATTAAAAAACAAACGGTCAGTTTTTCCAATGCTCTCGACCTTTTGAACAACTTTGCTCAAGACCACATTCATATTAGTTTCTGACTTGTTGTGTATTAGTAGTATACGTCAACAATCGGCCGAACACAAAAGGGAGCCCTGATCATATTGCACGACTATCTAGTGCTGGCGACAACTCTATGATGAGACTGTACAATTCCATTCCCCTATTCCTTTATCCAATCCATCCCTAAAAAATGTAACCCGTTTAAACTTCAGGTAAATCACGAATAAACGGCGCAAGTCTTATAAAAGAAGTATTAAGTCACTCATGTTATCAAAGGCAGCAGGGTAAATGCACCCTTCTTTTTGGGGAAATGCTCCTTAAACTTTAGAAAAATGCTCTTTAGATGCGTTTGCCCGGTATAATGCAATCGGAGGTATTTACCTTCTAGTTAGCGCTTGCCGGTTGTTTTGACGGGTCTTCAGTTTCTTCAAGATTGTATAGCGGAGCTTCGCTCTGCAATCTTCGAGGTAGTTTTGACGGGTTTAAATTTCATTTTGACGAGTCTTAATTTCATTTTGAAAAGTCTTAATTTTGTTTCGACGACTCTTAAATTCAGAAACTTAAAACCCGTCAAAACTATACAATCTTGAAGAAACTGAAGACCCGTCAAAACACCCGGCAAGCACTAACCAGAAGGTTAATACCTCCGATTGCATTATACCGGGCACACGCATCTAAGGAGCATTTTTCCAAAGTTTAACGAGCATTTCCCCAAAAAGAAGGGTGCATTTACCCTTTGCCGTTATCAAAAACCTATAAATTATTGGGTCCTTAAGCTAATCCGACTAAGACTCCCAAATAAATGAACTAGTTAGTATACGTCAAGCACTGTTAAAAAGATGTTAATGTGTTTAATTTTGTCCAATAAAACAATATCTGAAACTTGCTTTAATAGGGGAAAAAAAGATGTCCGCTTGCAGCATGCTTATTAAAATAAAAACATGCTGGCGCCGGTGGTGTAGTGGTAACCGTTACTGCTACTTGACACCCCAGTGGAGCTGTGTTCAACTCCAGTCGAGGTCGGTGGGGTTCTGTCTGAGGCGAAACAATCTGTGGTCACGTCTTCCTTCGGAAGGGAAGTAAGCCTGTTGGTCGCTACCCAAGTGTTGATGGGTGCGATATGTATGGTCCAGGTCTCTCTCTCTCTCTATCACTCTCTCGTTCTCTCTCGTTCTCTCTCTCTCTTTCTCTCAAAACATGGGTTTGATTTTGTTTTAAAAATTTCAAGCTGCATTTAGCAATAGGATAACTCGAGATACTTAAAATGGAAGTTGAGGTTACAGCGGTCCTCAACATAACATTTCTAGACTAACATTTGAAAAGGGCGGAAGAGCCAAAATGTAAACAAATTATATTGTATTATATTTTGATTGAACAATTTCAGAACAACAAATTTACCTTGAACATGACATTAAAATCAAACAAGAAAAATTATTTATGGCTTTCTTCCGGATCACATATTGCTCTAGTTATTTAGTTGTTCCGCCACTTTTTTCAGTTTGCTTCAAATTCTGGCTAATAGTTTAATATTTCAGGCAAACATTATTCTAATCATCATATACTTATTTCGACTTGAGCTTGAAGTATGTATTTCCGGATTTTATGTGTAAATATAACTTTTTTTTTAATCAAAACTCGAGAATAACCATTACGCCCTAATCACTAAGCAGAAGTCATTTCGCCGCATATTTTCACCCGTTCATATGTCAAATTTGAATTATGCCGTGGACATAATGTTGTTGATTTCCATTGACTGTTGTTACGCCGTCGATAGGTTGCTAAGGATAATGTTTCATCGAGATTGACTTTGCTTCGCGTTGAAGAAAACAAATTCTAATCGGAAAATGCCAAAAAGTGCCGAGAATTTATCAAGTAAGTAACATTACGGTATTCGAAACGCATCGGGGCATGAATAAGGGCTATTGCTATATGTGGGATGAATCCCGAGGCCGAAGAGGACAGTCTTCGTGGAGCGATTGAGAGGGCCAAGAAAAACGCTTCGTTGGACATCGAAACGCCTAGAGACTGGGCTGTCTTTATAAGCCAGATAAAAAGGAAGGTGCCACTTGTTGTAAAAGAGCTCGACCAACATCAGGTTTTGACACTAAAAAGTACTATCTAGTCGGTACAAAAAGCCTCGTCTTAACTCAGCCGGCGAAGTTTTGAAAATCACATCTGTGGTTATGTTTGAATACCGTTCTTCTTGCCCTGGAATCGTGTTTTATAAAACTGACATGATGTCTGATTAATAATTTTAATTCAGGATTTGTGATAACGATACGATACAATGAACCGTTGCCGATTTTACATCCATTGGAATCTGAACCTATTCCGCTGCCGTATGAAAAGCTGATGGATCTTAAGAAGCTAATGCCCTTCGGTGGGAATAAGATGTATTCTGGGGCGATGCTGAAGAGCCTGGTTGTTCCGAAGCGTGGTCGGAAGGCGAAGACTGCAATCGAAGATGCAAATTTCGATGATGATCTGAATTATGATAATGAAAACTCCTAATATACCAGTTGACGTAGCCGCTATAGAGAACAGGAATACGTTTGCTATGAATTGAAAAGAAATATATCCGCTTTTGATTATTTAATACACTAAACATCTTTTAATTATTAAGTACATTTGAAAAGTCCTTTACTGTATGGTATCCATTTTTACGAGCTTAACTGAGTTTTAAAAGTATTATTTAATATTATTACATGCATTTTAATTTAAATACAGTAAGGATTCAATAAGTAAATATTTGCAGAACATTATATATACATACAAAAGTATTATCTGTTAAGTTGAAAACCGTAATCATCGACTAGCGACATTCGATTTTATTCCCGGTCTGTACGTTAAACATAACATCGCTGCTAGTAATGCGCTGTATAGTGCATCAGATCCGCTATACAGCGCACTACTAGCGACGTTATGGTTGACACACAGAACAGGAGTAAAATCCTCCATGGTCATCTAAACCATAATTGATCCAGCCCTCAGGACTCCTCATTCGATGTCGAGGCTTTGATTCCATCGCGTTGTCTATATCCATGACTGCAAAAACATGATTAAGAATCCGCAATTCAAATAGTACAGTAAGAACAATGTTCATTCGATAGAATCACTTACCTTTGATTTTCCTAGTAGTATCTAGACTCATCTAATTAGTAAAATTACCTGTTTTGGTATGGTAACACTGGGTCGTAATTCCTCGCCACTTGATTAATGTGACTGAAGAGCGTAGGCGTAGTAACAAACAAGATGCCAGAATGTCATAATTTAACGGCGTGTTTCCAGTGCTGGCAGTTTAATAGGCGAAAAACCTAAGGCGTAATAATACTCTAAAAATAAACAGGGCGTATTGTGGTTTTTATCAATTTTTAACTCAATTAAACATATTTCTGCATATATAGTGTGAAAAGGTTAAGCACTGCATTATTATACAAGATGTGAGCATAATAAATGGTTTATTGGAGCTTTCTATAGAAAATAGGATTTGATATTCTTTTTCCAATCTTTGCCTCCAGTTTTCTCGGTTTCGTGATTTTGGAAAATGTTAGTCTAGATTTCATGTACTGTCAGTGTTATAGATCAAAGGAGGTTGAGCATCAACATTATTTTTTCCAAACTTTGAAAGTGGCTGTTTCCTGTCAAAATTTAAAACATGCAAAAACCGATCAGCAAAATTTCTATCCTTCCCTATTCAAAGGTATACAACCTGGTAGTTTTGGTCACAACCTACCGAGAACGCTTCAATTGCACTGATAGTCACTATTTTTTGGATGAACAAAGCATCCTTAAGTTAGAGGGCTTGCAAATCGAATCCCATTGGTATCAGGTTAATCGTTTTGTTTGGGTTTCTGTTTTGATATCTTGAGCTGAATCTTTTAACAAGAGAGTACAAAATGCTCAAAACAAGAGCACTGGAATTAAAAATGTACAGCAGTTTCACCAGCACACAGTCCGTTTTACTCCCTGGTCGCATACATCAAGGGCAACTTCCGTAACTGCACAGGAACAAATTGTGAATTTTAAAAGATTCGTAATATTTCCTCCCGTTTCATTGCAAGCCAAATCAAGCGTAAACGGCAAAGGGTAAATGCACCTTTCTTTTTGGGGAAATGCTCCTTAAACTTTGGAAAAATTCTCCTTAGATGCGTTTGTCCGGTATAATGCAATCGGAGGTATTAACCTTTTGGTTAGCGCTTGCCGGGTGTTTTGACGGGTCTTCAGTTTCTTCAAGATTGTATAGTTTTGACGGGTTTTAAGTTTCTGAATTTAAGAGTCGTCAAAACGAAATTAAGACTCTTCAAAATGAAATTAAGACTCGTCAAAATGAAATTTAAACCCGTCAAAACTACCTCGAAAATTGCGGAGCGAAGCACCGCTATACAATCTTGAAGAAACTTAAGACCCGTCAAAACAACCGGCAAGCGCTAACCAGAAGGTTAATACCTCCGATTGCATTATACCGGGCAAACGCAACTAAGGAGCATTTTTCCAAAGTTAAGGGAGCATTTCCCCAAAAAGAAGGGTGCATTTACCCTGCTGCCAGCGTAAACGACGAAATTGTTAGTAATCTTTCATACAAAAAACCAGTTTTAGGCGATATCCGGCTCAAATTTACATGAAATACCGCATCAATTTACGCCAAATCTAGCCTTCCAAATATGTGCATAAGATTATATGTTTCTTTCAAGGTGTGTAGCTTCTTCTAAGTGAAAAAAAAAACAACGCTCAAAGAACAATAAGTTCACAGCATCCATTATCTAGCTTCGTCACTGTCTTCAAGGCACCTTCTCACTGCCAGCCAACCCAACTACTGCGTCAGGACACCACGCCAAGCGCCAGGTCCAGGTACTTCGAACGATGATGCTATTTATTCTTCTCAAAACAGAAAGAAAACGATGCAACGTGCCTCCCGGTCCTTATCAACCCGGTCCCTACCGCCATCGCATCGTCGAGGTCCTCATTCAAAAGGATGCACTTCATTTGCAATCGTCTTTTCTTTTCTTTTTCGCATTTCACTTTTTTTTTCATTTTCACAACATCAGTGCACTGGTCTGCTTCATCTCGCGAAGGACAACCCCCTCCCCCACATACCATTCAGAGACCGTTGCACCGGTGGAAAGGGGACAGCGAATAAATTATCTCCATTCAATTAAATTTTCTTTTCGAAATAATTAAATTATCTTGCAGCGTTTTTTCCACGCTGCACTCTGCACGGAGTTCTACTTGGACATCTCGCACTCCATCTTCCGTATGTACAGCTGCAATTCATTCGTTCCGAATCCTTGAGAAGAAACAGAGAAAAAATGTCGAACCCTCTGCCAAGACTATTTTAATGGCCAAATATTTGTTCCGGTCGTCTGGGCGTTCTGCACTTTGGTACCGTTTTTTCCACGACCCGGAACTCGTCCACGGCGGAAGCGTGGAAAACAGACATCGGACCAACGACGAACCCACTCTCCTTTTCTATGGTCTACTGCAACAGCATTCGGGGAGGAGGACAGTCCTATGTCATCGTTTTCTTTCTCTGCTGGAGTGTTTCTTTTCCCGTTGCAAGATTTTGCGTTTTTTTCACGTTCTCGCAATTTCCGACGTTGTCATTTCCACTGGAGTGAAATGGTTGTTGAATTGAGTTGATGAGGTTTTAATTGTGTTATTTTTTAATTACGAGAAATTTAAAAAGTTGGTCTTGCTCTTCGCGGAGCGCCGGTCACGGCTATATGATGCGAAGTAGGTGGCTAGACGCTGGCGATTCGATCGGTGAAGATGAAGCAGAACTGCTGTAATTAGAAATAATTCCGGAAAACAACACTTAATTCTTGCGTTAAAGCAATCAGAGCTTTGATGCATATGCTAGTTAATTCGAGTTAAAAAAAAAAACGAAAATATCTGTACCCCTAGTTAAACAGTTTGTGATGAAATCATGTCGAACCGAACATTTGTAAGGTGTATTTTACTGCAGCGAATAAACTTTTACATTATTCTCTCCACCTCACATTTGCAGAAATTATTATTATGTACAAGAACTTCTTGGCATGTTGTTCTGAAGCTAAGAAAAGACCAAGGAAATGAGACTTCAGATTTGGATCATGATCTGACAAGGGGGCAAACACTCAATCGCACTCGCACAAGAACGCTGGGCCACATACACTCAAGCCTCAAGTATCTTGAATGGAGATGGGCTGGAAAATACAACCGTACCATGGAGAAACATTCTCCAAGGGAGACATAAACAAATACGAGCACATAAATCTTGCAAATGGATTTTATGATGGAAGTAAAATCACCTTAAACCTTAAAGTTACCCACCCTCCGGTTTAAGGACGATGGATTTCATTTGCAGCCTCCACCGCCATTGGTCCAGTCTTTATCTATATACATTATTCTGGTTGAGGGAGCCTTGGACAACTGTTACCCCCCCAGAGCTACACCCACCGGCCCCGAATGGAAAATGGCAGAGTTTGTTGTTGTACACCACCCTCACACACGCGCTCGGAAGGTGCTTGTTTTTGCCTTACCAAGACTCCGTCCAAGTCGATAGATTTGCCTTTCAGCCATGGAGGCATCCTAGCTGACTACCCGCCATCGTCATCATCGTCATTATCGTTATAGAAAAGCTCATCACCAACACCATCATCGTCGCCTCCTTCTTTAGCTTAGAAACGAATTCCGCTCAAGACCCACTTCATGCTTCCTTCTTGGTCCCGGTCAGGATCATCGCCAACGACGTTTTGCCCCAGGAGGCAAATTTTCCGAGTCATCCTCATTATCGACACCAGCCAGTCCAAATAGAGTTCGCTTTCCCATTACCGGTATAGTTCTGCCGTTCGTATTATTATTTGCGCCTTCCGGGGATGTCAGCAAATCAACACCTCCTACGCCTACTGTTGCGCTTGCCTCTTCTTATTAGTGCCTCGCTCGGCTATCGATAGCCACGTGCTTAAGATGGGCGAAATTCGAACTCTGAACTGAGAATGTTGGTGTTTTCTCAAGTCATGTTCGTAAAATAATCAAGTTCCAGTTGTTTACAGTGGCAGCGGGAGCTTGCACCGGAAGGCATTTCGCTTAAGGATGTTTATCGAATGGGTAATTTTGCCAGGTTATTTCTGTTATTCATCAAACAAACATCGTTTACTTAGCAAAATTACTTAGATATTTACTTAGCAAAAAAAACTCGTAGATAGAGATGTAATGTCAACCTAACTCCTTCATTCACTTTATGTACTAAATTTAGGGATGATCGACAAAATCACGTTGGTATCAAGATGATCGATATATTCTGAAGCATGGGAATGACCCATCCGGTTTAAATCGATTCAAATCAGCGCTCAAGTGTTATTAAAATTGCCTCCTACTAAAATCCCTCCATCACAAATTATGAGTGGCCCAACATCGTCCGTTTTGTCGGTTTATATATAAAAGAAACCACTATCACACTTTGTGAATGGCACCAACAGCAAGCTTATTAAAACTTCAAGCGACAACCAAATGGGGTTGTACGCAAAGGTGACGTAAATTGTAAAATTGCCATGAGCAACCAGAACCACTGAGATATTAACGCTCAAGACTTGACCACTTTTCGTGACGATCGCAATTCGTTTTTTTTTAACTGTACCCAAATATATAAAAAAAAAACAAAGACTTAGTCCTACGGCCAAAACATGCAGCAGACAAAAATAATCACCAAAAATGCATTTTAAATTAATTTCTTAAACACTTTCATCCACTTTTTCTTCAAATCCTTGTCGTTTTTGAAGACCTTCCCTGTTTTCCACAGATTGCCCTTCATAATCGCCCAGAACTTTTCTATTGGGCGAAGATCTGGCGAGTTTGGCGGATTTGCCTCCTTCGGCACAAAAACAACATCGTTGGCTTCGTACAACTCCATCGCCGGTTTCGCGTAATGGCACGATGCCAGATCCGGCCAAAACAGAGTGTCACCTTTGTGGGACCAGAAGAAGGGTAGCAGGCACTTCTGGAGGCTTTCTTCTTTATATATTTGTGCCGATCGTTATGTACGTCTTGCTGAATTTGCCGCTCCCACAGATCGCCTACCACAACAAGTACTTCTTGGCAAATTTGTCGAGCTTCTTCTTCCGAAACTTCTCCGAAACACCCAGACGGGACTAGCCGACAAATAACTCTATGCCGGGGATCTGCTTGGCGTCCTCTTTAATGCACGTCTTGTCGTCCAATACGATGCATTTCGACTGCACCAACCACTAGCGGTACAGCTTCCTTGCGCGGGATTTGGCCACTGTATTCTGTTTATCGGATCGGTTAGGCGCCTTCCTTACCTTGAAGACATGAAGTCCGGCCCGCTTCATTGTCTGTCCCGAATCGAATGGTTCGGATTGACATTGAAGTAAGCCCTCACCTTCCTTGCGTTCACGGGGTCGGTCGTCTTCGCTTTTCTTCCGCTACCAGCTCGCCGCTGGGTCGTCTGGGTCTCCTTGAACGATTTTACCACACAGGTTTCATGGTCGAATTGTCGATTGCCAACTGTTTCGCGATTCATCTGTGGCCTCGATTTTCCCCGACCGCGCCCATAACTTTTTGTCGAGGCACTTCTTGCTTGGAAGCCATCTCGATAACCACCTGAAAGATTGTGACGAAATTTTGCACATGTAAACATTACACTCTAGTTTTGCTCAAATTTTCATCAAATTTTACTCAGGCAATAAAAAGTTATTCGCAAAAGAAAGTGTTGCATTCTTTTCGAGTACAATCTTTATTGATTCAAATCAGTCCAAATCAGTACTCAAGCGTTATTAAAAAATACATTGATTTCCCAATAAAAAATCACCATCAATCTCTGTAAGTGGCCGCCACATTATCTTTCCTGTGGTTTGAATTGGTACTCAAATGTATATAATCTAACTTAAGATCTCTAGACAACCGACTGGATAGAGAATAATCTGTAAACACCCATAAAAAAATAGAGGTAGGTTATATCAGGGATATTATTGCCTTGCGCACTAGCAATCGTTATATTTCGTTTCGCGCTCCGGAGATTTCAAAGTTTTTTAGCAGTTTCTTGGAAATTCTTAGTTTTTTTCTCGTTATAATTCCCATCAGAGTCATTTGTGGCTCGAATGTTTGTTTTATCTGGTGAAGAAAAAGTGTTGTTTTTGCAGCGCAATAGCAAAAACAATTTTTCGCGAAATCTCGGCGTGATCACGCACACTAGCAGACCATCGAGAAGTTCATCCGTTCAATCGGCCTACTTCCACCGTGTGCTCCGCTGATCGCATCACCCTCGCTGCGCTCCACTCCTTGCGTAGAAGTTTGACGTCCACACACGTACGTCGCCCGGTAGCAGCAGTATTAATATGTGATCGTGTTTCTCTTTCTCTCGCAAAGAAATTGTATTTTTTTTTTTGTGTTTAGCTTTAATTCTGTGTATTGTGTCTGTGAGTTTTTATAATAAGATTGAGCGCTTCAGGCTCCCACAGTTAAAATATGGATGATTTGTTGGACCATAATTCATCGTTGCCCCACAACGTCGGTGAGTCTCATAAAGTTACCCGATCACGAGTTTACCCGATCACGAGTCTATCCAGCTGATTCAGCCGGCCCGTGGGTTGTCTATTTTCGACCCAAAACGAAAACTTTAAATGTTTTCCAAATAACCGAGGATCTGACAAAGCGATTCTCAGCCGTGACGGAAATTATTATGGTAAGATCCAATAAACTTTGTGTCGATGTGTCCTACCTGAAACAGGCTAACGAAATTGCTGTCTCTAAATTCCCCCCTCTAAACCCTCGAGATCCCGCAGTAACAGGCGGTTGGTCGTTTCAAGAACCCTCTGCCTCCCAAGTTAAGTTTTTTTTTTTCCTCTGACCACTGCGACCAGTAATTTGATCTATTGTAGTATATCCCGTATCCTTTGTTTAGTGCATGTCGAGTTACTTCATCACTATTGAGAATTGATGAAGAATTCGGTGTTGTTACAGTTGTCATTGTTTGTTTTGTTGGTAATGAATCGAGTTTTATTGAAAGTTTCCCCTATTTAAACCCTTTGAGAGCACTCTTCAAAGACGCGCCTCTTTGCCAGTCAAAACCGGATTCATTGCAAACAAAACAAACAATGACTCCGATACTGAGCATGCATCAGAACCCCAATCATAATCAATTCAAACTATAGAACATCAAATAGAAAATGAGAATTTACATAAATGAAGACTAACCATGTTTTCCTTATTCAAAGCTCATCCTCAGTTGCTCAATCTGAGTATTGTCACTTTTCACAAGACATAAAATGTAATAAGGACTAATATATGTATGTTCCTTTGACTACAAAAACAAATATGTTCCCTAGTTTAAATTAATTCAGACTAGGGTTCGGTGGTAGATCTGAAACCCCGTAACGAACCACGAAAAGGTGATCTACCAGCGTTACGGGTTAAGATACTGGATGTGCAAAGACTAGGCACAGTAACGATCACTAAGGGTGAAAAGAAGTTTATCCCTTAAGACTCCTTTCGTGTGACCTTCTCTAATTCAGTGCTCCCTCAATACGTCAAGTTGGGAAAACTGCGACTACCAGCGACGGCACACCAAAATGCGCTTTCTGCAAGGGGACTCCTCCTTATGCACTCCTCCGCTCTCTCTCTCTCTCTCTCTCTCTCTCTCTCTCTCTCTCTCTCTCTCTCCCGTTCAGCTCGTTCTCGAATTTCTTAGGTGTTTTACGAAGTTTGGTCTTCGTGAATTTACGGCGATTTCGGTAGGTTGGAGTCTTTCGGTACAAAAATAACATTGTTATCTCTGTACTAGCCTAACACCGGCCGCACGTATTGGGTGCCAAAGCCAGCCAAAACAGTGTCTCGCCTCCGTGAGACTGCAGGAAGGGTAACAGGCGCTTCTGGAGGCACTCTTCTTGGTAGAATTGCCCATTCATGGTACCCGTGATGTATGGCTGACTCATCTCTCCAAACCCACAGATGGCCGCTAAACCAAGAATGTTTGGCGAATTTCCACCTTCTTCTTCCTTATCTCCTCAGAAATGACCAACCTTGATATGGCAACGTAAAACGCTTGAACGGATTCATCTCCTTCCTTGCCTTCGCCGGATCAGCTGTCTTCGGTTTTCTGCAGCTGCCTGGCCACCGCTGTGTCTCCTTGAATGACTTCTCCACTTCACCGTGATGCAATCCCAGGTGTTTTCCGATCCATCTGTGGATTTTCCACGACGGCGCACATAGTTTTTTTTGTGAATCTGCTCTTGTTCCTATGCCATCTCGATAACCACTTGACACATTGTGCCAACGTAAACCTTACACTCTTATCTAGAGCTTCAGTCAAAATTTCATCAATTTTTACCCACACGCTAAAAAGTTTCTTATTACTTCATTGTGTCTCATTTTTTTCGAGTACAGTCTTTATTAGATTAGGGGCTATCCATATACCAAGTGGACTGCGTGGACAATAATTCATATAATTTTTCAGTAGAAAGTATGAATCGTGACAACTCCCTCCCCTCCCTAAAACTGTCCACGTGGAAAAAAATACACTGAAACTAAAAAAAATCGTTAATTCATGCTTTAAAAACATAAAACGTTGATTTTCTCAAAGAACCCCCTCTTCGATCCTCCTTTTAATTAAAAAAAAATGCTGAAATTATGTCCTTAACGCTGGTGAAGAGCTTAAGATGGTCACATCTTTAATTTTTTTATTTTTTGTTTTTAAATATTAATGAATGTTTTGATAATGTTGAAAATGATATTTTTTTATTAAAATATACCAGAAATAGATTTTGTGCATCATTTTTAATAAAAAAAAAAGCATGCATAAACTTTTTTCGTAAGCCTAGCCGTTCTCAAGTTATTGCGAAATTTAATAACAGAAATTTATGTTTTTGCAATTTTTTGGCCATTTTTGATTGTTAGTCGTGATGTCCACAATAAAATGTATTTTTCATAATATATTATTGAAAAACAGGCAATTTTTTCTCAGACACGGTGGCGTCAGACTTACAAATTGAGTGGGTTGTTTTGTTTTGTGTTTTTTTTTTTTTTTTTTTTTTTTTTTTTTTTTTTTTATTTTTTTATATTTTTTATATTTTTTATATATTATATATTTTTAATTTAAAAAATTATTTTAATAAATTATTTAATTATATTTTTTTTTTTAATATTGTTTTTTTATTTTTTTTTGTTTTTTAGGGTTGTTTTTTTTTAATTGAAAATTATGGATATATTTTTTTTTTTGTTTTTGTTTTATTTTTGGGTGTATTGATAAATTGTTTTTTTTTTTTGATTGTTTTTTTGGTTTGTTGTTCTGTGCTGTGATTTTTTGTTGTATTGTTTTGGTGTGTTGGTGGTGGTGGCGGAGTTTGTTTTTGTTAGTGGTTTTCGTTTTAGGTGTACCTCCGATCGCATCACAGGGACTCTTGCGGTGGGGAAACCCAAAAAAAAGCCATTCAATTTCAATTTTATGCCTATCTTTAAATCCACAGAGGCAAGCATAATTTAAAAAATTAAAAAAGTAGGCCATTTTTAATTGAAAAAGATAAGTGGTGGGTTATATCAGGGATATGACCGCAAGGTTCACGTAGGACCGCTTTGCTTTAGAGTTATAATGGTATCATCTTATTTATACGTATCATTACACATATGGTTGGTTAAAATGTTAATTAAATTGATCCATAATTTTGCTATGGACCCGTCTCTTCTCATGAATTTTACTCCATATTGCACATTCGTGTTCTTCACCTTTCTGCCATGCTATTCAACGCTAGTATATAGCACGCAAGATGAACCGAAATGATTCCATAAGGGACGAATGGCCAGTTTTCAGTGGCCCGAAATTTTATCATTGCATTGGGTAGACATGGAAACCGGTAAGTGTCCGATTTGCCGGTCTTGCAAATTTGAACCTCTGCTGTTCTTGCTGTTCGAACTACCAGCTGAGAGCTCGTGTCGAAAACTGAAATCATTTCGGTTTATCTCGCGTGCTATATACTAGCGTTGATAGCATAGCTCTGAATGAAGAGATTCACGAAAATACAGTACGAAGTAAAATTCTAAAGAGGGGACGGGCCAGAGTTATAAAATGAGACACCGGTAACAAATCAAAATATTTTAGCAGCTGAGGGGTGTGGATTGTTCTGTATTCATCATGGAATGAGACTAAATGAAATAAAAAGAAGAAGACAATTTGAACCATTTGTTACCAGTTTTTGAGGACCCGGATAGAGAAATACTTATTTTCAACCTGTTCTTACGGAGAATTGTATGGGAGCAAAAGTAGGTCATTTTTAAGTGAAAAATCGAACTACTTATACTAAAAGCACTTAATTGTAATTTCAATGCAAAAATTTTGTGAGTTTTTCTGATCAAATGATGTATGAATGAAGTCATTGTGTTGAGTTGAACGAGAGTTATTAGCGTTCAAAAACCTTTCACTTTTGCGTAACGCTCTTATTTTACAAAATTTTGAAATGACACCCGGTATAGAAAAGAGAAACGTAGTCCTACGTTAAAAGCGTTTTAATTAAATTTTTTAATTTTTTTTATTATATAAAAATAAAGGGGGGGCCGTCAAAAAATATTTTTTTTTTTTTTTAATTATTTATTTATTTTTTCGTTTTTTTCCCCATAATTAATACACTCCCCCACATATTGACAAACGTTAACATTTATATATTTTAAAAAAAAAAAAACATATTTTACCACCCCCAAAAACCGATTTTTTTATTTTTTTTATAAAAATTATTTTGGGAGAAACTTACGAACAAAATTCCATAAAAACCGAACCGGCCACCAAAACCATTTTTTTGTTTCTGGCTGGAAAGAAATATATAATTATTTATATATATCATTTATCTTAAAACAAATGTTAAGGGAATAGAAACGATTACTCGCGGCCGTTTCGAGGTTAATAGGAATAACAATTTAACGGATGGGAAGATGGGCGGGAATTTGAAGTAACACATTTATTTTAAATTCTGAATTATCAAAAAACCTATAACTATACAACTTTTGGTTTTTTTTTTTGACTTGAACATTTTTGAGAAAAAAAACACAAACCCAAGTAAAAAAAACTTTAGTATTAGGTTACAGGTTGAACAAACTACAATCTAAGGCTAATGTTAGTTCAAAACGAATAAAAGAGTTTCATATACTCCAAATCACGTACAGCCAAATTATCTCGAACTTGCACATTGGGTTGTCTACCTCGAGCCCGAAGGGAATCATTAAGCTCCGATCTGACTCCACGATGCTCAACACAAGACCAAATAACGTGATCTGCGTCCTGATAGCCTTGTCCACACTCACAGAGATTGCTGTCGCTCATCCCAACCCGGTATAAATGAGCGTTCAAAGAATAATGATTGGACATGAGGCGAGACATCACACGAATGAAGTCTCGACCTACATCCATCACCCCAAACCATTTCTTAGACACCTTTGGGATGATAGAATATTGCCAGCGCCGCAAATCTCGTTTACTCTCTTTATACTGCCAGGTGACGAGTGACTTTTGACGAAAAATAGGAAAAAAATCATTAAAGGCGATTTCTCGATCGTAAATATTGCCTTCTATAGCGCCCACCTTTGCCAGCGAGTCCGCTCTCTCATTGCCCAGAATTGAACAATGAAATGGGACCCATACAAAGGTGATGATAAAATAACGCGAAGATCATGCACTTAGAAGCTCCAGTATTTTCATGAGAAAATACGAGATGCTTTACCGGCCTCTAGGAGCGAATAGGCTCTATAGAACTGAGACTATCCGTAAAATGTAATACTGTTCCGGTGTTAGTGAGGCAAAAATTTCTAGCGTAAAGTGTATTGCCGCTAATTCAGCGACATATACGGAACAAGGAGCAGGAAGTTTACGATTGGCGCCATGAATTTTATTGTGTATACCAAAACCTGCTGACTCCTCAATCAATGATCCCTCAGTGAAGAACGATTTAGTAGAATCAACTTGGCCAAACTTTGCAGAGAAAAAACAGAAGCAATCATAGAGTTGCAAATGAAATAGCCCATTGTTCAAACT
Organism: Aedes koreicus; assembly: GCA_024533555.2. Taxonomy (NCBI): domain Eukaryota; kingdom Metazoa; phylum Arthropoda; class Insecta; order Diptera; family Culicidae; genus Aedes; species Aedes koreicus. The sequence continues at coordinate 4,980 of JAHHFK020001285.1, read as the reverse complement.
AATCCTAAATCTATGAAAATATCATTTTTAAGCCTGATGGGCACTTCCAGGCGAATAAAGTAGGCGAATACGATTTCTTGATTTTTTCTATTTAACATAATCGTATTCGATAACAGCAATCAGTCGAATAAAGATGACATCAGGCCGCATCTACAAGGTTGAAGTTATTATCTATCCGACTTGATTCGGTTTGTCAGACTATGATCATTATGTAGTTAGTCGAACATTTTATCTTACCTCACGATGAATTTTGACAACAGTGTCGAAACTTCCTGAAAAAATCTTGTTTAACAATATTGACGGACTATATTTTCCATTTAATATTCTTCACACATACACCAGAGCAAGCAAACGTTATTGTTTCATATCTGTGTAACTTTTGAGCAACAAATGCCAGTGAAAACGCGTTCTAAATCATAAACACATGGGCTAAAAGCGAAACACATGCTCAAAATTGTTCGACCAAACTGAAACCAAAACCTATGACACTTCGGTAAATCGAAATATTCAAGAAATAAGAAAACATATAACCTCTAAAAAACAAATTTCCACGGGCCCGAGAAAAATGTATTCCCAACGCACGAAAAAGCTCCCCAAGCGAATTCGAATGAAACCAGCGAAGAGAACATAAAATTCTAAGGAAAACGTGTGTATACTTTTGTTATTTAAACAACTTTTTATCTGACAGTCTTTTCCACTGACTGCTATAGGTTGGCGCTGTTCCCCTTCCTGCTATAATTATATACATTTTTTTTCTCCAACATTTTCTCTCCATTTTAAACCCCCTGCAAGTCATCTTACCAGTGGCTCTCACTCCGGTGCCTGTGCTTGGACGGTTTCCTTTACGCTTCGGTGGCGTTTTTCATTTGCTCCACCCTCGCATCCCAGACCGGCGGCCAACCAACCCTGGTTAGAGCTCCTGGTAGAGTGGACCTCGGTGGTATGGGTTTGGGTGGTTGAGCTTTTTTCTTGGCGTATCGTCGTCGTCTTCGTCGTCGTCATCTTCGCCGTTTTCAGCGAAAGGGGTCTTCTCCTCGAAATGAAAAAAAAAAATCCCCCATACTTTTGTCTTGCCTCTGGCTATATGGCTGCATGTACATATTTATAACCTCTGGTGGCTCGTCGACTTGCCCAGCCGAGAAAAGGAAGCTGCATAACGGCGACGCCAACGACGACGAAGCTGCAAATTATAGCTTTGGAAAATTTTAAATTTTGTTAATTACAGTACAGTGTTTGCTAATTCCTTCCGATTGTAAAGTTGGTGCAAATAAAAATGCTGGAAGTGTAGCGAACTGCTTGCACGTGGAATCTTTTCACAAAAGTAACTGATTTTATTAAATCCATTGCATTTGGAATCCACCTTTCGGTTTCCTAACAGCCGCAACACCCCCGTACAAATGACGTGCAATCAATTCCGTTGATTAATTGTGCCAAGATGATCCTATTAATCGCTGCTACGTGAGAATGATCCTCCTACACACTTTCCAACCTTCAATGCTCATATTCTCCCCTTTTCCGCAAGATTGCACGCACCAAAGTGCCAAATTATCCAATAAAAACTTTTCACCACCGAAGCCAGTGTCAAAGTACACCCTTCGCCGTCGTCGTCACTACCTTTAAGATACACAAATCTCATTTGTGCAAGCAAACGCACCCCCCATCTCTGCTCCACCCACGCATATGGTTTTTTGTTCCACCGTGAGCTTCGGGTTGACTTGAGATTGTTTCACATTTTTGTTTGAACAAGAAACAAGAAACCGAGAAAGTGAGCCGCCGGGGTGTCACACGTAAAAAATAAGCAGTTATTTTTCAAATTATACACACCAAACTTGGGAGAAATAAACGACAGTGTGGAATCGCTCTTCTTCCCCTTCTTCTTTGCTTTAGCTGTTAAAGTGAAGAACACACAAAAAAACGCCTGCCTCTAACCGCAAGAAGGCATAAGAAGGACACTGCCGATTCCCCATAAATTTAGTTGCCCCTTACTACCCTTCAGTGAGAAAACAGCCCTACCATTGGGTTCTTTATCAAGCACATAAAAGAGGAAAATTAAAAAATATAAACATAAATATTGCTGGTCTCAAACAGACGTTTAGTCTGCACCAACCACGCAGAGTGGTGTGGATGCATATAAAAATGTTGCTGTTTGGTTTGGGCCGAAATGAGGAAATACTGCATTTTTCTCGGTAATTTCGTAACATATTCGCTGTACCAGGCGTCATAAAGCAAATAGGGGAGCTTGGAGTTATTTGAGAGATGGACTCCGGTCGAGGAGATATTTCGAGTTGACAATTTGGTCGACTTCCTATGCTATGTGGAAAGTCATGCTTTGCTATTGGCATGGAAGGCTCTCATTAATAACTATGAAAGTACAATTCACTAGGTTGGGATCCGGGGATTCTCATCACAAATGTTTAAGAAGCCTAGAAGAAAAAGAAAAAATAGGAGTTATTTGCATTGTATTGTATCATTGTTGGATTGTATCACATAAAATGTTTTATTTGTGTTGAAAATTGTTGATACGATTAAACTTCATTTATTCCCTTGTTACAAAAAAAGGGTATTGCACCGGCGCCGGTGGAGTGATGTAAAGCGTTACTGCTACTTGACACCCCTGTGAGTTTGAATTCAAATCCAGCCGAGGTCGGAAGATAGCTGGTCACGTCTGCCTTCGGAAGGGAATTAAAGCCGCTGGTCCCGGCTCATGTGTTGATGAGTGTGATATGTAGCGTGGAAGCGCCTCCCTCTGGTAGTGACTCAGCCTAAGGTTTGAACATACCTTAATACAAAAGAAGAAGAAATATGGTATTGCTATAGCTAGAATCCCGCAGGGCCAAGAGTCATGTACAATTCAACTCAGCTCAGCAAGTAAGCAAAATGTTTGAAAGTGTTTTTCTTCTTTTTATACAACGTTGATAGAAATTCTTATGGACTAACCCAACACAGAGGCCTGCACTTGGTCATCGTGCACTGTGTCAGAGTGTATTCGGGGTCGACTTCTGATCCCACTAAAACTCGTGTCCTTGTTGCACCATCAGAACTCCTCTGATAACACTCTGATAACTCCGTTGATAACACCCACTGTCTTCCGCCAGAGTGATGCCAATTGGGATTATTTCGGCCATGACGCATACTGCCTCCAATGATATCTTTCTGTACGCACTCACGACTTGCATGGTCATGAGGCTGAACTTACTGTTCAACTTCGCCCAGTTTCTCTTGATTCCCAGCGCTGTGACTTAGGCTAGACCTCCGTATCACATTATTACTAGGTCCATAGCCTTTCGGCATGATTCTGACTACCGCGTTCATGATCTTCACGGCCTTCTCGCAGGCATAATCTACGTGGCTGTTGAAGTTTAGCCGATCATCGATCATCACACCCAGATACCGCTTTGGCCATATTCAAATCGTTTCCAAAACCTGGCTTGCGACATATGAAACTTCATGATTTTGCAAAACTTTGTCTTTGAATCAATATAGATCAATATCCTTTTCCACCCAGGCTGAATCCGGATTCGCGATGCTCGATGTATCGGATTCCAAATCACTCAATATTTTGCACGAAAATAATTCACACTATCGAACAAAACAAAAACCATAACGAAAATCCGGTTAAACCGCGAAAGCTGTTTTGACATTAGCTCTTCTAACTATGCTTGTCTCGGACAGCGGTACATGCCGCAACTCAACCATTGTTTACAAGAGGATACTGTCGTGCTTGGAAAAGGCACGCACATTTTAGTGCACCAAAGCGTAACGAAATTCAGAAAAAGAGTATGAAGAGGACCGATGGATCACAAAAGTGAGGCGAGGTCTTCTTTGTTCAATCTATCCTACGATCGTAAGCAGTACGATAAAGTATCTTGGAAAATTATTTGGTTAGATATATGGTAAGAAATTCATAGAATGTCCTCCGAGGACAAAGTCTTACAAAATCATGAAATTTGATACGTCGCAAGCCAGGTTTTGGAAAATATTAAAATATAGCCACTTTTCCGGAGGAACTATGTTCCCGCAGGGCCTCCCTAAATAGCTAGTATAGTCAGACACCCTCAAAATGTCCTCCGAAGAAAAAGTTTTGCAAAATCATGAAGTTTGATATGTCGCAAGCCAGGTTTTGGATAAGATCTGAATACGGCAATTTTTCCGGAGGAACTCGGATCCCGCAGAGCCTCCCTAAATGGCCAGTCTGGTCAGACACCCTCAGAATGTCCGCCGAAGACAAAATTTTGCAAAATCATGAAGTTTGATGTGTCGCAAGTCAGGTTTTGGCAATATTTGAATATGGCCACTTCTCCGGAGGAACTCTGATCCCACAGGGCATCTTTTAGTGGCCAAAATATTCCGAAATCCTCAAAATACCTTCTGATGAGCTACTTTTGCTAACTCATGAAATTTGATATGCCACATGCCATGTTTTGGAAAAGATCTTGAATACGGGATTTTTTTCGGAGGAACTCTGTTCCCGCAGGGCCTCCCTAAATGGTCAGTATGGTCAGACACCCTCAGAATGTCCTCCGAAGACAAAGTTTTGCAAAATCATGAAGTTTGATATGTCGCAAGCCAGGTTTTGGAAAATACTAAAATATAGCAACTTTTCCGGAAGAACTTGGATCCCGCAGGGCCTCCCAAATGGTCAGTATGGTCAGACAATTTCAGAATGTCCTCCGAAGATAACAATGTTTTGCAAAATCAAGAAGTTTGATATGTCGCAAGCCAGGTTTTGGAAAAGATTTGAATACGGCCTCCCTTCTTGAGTGCGGAAGCCGGATCCCGCAGGGCCACGCTAAATGGCCAGTATAGTCAGAGTACTCCCACCTGGGAATCCGAAACTACGGACACTTTCGGAATAATCAGTACAGATCCACAAACTAGGATAATTTTGTGATCTATTGCAAATAACCGTATAAAAATCGGATAGCTAACGATGGAGTATCATTAATTTTAAATTTGAATGTTTCTATCTTAGAGGGGTTG
>JAHHFK020001284.1:0-73701 GCA_024533555.2 Aedes koreicus | reverse complement strand
TTTTGACGTAGGACTACGTCTGTGTTTTCAATACTGGGGTACACGTTCGAATTGCGAAAATTTGGAGCGTCACGAAAAATATATAGGTTTTGAACGTTAATAACTAAGTCATTCCACGATTGATTTCCAAAATGTTTGCACCAATCGATCGGAACATTTTCTACGCTTCGATTTAAATATTTCAAACTATTGATTTTTAACATGCAACTAATAAAATTAACGCAAATATGAAGTGATGTCTTATAATATCGATTTTTCATAGTAAATTTACCAAATACACAGTACCTTCCGCGCACAGACTTCATATTTAAGTAAGGAACGTCTCCTAGGCAGCCATGAATGTTATATAAGGGGTACACCTTCGCATTTTGATTTAGTTTTCCGGCGGTCGTGGAGCTGTGCAGAGTAGGATCTGCAGTTGGACGAGCAGTCGCTGCCCAGAGAGGCGTTGGTGCAGTTGGCTGTTGTTGCCGATGCTCCCGTCAACTTCGCTGCGAGAAACATGGCTGCTGAAGCCTACGAGTTGGCGGGAAAAAGCCGCCCGTGACAACGAGACAAGAATCAATCATCCCACGTCACCTGCAGATGGCCACCCGCAATGAAGATGAGATGAACCAAGAAAGAAAGTCCAAGTTCAATCGCGAACTGTTTCTCCCCCGTCAACTAAATCCGTCCTTTTCAGGACGACCAAATTAGTTTGCCAACTAAAGAGTTTATTTGGTTGAAATTTTCTCTTGTGATGTTTGAAATTAATTTCAATTACCGCGCCCCGGCTGAACATAGCATTCATTAAACGTCGGGTCCCGTAGTAAATGACAAAGAAGGTTGAACAACCAACGAACGGAATTCGAGCCGAACTGCGTCACTTCAGACCGACCACGTGGTTGAGTTCGTTGTAGTTCCTAGCTATGCATAGCGGATTAGTTGCTGGCGGTGGCAAGCAAATTAGGAAAGGTTCGGTTAAGAAAATCATCCGTCTTGCGTGTAATAATTAAAACTAATTATTGTGGCGCAATAATTGAAGTTCGTCCCCTTTGATGCTATTTGTAACACATTGCCTTCGTTGGTACCGCCTTCTTTTGTGCACTAGCATCCGATGCTTTTACCTAACAGCTTTTAGCAGAACATTTTGATTCAGTCTTACGACAGTCGTTAAGCTGTGCAGTGGCTGTAGGATCGCAGTAGGCGGCGGCGAGCAGTCGCTGCCCAGAGAGACGTTGGTGCAGTTGGCTGTTGTTGCCGATGCTCCCGTCAACCTCGCTGTGAGAAACATGGCTGCTGAAGCCAACAATTTGGCGGGAAAAAGCCGCCCGTGACAACGAGACAAGAATCAATCATCCCACGAGATGAACCAAGAAAGAAAGCCCAAGTTCAATCGCGAACTGTTTCTCCCCCGTCAACTAAATCCGTCCTTTTCAGGACGACCAAATCAATTTTCCAATTAAAGAGTTTATTTGGTGAACATTTTCTCTTGGGCTGTTTGAAATTTCCATTACCGCGCCCGGCTGAACATGGCATTGCTTTAAACGCCGCGTCCCGGAGTAAATAGCAAAGCGCGTTGAACAACCAATAAACCAACAGATCCATAACTATCTTCTACGCGTTAGAGATAGTGGCCATCGCGAACTACAACCGGGGCCGTATCATAATTAAGAGCCACCAAATGCTTTCTAAAGAGTGTACAATTGAATTTTCTTGGCCCTTTTCAGAACTGACTTAAATCAATTAGCGGATGGCCCTGACGTGTATGGAAATTCGATTGCTGCGTAGTCCTACGTCAACTTTGCGTACAACCCCAGTGGGCTGTCCCTTATAGTTTTTATAGTTATAAGTTTTTATCCAATTCCGAATTTAAAATAAACGTGCTTTGTAAACCACACTTCAAATTCCCGCCTATCTTCCCATCCATACAATTGTTATTCCTATTAACCTCGAGACGGCCGCGAGTAATCGGTTCTATCCCCTTAACATTAGTTTTAAGATAATTGATGTATATAAATATGAAAACTTGGCTTTGTAAAGTTGATTCGATTGAGCCTGTACAAATAAATGATTTAATAAAAAAAAAAATAATCAATAAAAAAAAAAGAGAGGAGAGAAAGGGGCCCCCCTCACAAACACCAAAGCGACAGCGATGCCGCCCCACCACCGCCAATTATTATTTATTGTGGTACATTGGGACACCTCCAAAAACAATTTTTTTTTGTAAAAATGAGAGCGAGAGAAGGAAAAAAATAACAACAACAATAGAGAACCCCCCAAAACCCCAAAAAAACAAAAAAAAAAAAGAAATTTACAATTTTATATTATTTTAAAAAAAAAAAAATAAATTTCACACCCCAATTCCCGCACCCACCGTATTGTTAGAGAGAGAGCTGATGAAGACATGCTCTCCGGTACACGCGATGAAAATGCAAAATACACAGAGGCAACATTTGAGCGAACTTCTTCAGCTGGTCAGAAACTGATGGTTTCTAGATGATGTATTTTAAATCTTCAAAATGACAGTAATAAATTGATAATCAATCATGATTCATACATCGAATCATTGGCCCAATAGATAAAGCTTATGATCGTATTATAAAAAATGAAATAATTTGGAAAATGTAGGAGTTATAGACCTATTTCCTAACAACTGATTAAAATAGTGACCCCTGATTAAGCCGTTCCCTACCCTATACAGATTACAGATTTTTTTTTTAAAAATACAGATTTTACAGATTTTTGAAAAATCTTCCCTTGCGTTGCATTTTTTAATGTGTAAATATCCATACTTGGAAATCTCAATGACCCGCGTACAGAGTTTGTCAGATGTTTATCAACCGGAAGAATGGCTGCTTCTAATGCATCAATCAAAGTAATCTCGGTGGACAACATCCATTTCAATTCTGTGTTCGAACTTCATAAGCATCGGTTAAGTCTCCTTTGGTGGATAACATCAATCTTTACAATCTACAGGTGTGTTCTTGTATGTCCATACTACTGAATAACTTGACAAACTCACAAGAAATGATGCAACCGCAGGTCCGCAATGATAACAGGGGGATGGACAATTTGCTGTAGTCAATCCAGGTAACCTCGGTGGACAGGATTCATCTCAAGAATTAGCTGGTATGGGCTATTTCTTTTCATATCTGATTCGAATACTTTGATTCTATGGTTTGATGTTTAACCATGTTATTGCATTGGCAGCGATCAATGCACAAATTAAATTTATAATCTTATTCCACAGATTTAGGGGAGTTTTTTTTTATTTAGTTGAATCAATAAAAATTAAACCAACGAACTGATTTGAATAAAGATATATTTTGCTTCAAGCGGAGCACTGCGTTATTCGAAATATTTTTAAGAATTGATTCTATTGAAAATGTCATTATCTACCATAAGAAAATATTTAGTTGATTTACCACAGGGTGTTGTTTTCAGTGTGTATCATGAGATTTTTGGAACTGTTAATTATATTTATGCAAGTTCTGAGAAAATCTCAGTAATTCGGTGGAAAATTGTCCTTTCACCATCTATACGTAATGTTGTTTTTTTTTTTCATTGATCTTTTCGTAAAATGTATCGATTTCACAGGAGAATATGTAAAGTTTTCGTTTGCAGATCAACTTCCGTATTTTTTTCACAGAATTCTATGATCTCTACACACCAAATCTTAATTTTGATATTAAGAAAAAAACATTACGGATTTGAGCAGTATATTAGAATTTTTACTGAATGATCTGTAAAATTTCTTCAATTTATAGATATCCGTCAAAGAACTGCAAGTTTTCAACAAATCGTTCTAAAATATTACTGAATATTTGTATTTATTTTACAGATGTACTTTGTAAAGAAATGAACTATCATTGAAAATCCGCAATTTAGTAAGCGCTTTACCAATTTTAACAAAAACAAAAATAAAAACAAACCCACAAAAGAAAACCACTGGAAATCAATAATCTTTACCGAACAAGAGTGTGTAAATCACACCTGTCAACCTTACCTTACCAATCAGACTAAGGCCGGTGTGGTCTCTGCTGTACACAGAAGTTGTTTCCATTGTAATCGATCCATGGCCGTACCTCGCCAGCCTCGCTGTCTGCAATTCGTGGTTCATTCGCTTCCTCCACGTTCCGTTTTCCATCTGCAATCCACCGTAAATCGTACGCAGCACCTTCCGTTCAAAGACTCCAAGGGCGCGTTGGTCCTCCACCAGCAATGTCCATGTTTCGTGGCCGTAGAGAACTACCGGTCTAATTAATGTCTTGTAGATGGTCAACTTTGTGGTTCGGTGAACTTTGTTCGATCTTAGCGTCCTTCGGAGTCCAAAGTAGGCACGATGGCCAGCCATAATGCGCCTTTGTATTTCTCTGCTGGTGTCGTTATCGGCGGTCACCAATGAGCCCAGATACACAAATTCGTCTACTACCTCGATTTCATCACCGTCGATCTGAACTCGTGCTAGGAGGCTAACATTGTCTTCTCGTGAGCCTCTTCCCTTCATGTATTTTGTTTTTAACGCATTAATCACAAGCCCAATCCTACCAGCTTCAGCCTTAAGGCTGTTGTACGCTTCCGCCATCGTCTCAAAGTTACGTGCTACGATATCAACGTCGTCGGCGAAGCCAAATAGTTGGACAGACTTCCTGAAAATCGTGCCACTCGTGTCTATCCCAGCTCTTCGAATCACACCCTCCAATGCAATGTTAAACAGCAAACACGACAATCCATCACCTTGCCGTAACCCTCTCCGAGATTCGAAGGGACTCGAGAGCGTCCCTGATACTCGGACGACACACATCACTCGATCCATCGTTGCTTTGATCAACCGCGTCAGTTTTTCCGGAAATCCATATTCGTGCATGATTTTCCATAGCTGGTCTCGATCGATTGTATCATACGCTGATTTGAAGTCGATGAAAAAATGATTTGTGGGCACGTTGTATTCGCGAAATTTCTGCAGTACTTGCCGAATCGCGAAAATCTGGTCCGTAGTAGCGCGGGCACCCATGAATCCCGCTTGGCATTGCCCCACGAACTCCTTTGCAATTGGTGACAGGCGGCGGCATAACATTTGGGAGAGCAACTTGTAGGCGGCGCTCAGTAGCGTGATCACACGATAATTGCAGCAATCCACCTTGTCGCCCTTTTTATAGATGGGACACACTATTCCAATCCAATCCAATCCTCCGGTAAACATTCCTCCTCCCAAATCTTGGTAATTACCCAGTGCAGCGCTCAGGCCAGTGCTTCACCACCGTATTTTAATAGCTCGCTTGGGAGTTGGTCAACACTAGCGGCATTGTTGTTTTTCAACAGACCAATTTCCTCCTCAACTTCCTGAAGGGTTGGGGTCGGGGTCCTGTCATCTTATGTGCGTGTTCCTAGATTTATTACCGTGCCACTTTCGTTCGCTGTAACATTACCGTTCAGGTGCTCGTCGAAGTACTGCTTCCACCTTTCAATCACCTCACACTCTCCTGTGAGAAGGTTGCCATCCAGGTCTTTGAAAATATCAGCGTGTGGTACGTAGCCTTTGCGCGAGCTGTTTAACTTCTCGTAGAATTTGCGTGTGTCGTTAGCACGGTACAGTGCGTCCATTTCTTCGCGGTCTCGATCTTCCCTCTGGCGCTTTTTCCTTCGAAGAATAGAATTTTGTCTGTTTCGTGCCTGTCTATACCGATCCACATTCGCTCTCGTACGGTGTTGCAGCATTCTGGCCCGTGCTGCATTCTTCTCCTCTACTAACTGCTTGCATTCGCCATCAACCCAGTCTTTTTTTCGATTCGGTGCAGAAGTACCTAGTGTCACTAATGCAGTGCTACCAATGGCGGTTCGAATATTTCTCCAGCCATCCTCAAGAGTAGCTGCGCCAAGCTGCTCTTCCGATGGTAGGGCTGCTTCTAGCTGTTGCGCGTATTCCTGGGCAACTTCGGTTTCCCGTAGTAGCTCAATGTTAGGTCGTGGCGTCCGAAATCGACGCGTGTTGTACACCATCGAGAGTTTTGAGCATACTGCAACTAGGTAGTGGTCCGAGTCTATATTCGCGCTGCGGTAAGTGCGAACGTTGATGATATCGGAGAAGAATTTCCCGTCGATTAGATCATGGTCGATTTGATTCTCTGTTCGTTGGTCAGGTGATCTCCAAGTGGCTTTGTAGATGTCTTTACGGGGGAAGAAGGTACTTCGGACTACTAAACCACGGGAGGCCGCAAAGTTCACGCATCGTTGGCCATTATCGTTCGATACGGTATGCAGGCTGTTAGGCCCTATTACCGGTCTGTACATTGCCTCCCGTCCTACCTGAGCGTTCATGTCACCAATGATGACCTTTAAGTCCCGCTGCGGGCAGCCATCATTCAGCTGCTCTAGCTGCGCGTAGAACGCTTCTTTTTCGTCATCGGGTCTCCCGTCGTATGGACAGTGTACGTTGATGATGCTGTAGTTGAAGAATCGACCCTTGATCCTCAGCTTGCACATTCTAGCGTTGACCGGAAACCATCCAATCACGCGTTGACGCATTTTGCCCAGCATTACAAAGCCGGTGCCCAGCTCGTTTGTGGTACCACAGCTCTGGTAAAAAGTAGCCGCTCGATGCCCGCTTTTCCATACCTTCTGTCCTGTCCAGCAATTTTCCTGCAGTGCTACGACTTCGAAGTTACGAGGTTGAAGTTCGTCGTAGATTATCCTATCGCAGCCAGGGAAGCAGAGCGATTTACAGTTCCATGTTCCGAGTTTCCAATCGTAGTCCTTAATTCGTCGCCTAGGGCTTTGCCGATTGTTCCGGTCCGTTTTAATTTCTGTATTATTCGTAACATTGGTTTTTTACGGGCGGCTTGTTGGGCCTTCCACAACCTTCTGTCTCGCCGGAGGACCATCGTGCACAGCACTGTTCAATTAAATAGACCAAACCAAATTTTCCATTTTCACCGGTGCGTTCTAAATTTCATTTTCGAACAGTTTCGATGTAAATATAATAAAACTGCCATACGCTTTGTTTTATTTTGTGCCGAATTTAGAACGGAATCCAGCGCGTTCCAAATTTGTTTTTGCAGCTGAATAAAACGGTGGAAAACAGCAACAAGGGCAAAGTGCACAACCACGTCAATCGCTCGCTCGTTTTTCGGAAAGTCTGTTTTCAGCGGTGTACGTTGTTGAACTATTACCTACAGTATTACTGACTTTGCTCAACTCTCCTTTATTCTTAAAGCTCATTGAACTTTATCATAGTTTTTTTTTTTACGTTGCTGAAGTTCTGCTTGCATTGGTAGGATTCTGAGAACTATACTGAAGTTCTTTGAACTGTACTGATGTTTTGAGAAATATGTAAGTTCAAAATTTGCAAAAAATCGAACTTTGCAGCAGCTATACGTAGTTTGAACAATTTCTGTGAACTATTATGAGAAGTTCATTGATGAAGGCAAAAGGAGCATAAACTAATCTTTCTAGCATCCATGCTCCCAACGATACAATACAAATTATCACATTATTTAACTCTACATGGAACCGTTTGGTACGGGAGGTCCACGTTTTCTTCCTTTCCTTATTTTTTAGTAGTTGAGCAATTTCAGACACTCTTTCTGGAATTGCTCTATTTCTTGGAGTCCTCTTTGCGACACATGCTACGCCGGTGACAAGAAAAATTATGCATCAAGAAGTCGTCATTTTCCAGGATGCTTTCAAGAATTAGTGTGCGTTAGTGTGAGATTAGATTAGATTAGATTTTATAATGCATGATTTTAGTTACAAATGTTTTTACACGTTGCTTGAGTCTTCCCCAAAAGGTTGTATTTCCCATATATTGAGTTTTGTGCACTAGGGAAGCATATAAAGACTAGTAAGAGAGATGCTTTAGAAAATCCCAGTCACAAGTATAATTTTTCGAAGTATTTGAAGTATTTCAACTGGCACCACAAGATTGCACTCCTTGAAATAAATAAGTACACAAGAGGAAGAGTGACATAAGTGCTAAGCTGAAAAATTCCAAACATTCGCACCTTGCGCAATCAGCTAAAAAGCCTAAAAAGGGCTGGTGATACTGATGTGACCTTTTAGGGGTTGCGCGAGCTTAAGTGCGGAATATTTGAGATTGGTTGTGGTTGTGTTGGTTTACGATACAGTTATGGGGCAGACAACGTTGATGATCAAGACGAAATTTTTGTAAGGTTCCATCCTCTGGATCGGAATGTACAACAGTGTATTGATGTTGGCGTAGTGATTGTTGGTTTTGCGGATGACATCGGACTGTCAATAACAGGCTGGTGGAAGATGTGTGAGGTGCGCTGCAGACCACGAAACGGAGGTACTTTTGGTCAGCGAATGCAAAATGTCATTCCTCCGAAAGGAGTGATGAAAGGCTGAACTTCAATAGCTATGTGAACTGTGCCCGGGAGAAGGCGGCGAAGGCCATCAACGCGGTTGGTAGGACCATACCAAACAACGGTGAGTTGTTGTAGAGTTTCGTGAAACTGATGGAATATATTCTGATGCGTTTTTGATGGTCATCTGCGAGAAATCATGGAAATTCGTTTACGTTTAATACTTTCTTCCCGGACAAGTGTAGTGCTTAATGATGCGATGCTCAACTGACTGAGAAATGCGAACCTTTTGCATTGTAGCTTGTAGAAAGTCCTGTCGTAGGAAACCTGTATGTGTTCAAAATTCGGAGTCCCGAGGCAAAAACAAATTTAGGCACAGCTAAAAGTCGGAACTAAACGGCGGTGCCGGAAGAGGTATTCGCAATGGAATTTCAACTCAGGGTTTTCAATCGGTCGGAGTGCTTTATTCGGGCCTGAGATTGTTGTCAAAACAGAGTTGGATTGGGTCGCAGATTACCCAGCACATTACCGATGGTTTATGTCAGCTACTGCCATACTTTCATCCAGTCAAACATCATATTACGTAAATGAAAGCTTCCTCGTAAAAAGGAAATTAATTTCCATTTTTGACTGAGTCAGAAACAAGGAAATTCTCTACATCGTTTACCATGAAACAGCACGTAAACGCTTTGAAAATAGTACCCAACGGAGCAGGTAAGTGTGGGAAGCCAACGTTGGGTATAATCATGTTAACCTACTGTTGGGTACAAATGACTTACTTATTGGTAAAATCGCTCATCTTAATATTCCCCAGCACCAGCAAGAATCGAGAGAAAAAGATCGGGATAAACTAGCACCTTTTGACTCGTGGAACTCGGAATCTGTTTAGAATCATTTCGAAAAGTTGAACGAGCTGAATTAACACCAACCGAATCTAAACGAAGCAGTTGAAGTTCCAAAACAAAACACACGGTCGTCATCATATCAAATTTAGAACAATGGCGGTGAAAATGGAAAATAGTTGATCTATTTTTGGTGGTCTATATTTTTGGAACTGTTATAAAACTAGACCAAAATAATAGAACACCGTTGAAAACGGCCTGCATTCGAAAGGGTGTTCTGATTATGTTTTCTATTGGGGCCTCTTAAATCGACTAATCGAATGTCGTTTTTACCTTTTGGAACGACTAGTAAAGAGAATTTATCCATGTCGTGTGTCACCTCTTCGATTATTCCTGTACGCAGGTCTTTGATTCTACGTATCGTTTCATCCTTGAAGGCCGTGCACGGTGAACATTCGTGACGGTGGTAAATATTTATCGAACGATAGTTCAACGGGTGCCAGATTGAATTTAGGAAACTCGTCAGAGCTTGTTACGTAGCACATCTCCAGGAAATATTTTTAAATTTGCTTTGTGCTATCTGTTGCGGAAATTGGAACGTTTAGGCCAATTTGAAGAACACTGTATCGGATTGAAGTGTTCCGCAATTACTGCAATATGGTCTTGGGATGCATATGCTCTTAGTGGTTTATCTGAACCCATTGCACTGTGGTACAGGGAGTAAAATTAGGTGGAATAAATTAATATCTCAAAGAATATAAGATATAGCGTATTGATGTCTTCTGAACAGTTTCTAGTTAGCTTATGCCGCGTTGTACAGGGTTACCCACTCGAAGTGTTACCAGATTCAAACTGGTATAACCACCCTTCTATGCATGACAGCGCGCTCCAATTCACACCAATGACAGTTCATTCAATTGTTTACAAGCGTACAAAAGCATTTTAGTCTGTGTCGTGTGAAAAAAAAGTTATACGTGATGGAATTTAAACGTAATAGTGAATTGCTCCATATTTGGCTGGAAAATCACAAGCAGCAATTGTTCGTCAGCTAAAACATCTCGAAGTGAACAAAATGTTTGTAACCCTCACTATAAATCGTTACAATGATACTGGTAGCATCGCAAAACGCCATGGAGGTGGTCATAAGAAAACAGCAACATCACCTGAGATGATTCGAAAAGTGAAGGCTCGACTTGAACCGAATCCACATCGAAGTGGTAATCCGTCAGCTAAAGAGCTGAAAATTTCGCAAAGTTCAATGCAACGACTATTGACAAATGAGCTAAAGGTCAAGCCTTACAAGTTCCAAAAAGGGCACGGTCTTACACCGCAGCAAAAAGGAATTAGACTCGAAAGAGCGAAGGGGTTGTTACACTTGTACGCAAGTGGCGAATTTCCGAACATTGTGTTTTCTGATGAGAAGAATTTCCCTATTGAGCAGTTAATAAACTCTCAAAATGACCGTGTTGACTCGAAGCCCAAGGCACGTACGAGAATTTAAGCCTACGAATGGCCACCCGAAGTAATTTTCCCATCGCAAGTGATGGTATGGGCTGCCGTGACAGCTGATGGGCGCTCTCCAGTCGTTTTCACATCGGAAACTGGTACCCAAAATAAGCATGACTTATTGTCCCTAAAACATTTTGGAAGGTGCTTTAGAGCCGTGGGCACATAAACACTTCGGCCGGAAAGAATGGACGTTCCAATAAAGACTCGGCACCACGTCTCCGAAGGCGAGAATTATTACAATGAGTGGTTAAAAAATCATGTTCCACGCTTCATTTCGTCGACGCAATGGCTTTCGAATTCACCAGACGCAAATCCGATGGACTTTTCCATCTGGTCTATTTTTGAGAACAAGGTGCTGACCCAAAAATACGCCAGTATGGATGCGCTCAAGAAAGCGATTGTACGTGAATGGGCAAAAATACCACGAAATGACATTCGTGCAGCATGCAACTCGTTTTTTGACCGTTTGAGGGCCATAGTCATATGAAGACAAAAGATGTACTCTATCGAGCTAAAGTGAATGGATTCTAAATTTTTGATTATTTTCATACATTTTTACTTATTGGACTGAATAAAAATATTATCAAACTAAAAAATTATAGTCATTTGAATAGGTAACACTTCGAATGGGTAACTATACGACGAGTATACGCTTCTATACAAATGGGGTTGTGACGGCAGTAGCAATCACGCAAGATATAAGCAGTGTTTTATCGACGAGGAAGAGGACCATGAACTGCAAGAATATAGAGATTCTCATATATTCGCATTCTCGTTAGTTCCTCTACGATTGATTGGGCATCGTAGATCTGACGGTACTGAAGAAAGTGTTTGGAACAATGATCTTCCTTCATCAATTTCCCTATGCAGACCCATTAAACTGGTTTTTGCAAAAGAATGTGCAGAGCTGACTAAACGCGAGGTTCTTCTAATGAACGCACAAATTCAAAATTTGAAAAATGTTATGCTAACGTTGTCCAACCAAGTTGTTTTTGTAAAACCAGTGATGCTGTTTACGATGATGGACACCAAAGTCGTCAACGATTTGACTGGAACCAACTCGCAAGCCTGGCTATATTTGCGGAATTTCTGGCAAACACCTTAACAATTCCAGAAGGGGTCTTAATTCTGATGATCCTGGCAAATATAAATATGGCTTTTCTCCTCTTCATGCATACATTAGAACTATGGAAATGCTATTGAAAGTGTCTTATAGACTGGTGCTTGATAAACCTACATGGCGGAAAAAAAAGTCAAACAAAAACGTAAAAGCATAAATGGAAAACGGAAAAAGGGGAAAAGATGCGTGAGAAATTGGGTAAGAATAGCATATTCTTCAATATTTCAAGTTTCATTTTTAAATTGTTTGATTTCCTCTCCCTTTTTTATCTGATTCTTTCTCACAGGATTACGCATTAGTGAACCGGTTCCAGGAGGTGGCAATTCGAATGACGCGAAACATTTGCACGAAAGTTTTCCCGTGAATGGAAAACTACGGCAAATATTACTGGACTTAATGAAAATTTGTTGGAGCGGTTCCATATTCTTCTCACAGTGATTAACTGTAAAGCAAGAATCGATTATAATTCTTTTTGAAGATTATGATGAAGGGACTAGAGCATTGTACGTGAAGTGATCGGAACGGTATGCGTGAGCTCCAACAGTCCATAAACTTCTACTTCATGGAGCAGTAAATAGTCAAATATACAGTGCTTTCAATCGGAATGTGCAGCGAAGAAGTTCAAGAGACAAGGAACAAGTGCATTCGCAAATATCGGGAGTTCCCATCCAGAAAGTTCAATAGGAACAGTAAATATGGAAGATGTCTTTCAAACGGCTGGTCTTTATCGTCAGATCCTGTAATTTCTTTGACTAATAGGATATCTTCGGGAAATACTTGCATCAGAACTACCTGATAAAGCCAAGCTCTTGATCATTGAATACTAAATTTCACTGCCCTTGTTAATAAGAAATAAACTCCTTGCTATTGAACAAAAAACATAATATTTATGATCTTGTCATCATCAAGTTACAGGTTTCAAGTATGTTATGATATACTCACGTTATATGTGTCAAGAACTATGTATGATTCCCCTACACAGTAATTCTCATTTTTTGACTTCATTCTATGCATTCCAATGAACATCCTCCATACATAAAAAATGCCTACTTTTAAATCCCAAAAAAATAATACTTTTGGGTACTTTTTTCTTTCCAGTGTGCTAGAAAAAAAAATGCATAGAAACAAGGCTATCAACAAAGTGGAAATATTTATTTGTTCTTGTTGACTGGGTTGCCGGAAAAAAAAAGTTCTTACAAGCCAAACATGAATCCACTATCATGGACAAGCTACGAGGCACTAATTTGATCATTTAGATTGATCTTTATATCTATTGATGCCTGTTTTCTCGGAAATAAAAACTTTTTCCTGAATCATGTTCTTATTTATGGTGTATTTTATTTGCATGTGGGGGTTTTTGGAGATAAATCGATATGGAATGTCGTTAATTACAAAAAAAAAACAGATCCGAATTTTTAAGATACTGGCACTGAGTTTCTTATCTCATCTTCATTTCATACAGTGACTAGTTGCTACACACAATCACATTTAAAAAATGCATAGTTTCTAATCTCTTTCACATGCTGCAAAATGCCTCAAATTTAATCACTTTTTGAAGTACTAATAACCTCTATAAGCATTTATGCATGAAACTTCTTTAGGAATTTTATGCATAATTCCAGTCTTCATGCAAAGTGCCTACTTGAAGTCATAATTGCACACTTCAGAAATACCGTGTAGTTCTTATACACGTGAAATAAATCCGATTATTGTAGATTTGCGGCATAAAAACGATATTTTCAACGTGCTGCTATAAAGCAAAATCAAAAAAGACCTTTCCCAAATTTTGCCTATATGTACTTTGGGATATACTTATTCAACTGGTATATATTACTATCGGTTTCACTTGCGCCTTTTCTAAAGGTAACGCTTGAATATATGGGTTGAAAAACAACATAACTGATGATAACTTTTCACAGAAAAGTTTTGCGGGTATGATGACTTTGAAGCAAATGTGTATTTTTATAATAACTACATTCGCTTTGAACGTAGTAGGCCTGAAAAGTTGATATTTTTCAAAATATGTCAGAAATTATGATTTTTGGGTTTTGTTTCTTATGGCACGCTATATCTCAAAAAATAGAAGAGATATTCAAACATGATCTTCTACAAAGTTTTAATTCTTTTTCTATTCGATAATTTTGTAGAACATGTTTTATTTCTATATATTAAAACAAAAAAGTTTGAAAGTGAATTACTTCATTGATGAAATTAGGCGTATAGGTCATTTTTGCAAACAACGCGGCATAAGCTAACTAGAAACTGTTTAGAAGACATCAATACGCTATATCTTATATTCTTTGAGTTATTAATTTATTCCACCTAATTTTACTCCCTGGACCACAGTGCATTGATATACAGATCAAAGCGTCCTTTGAATGAATGTCATTCCTTAGCTTTTCAAATGTTTCCCTGTCAACCGTGTTAACTTCTGCTCCAGAATCAATCAAAAACTTAACTGGTAAGCCTGCTACTTTTCCGACAATTTCTACATTATTTCTGACATTACTCAAATTTTCTTTCACGTCAGTAGTTCGCAGAATAATTTTCTGAAAGACATAATTAACCGATTAAACAACAAAATAATAAAGTATAGCCTAATTTATTCTCTAGTTTTATTAATGAACAGTTATCATAAAATAATCAAATTTAGTAGTCAATGTAATCAGTATAATCAGGATAGTAATTGAAATTATTCACTTACTGAATTTTCTTGTTCGCCATTGCTATATTCGTTCTTGGAAACGGTTGCAATCTTTCGTACTTTTTCTGGCACTGCTGCATTGAAGTCGTTGTTTTTGCGTTTGGTCAACACTGATGATCGGCAAGCACGTTCAATGTGACCTTTCTTGTTACAGTTACGGCAGATTTTTTGAATTGCATAACACTCATTTGCAGAATGATAGAGACTTGTGCATCTCCAACAAAAATTACGATAATTATTAATATTCATTGATGATTCTCTTCGCAAATATCTTCATTTACTCCGGGGGTTCTGCCATGAAGCTTGTTGACCGGTGGTATTCATAAAACCTCTCGTAGATTTCAAACGCTATCTTTGTGGCACGTTTTCGTGCTTGGATGAAATTGCTGCAACATCCACGAGCTTTATCTGTTGGTGATTTTTCAAGTATATTTCTTCGTTGATTCTTTCGACCTCCTGAACCTTTATTTTGTCAAGTAGATAAGCTATCGATTCACCCTTTCTCAAAACCTTCCGGCTGATCTCACGTATCTTAAGGTTTGTTGCGTGTGACTGAACAATATGACAAACATTCTCCATTAATTGTTCTTCTCAAAAATCGCAGAGCTTAGCAGCAGCACTGACACGCTTGACATATCTAACATTTGCCTTGATAGATTCTTGATACATAGAGCGAAACTTCTGGCGTTGCATTAATAAATAACACTAGTCGGCAGTGTTTCTTCACTCCCCTTTCAAGTATATATGTTGAATTTTATAGATTTCGCCACGCTGAATTCAAATATGGGCTCAGAAATGCCGTAACACGTCCAGTTTTTGAGAAAAATGTGATTAAAATTCACAAAAACACGTATTTCCGTAGTAATATAATCTACCTCATCAACAACCAGAATACAGGCCGGCGTCGGTGGTGGTGCGGTAAGCGTGACTGCTACTTGGCACCCCAGTAGGGTTCGGGTTCAATCCCAGTCGACGTCGGTGGTTTTTCTGAGACGGTAAAATCTGGTCACGTCTTCCTTTCGGAAGGGAAGTAAAGCCGTTGGTCCCGGATCATATTCATGAGTCGTTAGGTAGGGTCCAGGTGGTGGAGTCGGTCTTCCTGGCGTCGGTGATTGTCACCATGTGAGGAAATAGGCTGACGTAAAATAAAGATGACAAAAACAAAAAAAAAACAACCAGAATATTGGCTCTGCCCTTTGAATGTTGGGTTTGGATTTTATTCTTGATTTTTATGAAAATTCGTAATTTTGTGAATGAAATCCCGGTTTATTTCATTAATCTTACGTGTTGCGAAAAATCCGTGTTCACGAATGAATTCAGGGAGGTCCATTTCATAAAATCCAAGCCCATCTTTCAAAGGGTGGAGCTGAAATTCATGTTTTCAAAATAGAAAATCTTGATTTTTATGCAAAATTCGTAATTTTGTGAATGAAATCCCCGTTTATTGCATCAATCTTACGTGTTACGAAAAATCTGTGATCACGAATGGATTCAAGGAGGTCCATTTCATAAAATCCAAGCCCAACATTCAAAGGGCGGAGCTGAAATTCATGTTTCCAAA
This sequence comes from Aedes koreicus, assembly GCA_024533555.2. NCBI lineage: Eukaryota > Metazoa > Arthropoda > Insecta > Diptera > Culicidae > Aedes > Aedes koreicus. The sequence goes on along the minus strand of JAHHFK020001284.1, from coordinate 57,662 downwards.
ATAGAAAATCTTGATTTTTATGAAAATTCGTAATTTTGTGAATGAAATCCCGGTTTATTTCATTAATCTTGCGTGTTACGAAAAATCTGTGATAACGAATGGATTCAGGGAGGTCCATTCCATAAAATCCAAGTCCAACTTGCAAAGGGCAGAGCCAATATTCTGGTTGTTGATGAGGTAGATCATATTACTACGGAAATACGTGTTTTTGTGAATTTTAATCACATTTTTCTCAAAAACTGGACGTGTTACAGCCCATGTTTGAATTCAGCGAGGCGAAATCTATAAAATTCAACATATATACTTGAAGGGAGTGAAATATATTTAGACAGCTGGTCGAAGCCAAATACCGAGAATTTGATCACTGATAGGGTGGATGGGGGTAAGACGGACCTGAGGCTAGTTCTAACACTCAACAGTTTTTTTTGGGCCAATGATCATGGCCATCCTATTTCCGTTAGTCAATGTTTTTCAAACCACCTGTCAAAAGTGTAAAATATAAACAAACTTCTCAGCTAGGGAACAACTTTTCATGTCGTTCGTTTGTGTTCTCGTTCATTCCGGTTAAAATATATTAGGGTTAAAAAGCAATGAGGATTTAAAAAAATTAGGTACTGGGGGGGGGGGGGGTTCTGGAAGACGGATATTGTAAACAATGCCATCTTTTCTTCAATCACAGGTATGAAACGCTTCTACAAACGGACATCCAACCGTAAAACGTGGACAAAAAGCCAGTTGGCCGCTGCCAGGCATGATCTGGATTGTGGAATGTCAGTCCGTGCCACCGCGCCCAAATACGGCATTCCCAGAACCACGTTTATAAGACGAATTGCAGCCCCTGCCACGTCCATGAGTTTAGGGCCGACGGACACCGTTTTCACTGTTGAGTTTGGAGAGTCACTTTTACGGCGTCACCCAGAAGGATGTGCAAAGGCTTGCATTCGAGCTAGCCGGAAGAAATTTTATCAAAGCCAAGGAAATGGCAGGACGTGACTGGGTTCTCGGCTTTCTCAAACGAAATCCAAAACTAAGCTTCCAAAAACCTGAAGCCACCTTTGCTGCGCGTGCACGAGGCTTCAACAAACCGGCAGTCAACACATTTTTCGATTTACTGGAATTTTTTTTGGAAGACGGGAGATTCGCTCGTTCTCAAATATTCAATGCGGGCGAGACCAGAACTAGCACAGTAAGTTCTATAATTTAACCCACACCTCTTTAACAATTTTGATTAAAAATATGTGTTTCAGGTTGCTAAAAAAAAATCGCCGCTCTTAAGGCGAAGAAGCAGGTGGAATCAATTTCCTCGGCGGAACGTGGAGAAATTATTTCCATGAAGATGTGCATGTCTGCCGAAGGTTAATATGTTCCTCCATACATGATTTTTCCACAAGCAGGTATAAATGAATCGTTGAAGAAAGGTGCTCGAGCTGGAACGAAATTTCGGTGCAATGCATTGGGATACATGACGAAGGAAATATTTTTCGATTGGTTCGACCACTCTTTGGAATATGCTAAACACCATTACTGCTGATCATCAATGGACATAGCAGCCACACGGAAATCTTCACGTTTGCTGAGAAGGCGAAGGACAACTTTTTGACGGTTCTCGTGCTGCCTCCTCACTGCAGCAACAAGATGCAGCTTTTGGACGTAGCATTTATGGGACCGTTCAAGAAGAACTATTCCAATGCAGCGGACGTCTTCTTGCGCCAACGTCATGATGTTGCAGTTGGGCTGTACAATGTAGCAGATTTGATGACGCAAGCTTTTGTTAAGTCGCCAGCACGAGTGTTGCCATTGCTGGATTCTAAGCATCCGGAATATGGACTTTTAACCACCACGTATTTCCCGATGAATCTTTTGCACCGTCAGAAGCAACAGCCCAACGAGAAATACATGCTGATATGGAGCCTGGAACATCATCAACACGCTCCACGGTAAATAAAAGTGTAGAGGTACGTGTAGTCGAAGCACCGTTTGTAGATGGTAAAACTCTAGTCGATCTAGCCAGCAGTGCCATGGATTCGTCGTTCTGCCGTTTCCGAAAATCTCCGGACCCCGAAACTTGAAGCGAAAGCATAACACCGAAAAAGCAGTTGAAATCACTTCCGATATGTAACACGTCGCCAAGAATTAGCTGTATCAAAAGCTGCGAAGGAGATCAAACTTACCAAGAAGAAGAAAAGGCCTATTAAACGGTCAAAGAACGAAACTGTACCGGAGGATTCACTTTGCGGCCAATGCGGAAGTAAATTTTCTGACGCAGTAGATGGATATGGATGGGGTAAATGTCTCAAATGCGCCATCACAAGAAAACCATCTGCAATGGCTGTGCCTTACAACATTTTATTTTTATTAAATTTAATTTTAATTTTTTTTTTTTTAATTTAACTGCTTCCACTTCCTCCCCATAATTATTATAATAATAATATTATTTTATTTTTTTAATTTTTTAAATTATTGGTTGCTTTACCCGCCCTCCCCCACCACCCCACCAACCCAAAACAACTAAAATTAATATAAATTCAAATAATTTTTTTAATTTTAATATTTATTTTTTTAACAATTTAAAGATATTAAAATTTAAATAACCTATTTTTTTTTTTTTTTTTTGTTTTATGTCAATTTTGTTTAAAAAAAAAACAACCCAATAATTTTTATTTGAAAATAAAAACAACAAAAAAATTTTTACTTTTTTATTAATCCAACAACCCACAATAGGAAAAAAAAAAAAAAATATAACCCTAACATTGAGTCTATGTGAATATATTTTATCTATATGAACAGTTAAAGGGCGAACACGAAATTTTTGCGACACCGAAAATGTCATGCCACTTTTCTTATAATGTTTAGAATCAAACCAAAATTTTAGGGTAGTTTTATACATATTTTAACTGCAAAAATCAAAAGAAAAGTTAATCGATGGAGCCTTGAGTGTAAAATTGAACGCATTTTTGCTTGATGCCCTCCATCAAAGTCTTTACAGTGTCATCCGGTACCAGTTTCTCAGTTTTTTTTTCCATTTTCTTAACCTGTCCTTCTCGTCTTTGACTGTCTTCTTGCTCTTCCAAAGTTCCCGCTTCATCGTTGCCCAGTACTGCTCCACCAGGCGCAGCTCCGGACAGTTTGGCGGATTCATGTCCTTTGGAACAAAATGGACAGAATTGGCCTCATACTACTCCAGGACACTTTTAGAATAGTGGCATGATGCCAAATCTGGCCAAAATAGCGGAGCTTCGTCGTGTTGCTGCAAGAACGGCAAAAGGCGCTTCTCGAGGCACTCAGATTTGTAGATCTCGCCATTTACTGTGCCCTTTGTCACGAAAGGCTCACTCCTCAGTCCGCAAGAGCAGATGGCCTGCCAAATGAGATATTTGGAGGCGAACTTCGACATTTTCTTCTTCTTAAATTTGTCGTCCACATAGAACTTGCTCTTGCCGGTGAAAAACTCCAACCCCGAAATTTCCTTAAAATCGGCTTTTATATACGTTTCGTCGTCCATCACACAGCAGCCATATTTTGTCAGCATCTTCTCGTAGAGCTTCCGTGCCCGAGTTTTAGCCGTCGATTGTTGCCGCTCATCGCGGTTTGGGAAGTTCTGTACCTTGTATGTATGTAGTCCAACTCTCTTCTTTGCATTCTGGACGTAGCTCTGCGACATGCCGATCTTTTTAGCCAAATCACGGCTTGAGACGTTGGGATTTGCTTTAATCATCCGCTTCACATTTCCCTCCGTCTTTTTGTTCTCCGGTCCCGGTTTTCTTCCAGCTCCTTTGCCGTGGTCCAACGTCAACCGCTCCTGGAACCGCTTCAACACTTTGGAGACGGTTGAATGGTGAATGTTCAACATTTTTCCCAACTGCCGGTGCGACAGGTCAGGAAATTCCAGGTGTTTGGAAAGAATTTGTTCTCTCGACTCGCGTTGGTTCATCTCCATTTTCGTTGATTCGAAAAACACGACTTCGAGTTTGACAGCATGTAAACAATACACATCAATGAGAAAGTGTGCAAAATTTGGTTGATTTTTACCCAATGGTAAAAAAGTTATGCCCTGTTGAATGCGTCGCAATAATTTCGTGTTCGCCCTTTATTTTTTTTCTTTTGGTGGTTTTTTTCTCTACAAACCTTCTTTCCCCGTTTTTCCCCCCCAATTACCCCAAATTCCCCCCATCCCAAGACCGGGGAAAAAACGGGCCCCCCAACCCCAAAAAAAACAAAAAATAAAAAAAATAAAAAAAAAAGAAAATTACGCGGAAGTGAACAACTTTAAATTAATAATTAATATCTCAAATGCTTCGGTATTAATCGGTTATCCTGATAGCAACTCGATTTTGTTGATTATCGCTTAATTAATGACATATTGGGTACATAGACCGAATGAAGGGCAAGGCTAACATTACATCCCCTTACCCTATATAAATAATTGTAAAAAATAAACATTATCTATATACTCGGAATAGAGACGAAAGTCGTAAAAAAACAAGTCTCAATCGTTTTTTGTTTGTCCATCTTTATTAATTTTCTCATATATTGAAAGCAAATCATTGTGATAGTTGTTCTTCAGTTGTAAATCGAATTGTTAGCGTCACGCCGAGAGGTTTTTGTTGTTTCCATTTACGATATTCAAAACTAGTATAGACTGACCTAACAACCCTTATTAAATATTTATGAACCACCCAAGAAGAAAAAGTGAATCACCTGGTGGTTATATCTCCAACTTTATACATATTATTGTTTGAAATACTACATAAAGATAAAGACATAAACCAAAATGAACCAAAAATGAACCCAAAATCCCATTAATTTAGACGGTGCAGGGTAGGAGCCCTAAGAAATAGCTTATCTTAGAAAAAAAATACGGGGAATCAAATGGTGTTGGTTTCATTTAAGGTTGAAGACTTCGTAATTATTTTTCGAATTCAATGATTGCATTGTCCTTGTATTGGCAAATCTATTTGAACATATGCGTGATTAAATGAAAATCAAAATCTAGTCTTAAGCTTACCACTACACGTGTATCCGTGTTTGAGACATGTGTTTTCGTGGGAAGTATTGAAATTTCCTGCATTCTATTTATTTTAATAACTCGCGAAGTGAAATTGCTTGCGTGTCGCTTTTCGATAAATGGGTTTTCATTTCACATATGCTGAAAAATTAATTCAATAATAAAATTTAACATGGATTACAGTAGTTTATTATACAAACCATCGGATATACAACAAAAGAAATTATGCCATTGGTCAATGAAAATATTCGTTAAATTAAATTTCGTTATCCGGTTAAATTTTTTACGTGCTGTAGAAGTGTTCCGACAATATGATTGTTCTGTTGGATGTGGTTCCATGTTGTGGTTGTAAGTAAAATAAAATAAAAAAATTTTCAACGCCTTGTCTGTAGAACCAATCACATCAGCTGCGAACCTTGAGTATGAGAGTATGCTCTCTTTGGCAAACTCTTTAACCTCTGCCATTGTAAGCATCGTCTTAATTTTTCTCCTAGATTCTTCGGAAAGCTAGAACAAATAATTAAAATATGGATCAGAGGGTTTGAACCAGCATGAATATTTTGAAATAATTCTTACAGAATAGCTTTGAATCTTTGCAGGTATGTCATTATCAAAAACAAAAATCGTTTCATTTATAGCCAGTGCTACCTCTCCGTAGTCTCTTTTCTCAAACGAAGATTTGGATCAAGAAGAGCTGTAAAACATGCCAACATCCATCTTTTAATCGGCCTTGACTAAGGTTTCGGTCAACTGCCGAAAGGCGAGGCGTTTAAGTATTTTAATAAAAGCCTGGCAAAATTTAGGAATCATGACTTTATCCTCATTTTTTTTAAATTCAATCCGATCATTTTTAATTTTTAATAAAAAAAAGATCAAAAAAATTATGTCCACGCGATGCCTTGGCTATTCAAATGCTTGCTTATGTTTTTGAAAGTGGAAACCCCCTGTCTTATATTTAAGAATTCAATAGATTTCTCTCATTAACCCCCCAAAAAGCAAAAAAAGGTGAGATGAGAAGAATTTTTTTGGTGGGGTTTAATTTTTTAGCAATGGTTCGATTAACTTTTTTCTAAATTTTATGTTGTGCATGGTAAATAATCCAATTCATCTCATACATTCCCACTTTGTCACAGAGAACAGACATTCAAGCTGGAGTGCCCTTCGTGTGTAAATTTCTGTAACGGCTATTTTAAAATTACAGCTCGTTTCCGTTAGTTTTGGTGAATCGTATGTTGATGGCGCCACTTGCCCGCTTCGAGATTTGATAGTCTGTCAATTTTAGTTTGGTGAAACCTAGACTAGGCGGCATTGTTTTTCCAACGGTTTGCTTTCAAAAATTTACACAGTAAATTGGAAAAAAAATGTTCGAGCCTGGATGTCTGTTCACTGTGATTCTCCACACAAAAATATAATATATTATCACCACACCATATAGTAAAAGCCCCGAGATAAAACCAAAACCACACAGCACAGAAAAAAAAAAAAAAAAAAAAGTTAGTTTTTAAAAAACAACCAAACTGTCAACTATTTTTTTTCCAAAAAAAAAAAAAAAAAAAAAAAACCCACAAAAAAAATATTATATAAAAAAAAAATAGAAAAAATTTCAAACTACTTTTTAAACTTTAATTTACCTTTTCCTTAACGTGAATCCCCTCCCAAACCCCCCCCCCCCCCCCCCCAATTCCAATCCCTTTTCACAACTCTACCCCGACTTGCCTGTAAAAAAAGATAAAACAGATGCCAACCAACCAACCAGCAAGATCTTTATTTCTCTCACGTAATTGTTCGTCAGAAAAGGTAGCTCAAATAATCTCCGATCGCCTTTTCATGCTGGACACGTAAGCGAAATGGGTCAGCAATTACGATAAATAAAACCACCGTCTCCAACGCTTCAGTGTAAAGCATGAAGGGTGCACGTCTATCTGAGACGCAGTATTTTTTTTAATCCACTGTTTAAAGATGCACACACGATAATATATACTAAGGTAGTCAAAAAGTTTTGAAAACGGAAATGGAAATACGTTTTTTTTTTGGGAAAATCACTTTAATTGCTCAGTATAGTCTCTCTGAATATCAATACAATTGGTCCAACGATCTTCCAACTTTGGTGTCCCATCACGGAAGTTAGTTTCTGGAAGGTCTGCAAGATACTTCTCTACGACGGCTATAACCTCTTCGTTTGATGAAAAATGCTTTTCACGAAGGAAGTTGTTGAGGTGTGAGAGCAGCCAGATGTCAGAGGAAGCTGAATCTGGCGAATATGGTGGATGCTGCAACAATTCGTACCCCAATTCACTGATTTTCACGAAGCTTTTTTGAGCTGTGTGAGCAGGTGCATTGTCTTGATGAAACTTGATTTTTTTCTTCTGCAAACCAGGTATTTTATCACAAATTTTTTCATCCAACTGGTCCAAAAGGTCACAATAATAATCAGAGTTGATTTTCTCACCAGTTTGGAGAAAATCTATCAATAAAATACCTTTTGAATTCCAAAAAACTGACGCTAACACGTTCTTGGCCGATTTCTGGACACGAACTCGCTTCGGAGCCAAAGTGTCTGATTCACACCACTCCTTAGCCTTTTGTTTTGATTCAGGATCATGGTGGTAGACCCAAGTCTCATCAATAGTGATGAATCGACGCAGAAAATCCTTTTTATCATTTCGAAATTGCTTCAAATGTTGCTCCGAAAGTCGCATTCGAACGTGTTTTTGTTGCATCGTTAGCAAATGCGGCACCCATTGTGCACACCATTTTTCGAAACCCAAAACTTCAGCCAAAATATGCCATGTTGTTCCATGTGAGATGACTATGGTATCAGCTACAACATCCACAGTCGATCCATGATCTTCCAAAACCATATCCTGCTCGTGCATCAACAAAATTTCGCACGAATGCACATCGTGGTTATCAACTCACCACAGCGCAGCGTCATCTTTACGTCAACCAACGCAATCCATTATCGACCTCTCGAACAGTGATAGGTCGGCCGACTCCGATAACCTTCAGACGACGCTTCAGAGCTTCACTCGCTGGTCAAAAAATTCGCAGCAAACGTAAAAGTCCTGCATCAGCTCGGGGAGAAAACGCAATACTGGGACATCCTACTGATGCGCATGCTGAGCATCCGTCTAGACCCCACTACCCGTCGAGATTGGGAAGAGCACGCTTCAACACTCAACGCCGTATCGCTCCAGAATCTCACGACCTTCATCCAACGTCGAGTTTCAGCCCTTCAAACCATCGGGAAAGCCATCGAGACTCCACCACCGATCAACGTCAACAAGACACCGGCTCAACAAGTGCTTGCAAGCCAGGGAGCAAGTCCAATCAACCAACGTAAATGTGTTGCTTGTTCAGATCATCACCCTCTGTACCAATGCGTCGTATTTTCTAAATTAAGCGTTGATGATAAGGAGAGAGAGGTTCGTCGGCCAAGGAATGTCTGTCGTCAAGCACGTGCTGTAAATGTAGAGAACACCATCACACCTAGCTGCCAAGGTTCCGTTGCAACTAGCATGAAATTCGACGACTCACCTCAATCGAAGGACAATTCAAGCCACATTTTCGGTATGATTTCTGGTGTTGATGCACTTTCTGGACGTCCTTAGCGTGGATCGTCTTCAACGCTTGCACGGCCACGCTTAAACTCCAAAACCCATCGGTGAACGGTTGGAAATGAAGGAGAAGACTCTTTTAATACTTTCACCATGGATCTCAGTAACCGATAAACCTTCCAAAACAAAGAATTTAATAACTGCACGATATTCGGATTTTTCCATTGTTCAAAAATACACTGACATGTCAACTTCAAATGGTTTGTAAACAAAGAATGAATTGACAGATCGAAATGAAATTTTGAGTACGTTCTTATATAAGATGAAATATTAAAATGGGGTAGAACTTTTGGTTTTTCTACTGCTCCATAGGTGTCGCTTTCAAAACTTTTTGACTAACCTAGGATAAAGAAGATTGAAAAAATTATGAGGATTTTTTGCAAAAAGATCTGAGACAATGCAAGGAGAGGTAAATAGATGCAAGTGGTGGAATGCTAGCGTGAGCACTAAGCTTTTAACAAGACCTGTTTCAACATGTCGACACTGGTTTGCTTGACAATTAGAATCATACCTTGAAGGTATGCAATTTTACAATTTTCCTCAAATCAAATCACAATGAATGCGGAACAAATTTCCTATGATCCTAAAAATCCTCCGTCAGACAAGTTCTGCTGCACCAAAAAGTTAGCTCCAAACCCCCATAGGATGCTTACCAGTCTTCCCCCGCAAACCATCCATCCCTTTATCTCCAGGAGAAGACCTCGGCATCATCGAAGCTGGAAAACTCAACAAAGCAACAACGAGTCCAAACGACATCTCACTGTACAGAAAAAAAAAACTAATTTAAAATTCTGAACGATATTCAATTGTTGTTCGATTCTTCAGGACCTTCCGGGACAGGTTGGAAGGTGGAAGATGGCAAGGGCAAAGAACGTGGCTACCGGCATTGCGTGGTCGTTATTATTACTACTGTCGACGGTGGCGGCGAGGGTGGTGGCGGCGGTGGCGGCGATCGTCGTTCGTCGTTCGTCTTTAAGATTTACGTGGACCGTCGATTTTCGCATTGTTACACTCTACCACACCGCGATCCGAACGAGACAAACATTCCAGGCCATTACCATCCCGTCGTCGTCGTCGTCGTCGTCGTCGGTCGGGGTGGATTCGGGACCACGGCAGGAGCTGCCAAACTGGATCATGTTACTACGCCCGGTGCATACGTTAGGGTTGCGTTGGCAATTGTGACTGCTCAACCCGCCGAACGCTGCGTTGAAGATTGTAGAATCAGATTGTACCCTGGCCGGGGAGGAGAATAGCATTGCGCTGACGAAGTAACCGGCTTCTGTGTGCGATTCCTGAGAAGAAAGGCAGCCCAGACGATATCAGTGCAGTGTTATCACTCCCCGTTCAGGTCTTGGGCCCATCATCGACGAACTTTCCCACATACGAAATGTGCGTACGCGGAAAAGTGCGCTCGTTTTGTGGCGATCCCACTCCCCGTAGTGGTTGGTACTTGTCGTTGGCGGTGGCCGCGGCGGTTCGGGTAGAAGGAAAGCTTGCGAAAGTTTGCTCGTTCGTTATCATCTCCTTGTTGCTAGCCCGGCAGTAGGACGTTGTGTGGCAGGTTTTTCTTGTCAGTTCACGGGAGGGTTTTCTCGCAATTATTTTGTTCGGTAATTTCTGATTTTTCTCCCATTGTTCTTTCAACCGGGACGGTTCGTTCGCATGGGGGAATAGTTGTACAGTTTCTAAACGTGTTTCTTTTAGTCCAGTTACTTTGTAATCGAATTAATGGCGTACATGATCAGTTCTCCTGAGCAATTTTTTTTTGTAAAAGTTGCGATGATCTGTGTTCGCAACCACATTTTCGGAACCAGTTGATCGATTCCAGTAAACCTTATTTCGTCGAGATGAGTCTACCTGAAATTTACAGCGAGGTGTCAATTATTGTTCCCCACTCTCTACCCATTTCCCAAGTAGGCTTAGCATCCTAAAAACTCTTCCATTCCTAAGAACAGTAACAACCATTCGTGTTAATTAGCCTCTTAAATCCTTCAACACTGACAGCGATACAATCTTCACGGGCAACTGAAAGCTTCATTTTTTTTTGCCTCACCCCCCTCTCCACTTCCACCAACCTTTGTTTTCATCGTCCCCCACGTCGTCGTTCTGCTAGTTGTCGATCTTTTTTTGATTTCGCACTCCCGCCGTGCGAGAAGTAGAGACAATCATCGCGCGCAGGACTGACTGATTCGCACAGAGTGTGCAGCTATTTAAAATTCTCGTACTCATTAGACGTCCGTTCGGGTAGATTGGGCTTAAGGTAAGAAGCGAGCGAACAGAAAGAAAAAAAAAAAGGAAAAAGAACCTCAATCAGAACGGCGTTGTGGCCGTGTCCCTGTTTAGAAGCCCCATTTCAACCTGTCGATCACCGCTCGCTCCGATCGATGGATCGATGGATCGCTGGTTGACATCGTCGTCGTTAGTCGTGATCCTCGGGGAGCGCCTTCGCAGTTTTTCCTCTAAATTATCATTCCCTCTGATATGAATAAAACCGTCCTTTTCTCGTTTATCTCTTTACGTGCGTGTCTTCTCATCAGTCACAAATTCCAGTCGCACTTTTTTCCTCTCTTCATTCGCTACCGTGAATGTTGTTTCGCAGTCGCTGATCAAGTTCTAAAATTTTCCTCCTCGTCCCAGATCGCGTCTGCTCGTTTGTTTGGGTTTGTATTTAGAAATTCCCCGGCGAACAGGAGGCATTCAGCCAACGAGTGCAGTCAGCACGTCCAAAGTGATCACCGTAAATTCTTCGAAGAAAGCTTCTTCCTACTCCGGGCTTGTCGACGTTGGGTATTTTCGAACAAACAATCAGGTAGGAGCTGTCAACGTCAAGGTTGATCACGCGTTTTGCGTTGTCTTTCTTTGCCGTAGAATTCACATGGGTAAGGGGGCTGGAATTGACGATCTTTTTTTTTTTATCGGAAAATTACCTGGTATTGAGGGCGAAGATTCACGAGTAACAATTTTAAATTGAATTTTACGCAAATTGTTGATCTTGTTGTGAAGGAATGTTGTTTGGAATGAAATAGGAGTTGGGAAGCTGCCGAGAGAATGGATCACGTGGAAGGAATTCGGCTTGAACTCAGTTTATCTGCTCAATTCGTAAATTATCAGGAAAATTGTTGTACGTTTCTGTTTCGGAAAGATACACAGCAAAAAATTATGAATATTACATGTGATGTAAAATGCTTGAATTTCAAAAATACATGAATGCAATCCATTGCTTTGATTAATTTTTAATTAAAAATAATGTAAAAAGCTACAGCATTCATATACAATTAAAAATAAGTGCATATTCGTTGAAATATACATAAGTACACGTTGATAGAAGAATAAATCACAGCACGCTCGTTTTTAAATGCTTGATCATACGAATTTACATGATCGTGTAAATAAAAATATTCTCTCATTTAAGTTTAAGGCTACTAAGCTGATTTTTTTTATTAAACTGTCATTCGTCATCCCTAAGCGCAAAGGACTGTTGTTTGCGATTCTAAAAATGAGAGCAGACTTAAAATCCGGTGTACAAACCTGGTTCCTTGCTAATTGTAATAGGTAATTGCCGTCCCGTAATTGGAAATAGGTCATTTTCAACCCGTGTGCCGTGTACAACAGAGATTAGAATTGTGATTCAAATCTCTCGTTGAGGAACGTGTCGGCCAACTGGGCCAAGATTCTGATGAGAGACTAATTTGCTCAAGACGGGAGTCACTGACAGCAACATTAATATTGTAAAGTTGAATTTATCCGGATTCCACATCAAGCTAAAATGTGGTGGAGTTCAATTTATTCATTGAGTTCATTAGACGCATATCCTTGGAAGAAATTGAAATGCCATGTTGGGAGAAGCTAACTATAGTTTCGTGATGAAAAAATATTTCCTCAATCAGACCAAGGATTACAACCTCCTTAATAAAGGTATCTCGATGAAAATAAAATGATTAAAGGGTGATACGGTCAAAATTTGGTCAAGGGAAAACGCGTGTAAATCGGTGAAATCGTTTATTTAAAAAATCAAATTAAATTTCTTTTTCAAGTTCAATTAGTATAAAATTCAGGAAAAATATTCAGTTAGGCTTCCGCTTTTCCAAATCCGAATTGCCGGGCCTTACGCTTGACCCCTGCCATCAGATTTTGTACAGCCACCTTGTCCACCTTCTTCGCCGCAGAAAGCCAGTTTGCCTTGAACTGCTGCTCGTCCTTAGCAGTTTTTTTGGTCTTCTTTAGGTTCCGCTTGACAATAGCCCAGTATTTCTCAATTGGGCGGAGCTCTGGCGTGTTGGGAGGGTTCTTGTCCTTGGGAACCACCTGCACGTTGTTGGCGGCGTACCACTCCATGGCCTTTTTACCGTAATGGCAAGATGCCAAATCCGGCCAAAACAGTACGGAACAACCGTGTTTCTTCAGGAAAGGCAGCAGACGTTTATTCAAACACTTTTTCGCGTAAATTTCTTGGTTGACAGTCCCGGAAGCTATGAAAATGCTGCTTTTCAAGCCACAGGTACAGATGGCTTGCCAAACCAGATATTTCTTTGCGAATTTTGACAGTTTCGTGTGCTTGAAAATATCTGCTACCTTTCTCCTTCCTTTTGCCGTATAAAACTCCTGTCCCGGAAGCTGCTTGTAGTCGGCTTTGACGTAGGTTTCGTCGTCCATTACCACGCAGTCAAACTTCGTCAGCATCGTCGTGTACAGCCTCCGGGATCGCGCTTTGGCCGTCGTATTTTGTTTATCATCGCGATTTGGAGTCACTACCTTCTTGTAAGTCGATAGTCCGGCTCGTTTTTTGGCTCGATGCACGGTTGTAGACGATACACCCAGCTTATTTGCGGCATCTCGGAGAGATAGGTTGGGGTTTCGCTTGAAACTACCGGCAACTCTCTTTGTCGTCTCAGCGGCTTCCGGTTTTCGATTTCCCCCCGATCCAGACTTCCTGGCTGTCGACAAACGTTCCCCAAACACTTTAATTACATTTGTAACGGTTGATTTGGCAACTTTTAGCGATTTTGCCAACTTTGCGTGCGAGTAGCTCGGATTTTCGCGATGCGCGAGCAAAATTTTGATACGCTGCTCTTCTTGCTTGGACGGCATTTTGACAACTAAAGAGTTAATTCCAAAATCAAAATAGGAGCAACATTCTACACACACACACACCTTCAAAATGAGGGGTGTTCAGGTTTTTTAAAATGCAAAATTGAAAGAAATACGTCAAGTTGATATTGACCAAATTTTGACCGTATCGCCATTTATTAAATTGTTAAAAGATACTATGCACGATTTCTTCTCTCACTTGAAGTCTCAAATCTGAATGTTTGCATTTTTTGTCATGATAAACGGAATGGTCATTTGTGCAGGTCATGTAAAATTCAATGGAGCAAATATTACAGGCTTTGTTTATCAAGTCGTGTAAATTTGAAAACACATGTAATTTTGAAGTAATGTGCATGCTCTTTTTATGTGCATGAATAAACTGAAAATTACAAAATAATTTTAACTGTGTATGCTTATTTCAAGATAAGGATACACAGTTAAAATTATGTGCCACGTTTCAGAATAATGTAGCAAAATTATGAAACTGAAAGATTAGACATAAGAAAACGTTGAAAATAGTTTTGCAGTTGCTAGACAACAATCCCGCATCAAATCTTAGAAGAATCATATGCTTCCAATAGCACTGAAGCAGTGGAAGTGTGCGACACATTCACCATTCCCCAAAAAAGAACATTAAGATTTATTCTATCAGGCAAAAAAGGACATTTGGCTGATTTTAGGATCTTCATGAGATCATTGGTAATGGAGAGTATTCCCAACAGCATTGATTTCTTGTCACTTCCTCCTAAATTACTCTGATTACTCAGTGATTACAAAGATTATTGTGATTACTGATGATTACTTATGATTACTCAGGATTATTCGTGATTACTCATAATTACTTATGATTACATGCACAGTTAATAAAAAATTGTAATTTTCAGTTTATTTTCATGCACATAATTGGAGCAATAAAAAAGTTTCAAAATTACAGTCGAAAATAAAATTACATGAATAGAAAAATACATGGCACTTTAATTTTACACGAATTGAAGTCATCTCATGTAATTTTAAATGTTATTAAATTTATGTAAACAAAGTTGATCGATTTAAATGTGAAAATACACCCACATTTTAAATCACGAGAATACATTGCTTCAATAAGCACAGAAGACTCGTACAGGAATCATTAAATTCAATCACTATCATGTTATAAAATTTCCTTCCGAAGATTTCTCTTCTCAAGTGACAACAACAAATTCACACTGCTCTCCTCTCTATTTTGATAAACATTTGTATCCAAGATTATAACAACGTAGCTATAGATATATCCCGTCATGAATATAACATGCGAACTATCAGTTTGTTCAGTTTATCAATTGTGTTAAGATTTCGGTTCAGATCCTGTTAAGTGTTAGATAATGAATGACAGCAGGAGCCATAGTTTATTGGTTTCCGTGAACGAATATATAATTTTACACGTTCATGTAAACTCTCATTTTATTGAGTTGAAAAAGGAGAGAGGCACGCTTTATTTTCACAGCGTAATGTAAAGATACGCACAGTTAAAATTGTTTTGTAATTTTCAATCTATTTTCATGCACATAAAAAGAGCATGGAATAAGCTTCAAAATCACATGCGTTTTCAAATTTACACGCCTTGAAAATTACATATTTTAATATTTGCAAAATTGAATTTTACATGAACTGCTTCAAATGATCGTTGATTTCTACATTCAAGTTTATTTTTTCACAAGAAGTGGAAAAAGATGAGTTAGAAGTGTTTGCTTATTAATAACCCAATCAATCCAATCATGCAACATCCAGTAGGCAAATCAAATTCGTTCTTAGAAACTAGCTTCTTTAATTTAACATGGTATTAAATTCCAGAAGTTCAGAAAATTTACTAATTGTGGGTAAACGCACAATTAATTCATGTAAATCGATTAAATCAGCTACAAATGAAACGACAGTTGATATTTCTTTAACTATTTACCTCGTTATCAGGTCTAAACGCCAGATTCGAGCGCTGGAAACCGCAGTTACAAATAAGTATCTTTTTTTGTCCTCTGTTTATGGATGGCGAATGACAGCTAAGCGAGAAAGGCAGAACAGTTGTTCTATGTGATAATTTGCGATGGTAGAAGATTTATAATTACACGTTCGTGTAATTTCGTATCATAATGCATTGGAAAACGAGCTCCCTGGGATTTATTATTTTTGCAATGTATGATCCAATGAAATGAGACGTATTTTTCAATGCACATAAATGCTCTGCTTTTGTGCACGGTTTTTAATTTAAAATTAAATAAAGCATCGCATTAAAGGGTGTATTCGATAAAAATGGCACACAGAAAATCTACTGTAACTTTTGAATCGTATGAGTAAAAAACCTAGAAATTTGAGTAGATCTTATCCATAGTGTATTATTTACATCTGCCAAGTTTCATAGTTATACATTCAGTAGTTCCAGTCATGTCGTCAAAACAAGAAATTGTCCGTGAGAAAATTTTGTGCACTCACAATCAAAATCCAGGGGCGTCCCACCGGTGGATTGCTAAAAGGTTGGAATTGCAAATACAACTGTGTCTCGTGTAATAAGAACCTTCAACGAGCGTCTGAGTGTCCAAAGGAAGGAAGGGAGTGGTCGTAAAAGTGGTCCAATGGACAGTAAAATGGCCAGGAAAGTCGTACAACAATTCAAGAACCGTCCAAACATGTCAATTCGAGATGTCGCTAAAAAGTCTAAGGTGTCAGTCGGTTTTGTGCAGAAAACCATGAAGCGTGCTGGGTTACATGTTTACAAAGTGCATAAAGCCCCAAACCGGAATGAAAAACAAAACATCACTGCGAAAACCCGCGCCCGGAAACTTTACACGAAGCTGCTCACCAAATCCGGTTGCATCGTCGAAACATACGTCAAGGCCGACTTCCGTCAACTTCCTGGGCAAGAATATTTCGTTGCCAAGTCGAAGTTCAATGTTCCGGAGGATGTTCGAAAGAAGAAACTATCGAAATTTGCAAAGAAGTTTCTAATCTTGCAGGCGATTTGCGGATGTGGTGAAATAAGTGCTCCCTTCATCACTTCCGGAACAATAAACGGTGCGATTTACACGGAAAAGTGCCTTAAGAAGCGTCTCTTGCCATTCATTAAGAAGCACAAAGGATCAACTCTGTTTTGGCCTGATCTAGCATCCTGCCACTACGCTCGAAACGTATTGGAGTGGTAGGATATGAACCCACCTAATTCACCGGAACTTCGTCCAATTGAAAAATTCTGGGCAATTATGAAAACGGAACTTTGCAAACATCCCAAAACTATAAAAACAGAGCTAAAATTGAAGAAAATTTGGGTAAAAACAACAAAAACACTGGGAAAATCGGTTGTACAAAATTTGATGGGTGGAGTGAAAAGGAAGGTGCGGGCATTCGGGATGGGAGACGAAATTGAATGAAACAAATGTTGTAAATCAAAACTCATTAGTAGTTCTTCATTCCCTGAAAATTTCAAGAAAATCCGATAATCAGTTTAATTTTGATGAGCATATATGTGTGTGCCGTTTTTATCGAATACACCTTACATTTTTATTTTTTTTTTATTTAAAAGTTTTTTACCGCGTGTATTTTTTTTTTTTTTTTGCTGTGTGCGTGATTACTTGGTTACTTCCCTTACATACGTTTTCGACCCCAACTGGTCCCAACAATCGAATTTTTGATCGATTCCAATTATGTTGGTATCAAATGACAAGTACAAATATCCAGTTTTAAAATACGTACAGAAAAACCGGATATGGTCATTATGTCCATCAGAAAGTTGCTCCAACTGACCTAACATCATCTTGAGCACGACAAATCACGAAGATTGAGCCGTCGAAAGCATGGCTTTGGTGCAAAAACTAAATAGCCGATATTACAGGTCTCTCCGGGGGACATTCCGGTGGCCATTGAAGACCAAGATGATTAATTTCCGATGATCAATGCTTAGTTTCCGAGTTAAAATAACCACCTGCCTAAAAATCAAGGAATAATGAGCTTTCGATCACTTGGTTTTGATAAAAAGAATGAAGGGAGTTCATCACCGTTACCAAATTGACCTCCTTTGAGGCACTATGGAATCGGTGCCATGAGTACCAGACTTGATCAGTGGTCATAAAAAACGAGTGCTGGTAGTATTTTGTTGACTTCAGAGAAGTTCGATCTAAAAATCTGCTGCACAAGAAAAGCATCGGTGTCAATTGCATGCTTAAATCTGCTAAAAAAATACTTTTTCGATATTCCGCGTTGCCGGAACTGGTATAGCGTGTAACAGTGATAATAACTGTATTAATAGGGTACGTAAATACCTTTTCAACGATTAGAGCGTCCCGATTACTTGACTGGTTACAGAGTTACAGGTCGCCAAAGTAAGGGTCTCCAAAAGAACTTTTTCCATTTGGAGCGAGTTAGTGATGCCCATATTGACCAAATCCGGTTTTTTCTGTACGCATTTTAAAACTGGATATTTGTACCTATCATTTGATACCAACACAATCTGAATCTATCAAAAATTGGATTTTTAGGACCATTTGGGGTCGAAAACGTATGTAACGGAAGTAATCAAGAATCACGCATGTAATCATGAAGTAATTATGAGCAACTATGAGTTATCATAAGTAATCAGCTGTAATCAAAATAATCTTTGTAATCACTGAATAATCAGAGTAATTTTGGGGGAAGTGACAAGTAATCATAGCTGTTGGAAATCCCTTGGTTGAAACAAAAACCCTTAATTAATCAATTTGCAATGTATATGTGCAAATTAGAATTACAATGTTTTTTTTTTCTTTTCATTATGTTTTGTTTAATAAATTACTGTTATCGTTTTAGTTAAAGTCCAAAATAAGTCGCTAGCGACGAATGATATCACCATCGGTCCTTAGGTTGTATATAGTGTCTGAAGTAGTGTAGTGTAAAACGCGTGGGATGCGATTTGTAGCGCATTACTTCCGACATTATATATAATTCAAAAAATAAGTGTAAAATCGAATGTCATTTAAAACAGTTTCTAACTGTTTACTGGTTTGATTACTATTGATTATTTATGGTTACCTATGATTACTTATGATTACTCCTGATTATTGTGTTTACCTACGATTATATGATTACTTTGCGGAATTAAAAGTAATCTCTGATTTCTTGTCACTTCAAACCTTGTTGGAAACCCCTTGTTCGGACCCCCCACTTTTATTTGTAACTAGCTGAACCCGGTGCGTGCGCTGCTACGCTTGCAACTAAATGAAAGAAAATTTAATATAACTGGCACGTTTATGGTTTTTTTTCGAAATGAGTTTTTTTCTTCTTGAATAAGCAGGGGTTCAAACTTCTATCAAAACATGCTTCTTACCCGAGAAATACACGGTTTGTGTTTAAGTAACCTGGATAATTCTCATTTTTGTGTTTCATTTGTATGGGAGCCCTCCCTTTCTAGAGAGGGGAGGGGTCTCAAACTGCCATAAAAACATTTCTTGCGTCCAAAAACTTCCGCATGCTACATTTGGGTTTCTTTGCTTGATCAGTTCTCGAGTTATACAGAAATATGTGTTTCATTTGTATGGGAGCCTCCCTTTCTAGAGAGGGGAGGGGTCTCAAACTACCATAAAAACATTTCTTGCCTCCAAAAACTTCCGCATGCTAAATTTGGGTTTCTTTGCTTGATCAGTTCTCGAGTTATACAGAAATATGTGTTTCATTTGTATGGGAGCCTCCCTTTCTAGAGAGGGGAGGGGTCTCAAACTACCATAAAAACATTTCTTGCCTTCAAAAACTTCCGCATGCTAAATTTGGGTTTCTTTGCTTGATCAGTTCTCGAGTTATACAGAAATATGTGTTTCATTTGTATGGGAGCCTCCCTTTCTAGAGAGGGGAGGGGTCTGAAACTACCATAAAAACATTTCTTGCCTCCCAAAACTTCCGCATGCTAAATTTGGGTTTCTTTGCTTGATCAGTTCTTGAGTTATACAGAAATATGTGTTTCATTTGTATGGGAGCCTCCCTTTCTAGAGAGGGGAGGGGTCTCAAACTACCATAAAAACATTTCTTGCCTCTAAAAACTTCCGCATGCTAAATTTGGGTTTCTTTGCTTGATCAGTTCTCGAGTTATACAGAAATATGTGTTTCATTTGTATGGGAGCCTCCCTTTCTAGAGAGGGGAGGGGTCTCAAACTACCATAAGAACATTTCTTGCCTCCAAAAACTTCCGCATGCTAAATTTGGGTTTCTTTGCTTGATCAGTTCTCGAGTTATACAGAAATATGTGTTTCATTTGTATGGGAGCCTCCCTTTATAGAGAGGGGAGGGGTCTGAAACTACCATAAAAACATTTCTTGCCTTCAAAAACATACGCATGCTAAATTTGGGTTTCTTTGCTTGATTAGTTCTCGAGTTGTGTAGAAATTTGTGTTTCATTTGTATGGGAGCCTCCCTTTATAGAGAGGGGAGGGGTCTCAAACCATCATAAGATTATTTTCCGGCCCTAAAAATCTCTGCATACAAAATTTCACGCCGATCGGTCCTTCCGCTCGCGAGTTAAATCGTGACAAAGGAAACCCCAACTCATTTTTATTATATAGATTGTCCTCACACTTACTTTTAATTTTCCCACATCCAAAACCATCAACTCCTCTTAAACCCCATAAATTTTTTCCTTTCTTTTTATTCCTCATAAAACACCAAAAATAATAATTCCACACACTCACCCCAATTAATTCAAAAAATTATTTCCTTTTCTCATAAAACCTTAGCAATTTCCATCATCGTCATTTTTTTCACATTTCCCCCAAGATTCCACCATCCAGCTTTATTAAGTTTTACTGAGGTTTTATCAAAGCCACTAGAACTCCATTTGGTTTTATTATGACACCAAGAGGTGCCAATAGGTTTCATATTTTAGTCAAGTTAATGAGAACCTAAGGAGTGTATCGAATATAAGCTATCCACATACATTTGCGTAGGACGCATGTATTTGTGATGGTTTTTTATGCTCTGAACACTGCATGCTGTGCGTTTGACTGTCAGCTTTCTTTTGTTTACTTGTTTGTGCGGTTCAAATTCTGCGTTTTCAAAATGTCGCGTATTGAAAAGGAAGTGAAAATTAAGGTTCTGGACACATGGCTAAGTGAGAAGGGTATTACTATGCGAAAATTGGCGAAGCGGTTTGAAATTCATCATGTGAGTGTTAAAACCATCATTAATAAGTTTGGGGAACACTATTTTTTGGATGAGCTACCAGGAAGAGGCAGAAAACCCGGTTCTTCCAACCCGAAACTGGAGCAGAAAGTGGTATCTCTAATCATGAAGAACAAATCAATGTCAATACGTGATTTGGCCAAAAAAGCAGGAACGAGTGTCGGAATGATCCAGCGTATCAAGAGGCGAAACCACCTGAAGACCTACAAGAAGCAGAAAATCTCGAAACAAAGTGCAGAACAGAAGAAGCGAGCAGCAACAAGGGCCCGGAAATTGTATTCGCGTCTTTTGCAGCGTCCGGATGCATGCGTTTTGATGGACGATGAGACCTATGTAAAGGAGGACTCAAAAACCCTTCCAGGTCCACAATACTTTACTGCCGTCGTTGGGAAGGATGTGAGCGATGCGGACAGGTCGATTCAAGTGGAGAAATTCGGTCGAAAGGTACTGGTATGGCAAGCAATATGTTCCTGTGGTTTGAAGTCAACCATTTTTTACACTACCGGAACTATAAATGCGGAAATCTATCGATCTGAGTGTCTCCAGAAGAGATTGTTGCCTTTATATAAGAAGCATAGTACACCTCCACTGTTTTGGCCGGATTTAGCGTCGGCTCACTATGCCAAAACCACTCTCAATTGGCTTGCGGAAAAGGGTATAGATTTCGTTGAGAAAAATATCAATCCACCAAATTGCCCTCAGCTTCGACCCATCGAACGTTACTGGGCAATCGTAAAGAGGGTCTTCAAGAAGACTGGTAAGGCAGCTGGGAACATGCAGGAGTTCAAACAAATTTGGGCTCAAGCGTCCAAAAAATGCGATGCAACACTTGTCCGGAACTTGATGAAGAGCATTCGATCCAAAGTTCGAAAATTCGTGAAGGAATAACTTAAATTTCATCCGGTCTTCGTTATGTTCAAGTTCAACCTCGTACAATAAAGGATCAATTTTTTGTATGAATAAAATATCGGTTTTCAACATAATTTGAAAGAAAGTTTGTGGATAGCTTATTTTCGATACACTCCTTACACAGCCTATTTAAAACGATCTTAAAACCTCGTTTTCTCAAATTCCTTTGACTCCTATCAAAGGTTTTATTTCAACTTAATGAACTCATAATATGCTGTTTTGAAATGCCATTTTAGCACTCATTCATATTATCTTGTTATGGTCAGTTGAAAAAGCATTTTAAAACCATTTTGCCTCCAGTAAATGCATGAGGCGGCAAATTGGCATTGAGGAAAGCCACCAAATAATCAAATAGTTTTAAAGTAGTCATTGCGGAGATAACTTTGCTTTATGGCAGAATTGTGATTTTTTTTCCTATCGCCATATTGAAATATTAGAATAAATAATAATAATTGAAATGTGGAGAAATAAATGCACCAAATTTTAAATGTAATAAAAATGAACTGTGTATCGGAAATCAATTTCTACATTCCTTTAGATAACTTTATTGAATTTCAGAAGTTTTCGAGAAATGCATGTTTAATTTATCGAATATATTTGTTTTTATTTTGTGTTTGTTGTTGTAAGCGCGCATAATTGCCGAGGCGCATTAATTTTCGGCTCTTATCGTGCCAATATTTACCATACAATTTACCATAGGCGCATTTGATTTGGAGCATGCTACGCTGTAAAAAACTGAATTTGTTTTGATTATTTGCAATGAAACAAAATTTTCACGGATTTTTTTTTCTCAGATATTATTTATAACTAAATGAATCAGAAGATCAGAGAATCGAACAAAGCAGAACAACAAAAACCAACCACGATATCACAGATAAGTCTGACAGCTGTGGCCATTTGGCCGTATTTTCCATGGCAGCCAATAGGTTTTATGAAGGTTCTCAAGTGATCATAGCATCTATAACTAGAATATTTTCAAAATCCTCATGGTCTTATAATGGTTTTATTAAATTGTTTTCACAACCGTGGGCCACTTTGTACAAATTTTGGCTATAGAGGAGGTGTTGGTTTTGAATGTAGTTTTATCAACAAAGCCGGGAGGGATGCGATACGGCTAGAATAAAACTTAAATTGTTACTTTGGCTAAGAACCCTATACTTGACAAAGAAATTTAAGATAGACAAACTCCAGATTGCCTTTCAAATTTTTTTTGTGATTTGAAGAAATCTTAAGCAGTGATGGCACATGTACATTTCTCTCAAAACAGTCGCCTGTTGCGAAATGTTCCTTACGCGAAGGGTGGAAATCAGAAAGAGAAACATGCCGCCCTATATTTGCCGACAGTTTCAAACAGTTTAGAAATTGCTTGTTACTGTATTTGATATCCGAGTAGAGTCTGACATCAAATAGAAAACTAAATATGATGTTGTGATGTTGCGGATAATGATTCCCAAGGTTGCTGCTGTTTTGGTCGTTTTAACGGTTAAAAGATCAAAATTAATAGCAAACATTTATTCCTGTAACATCAAATTTAAAACTGATCCTGCTATCAGTGAGAGAAAATTGAAAAGTCAATTTGCTGAACGTTTTTTTTTTCGTTGATAGCAAAATGAGAATTCAACTCGATGATCTGTCAAAACAATGAAAACAAAACTACTTTTCTTAAAGAAAAATGATCGCAAGATGAAAATTAGGTTTGATATCAAATTTGACAATTGTGAAGTGAAATCAAATTTTGAGTTTAATTTTAAAATCCTACTTTCCAGCTTTTAAAACCACTTTTATTTGGTAATCTTTGGTTATGAGTTGTTTGCAGGAATAAGCTAGCAATCAACGAAACTTTTAGCGAGATAAATCTATGTCGCAACTTTTTTTAAACTATTCGTCGCCTGTAGAAAATAGTTCAAGAATGTCATGACATTTTTTCCTTAGATGGTTCCTTTGTGTGTGTTCAAGTTCGTAGTAATGAAAAATGTAAAATAGTATGGAAATAATATCAAAATACAGTACATTTACCACAGCTGCTCTTATGTAAAAGTCATCATGAAGTTCAAATATTATCAGAAAATAATTTGGTCCAATCCATTCCTATCATTCTTAGGTATCCTCATTCCTGCCTCGGCCCATGGATCGCCAACAGCATTGCCAGTCGGATGTGACAACATAGCTCAATGCAATGGTTCATTAAACAAGCGAGCAGCTTTCAATCACCCTCAAGCACCCATTTATTCACAACTTCATTTCATCAATATTTTATCTATTAGTCACGATCCAACGACCAGGCAAAAGATAATAAATACGTAATGAAATAATCTGCCCCATTGCCCACCTCATGCAGTCAAGAGTCATATTTTTATTACGATTAAGATACTCTCACCTCTCCCCCCACCGGTCGAGTCCGCTCTGGTCAATTCAATGTCCCTGCTCGAAAGTGCCCCAAGTGCCAATAAGACCATCGTCCGAAACGTCGACGGCGGCGGTGGCGGAGCGTGCCCTAGCACAAAAGTGGCCGCGAATGGGAGAATCGAACGCAAAACTCAGGTACGGGGAAAATATTTATCTGTTTATGTTTTGATAGATTGTGCATGAACTCCGAGCATGAAAAGAAAGCACACGCGGGATGGAGGATAAGTGCCCAGGAAAAAAAATGGCCCCCCATCCGAGACCCCTGCGACTTCTGGGACGAGATATATCGATTTCGACTGTATGATTTATGTGTGAATTGATCGATTGATACGTTAAGCGGGAGAGTTTTTTTTTTCGAACTTCGCATAGAAAGCACAAATCCTGGGCCCTGCCTCTCGGCCCTGTCGTCGTAGTTTCAATGGAGCTTCCTAGACCGGGTTGATCGTAAATTTTCGCTTATCTATGGGAGAGTAACCTCCGAAGTTTCCGAACCAGTCTATTGCTCAAGCTACTCATGTGCTCTGACAAACTGGCAGGCAACAATAACGGGGAACAAATCACAATAAAACATTTTATAGATCGGATTAGTGATCTTATTCTTCCACCTCGGTCGTTTTTGCCTTGTCTGGTTTTTGTGTGAGAAAACTGAAGCGTGATGGTCATGTGTTTTTCTACGAATTCTGCAGTCTCTCCCGCTCTGTCACTGCATGGGGGGCGCACTTTGACTTGACCCCCATTTTTCGCCTGATTCGACCAAGATGCCCCGAGATGGGTCGTGTGTGTCTGTGAATAGGTGCTTATCTGTGGCTTGCGATTGAGTTTTCGAGAGTGATATATCAATTACCAGGCACGGTAATGCATTTCCGAGGGGTCAGTCCGTGAGTTTGATGATCTAGGAGAAAAATGTCAGCTGGGGTTTGGATGGTTACCATGCAAGTTCCACGATTACCAATGGACAATTTGCTGGGATTAGACGCTAGTGAGCTAGAAATAGCATACTAGGCGTTAATGAGATAGTGATACAACCATTAGAGCTGTTTTAAACTGTGATGGATGTTGAAGTACAATCGATCACAGAAACTAACAGATATTGCATGTAATAAATCCCGAACATTACTTTGAATAAGGGGTGTCCACAACAAATGAGAATAATTCAGATCCCAACCAGTGGATTACAACAAAATTCATTACAAATAACAAATTTTGTTTTAGTTTTGTTCGAAGCATTATGCGTTGGAATAGCCCATTATATCTCAATTGAAACAACATTTGTGATTATTACAAAGGCTGTCAAAATTTTTTTTTAATCAAAAACACAAATCAGAGTGCTATTGCTTATATGCTGTTACATTGATGGAGCAATTTTATTAATTATACCTTCAATGTTAAATAAATTCTTTTCTTACAGCCTTTTGTTTTGCAAATTGATGTTTTCTGGTAACATTCTGTTGCCAAATTTTTAGATTAATGATAATAATTTACTTAGTAATATGATATGATCAGTTGCAAACCCGGCACATTATTGAACTTTTTTATTTATAGGTTCACATTAAAATGATTTTTTTTTTACAATCGATTTGTACTCGAGATTAACATATTGAAATGAAATTGATACTATCTCCTGTGTCTTCTATTTTCGTAATCTGAACATAAGCATAAGCATTAGCATTAGCATTGATGTTTGCACAGCTCGTGGATGGAAATACGATGAGGAATAGTTCGTTGACGACATTGCATGTTACCATGAAACGGAACCCGTTACTGATACGTTTCTTCACGCAATAATCTCCACCAAGACATTCCTCGATAGCTCACCTGGTCACGTTCATGCTACCGCTGGAGATAGGGAGATCTACTAGTGCTAGCCGAATCTTGGGACGTACCGAGATTAATATTGTGGAAGCCCTCGATCCCCTCGCCGTAGTCGAGTCAATCCCGCCGTCCCGGGCCTACGTTTGGGAGTGTCCAGAACGCTTCTTCAGGCAAGTACGACTCCATTATTTGCCCAGCCAGACCTGATTTGCCCTTCGATTACAGTCACTTTGATTGTAAGCCTGCTTTGCTTCACAGGCTACTGGCTTATAACCAGAATGTTCGTGGTTTCCGAACGAAAATAGACGACTTTTCCTTACCTACCGTCGAGTCCAACTTCGACATAAAAGTTCTAGCCGAAATCTGGCTCAATGATCAAATTCATTCCGCTCAACTATTTGGAGATCAGTGCACAGTTTTTCGAAATGATCGTAATCGCATAAATAGCACTAAATCTCGTGGTGGTGGCGTCTTGATAGCAGTTTCCAATAGACTTCACAGTTGCCTGGATCCTACTCCTATTAACCCTTCGCTCGAACAGTTATGGGTCCAGATAACAACTCCACACAGGAAGTTAAGTATCGGCGCCATGTACCTACCTCCCGATAGGAAATCTGATTTAAGCTGCATTGAGAACCATATCAGTTCGATTGGCACTGTGTTATCCCGTTTAGATCACAACGACTTCGCTTTACTATTTGGCGACTACAACCAGTCTGGGTTGGTGTGGAATGTTCCCACGATTGACGTTCTTCATTCACACATGCCAACTGTCTGCTATGCTTTGATGGATGGATTCAGCCTTTATGATTTAACGCGAATAAATTCAACGTTTAATCGTTACTTGAGACGTTTTGATCTTGTGTTGGTAAACGCAACTGCCATAATAAAACTATGTCCATTTAGAATCCGGAATAATAAAATCATCTGTATCTCGGTAACGGATTGACGTACAAATAAGTTAAATACATCAAAACAAAGGATATTTGCTGTTCTTTTTGGAAAAAAATATCAATACAAATCATTTCTCTTTGTTTCTAATGAAAGTTCGCACTTTCTTCGTTATTCCTCCCATCAAACGCTGCACACCTCCGGAGTCAACTTTCTTGGCACATTTGTTCCACATTTTGGTCATCTGAGTCGCGTCCCGAGCAATTTTTCCACTTTTCTTAAGCTTCCGCTTCATTATTGCCCGAAATCTCTCGATGGGCCGGAGCGACGGGCAATTTAGTGGATTTATGTTTTTATCGATGAAATCTACGTTATTATAGCGGCACCACTGGATGACTTCCACGCTGTAGTGGCAACTCACCAAATCTGGCCAAAACTTCACGGGACCTTTATGGGCTTTACTGAAAGGTAGTACGCGGTTTTTGAGGCATTCTTTCTTGTACAGCTTCGAGTCCATCGTTTTATTCGTCATGAGCACTTTGGTCTTTGCTCCGCAGCTGCAGATACCTTGCAAAATCATAATTATTTTTTTTGGCAAATTTGTCCATAAAAGCAAACTTAAACTTCGCAGGAACATTTCCTCGTGTCGACGCCATGTAGAATTTTTGGCCAGGAAGCTGTTTCATCGTCGATGAGCAGGCATCCTTGGTACTTCGTCAAAACCTGCTGGTACAATTTGCGAGCTCGAGTTTTGGTGACGAAACTTTGCTTCAACGTTCTGTTTGGTTGCTTGCTGGCTCGATAAGGACGATATCCTGCTCGCAAACAAATTCTTCGAACCGTACTGCAATCAGCAGCGTATTTTTGTGCGATTTCATTATCTGATAGTCCAGGGTTTGCTCTGACGGTTCTCAACACCTTCTGGTTCAGCTTGCGGTCATATGTTCCACTACGACGCTTACCTTGAGGCACTCGATCCACGCTCCTTCGCTCCCTGAAACGTTTGAGCACATCATACACGGTTGATTTGGCGATTTTCAACGTTTTTGCGATTTTTATTGCGGACCACGTTGGTTTATCAACGTGGGTGTGCAGAATTTTTTCTCTCCTCTCGGCTTCCATCTGGAATAACGTTGGACTCACTGCACGAAACACCGTGAAATTTATACTTCAAAAAGTGGGCGCCTAGGTCAACAAACCGCTGTAAAAGAAATCTTGCAGCGGTCACTTTCCGCGCCGCTGCAACACAACAAGTGATTCCGGATTCTAACTGGACAGAACTTTAAAATGTACTGCTCTCAAAGCCTCCGAACCTAACTTCGACGCCAATCATCCTGCGCTGGAGATACTTATCAATCTATCAGTACTTTTACCTTCGATAACATCTTTGATCCACATGGCCTGAATTTCCGTAGAATTGATTTTGCTGCTATGAGCCAATCTTTGTCCCAAGTCAATTGGCAGTTCCTTGACTCGTGCTCCACTATCGATGAAGTGGTAGATTTTTTGAAGGGGTTGTGTCCCGAACTATATCAGTTTTTGTTCCGCTGAGGAGACCTGCTCGTAAACCTCCTTGGTCTTATGCTCATTTACGGTACCTGAAACGTGTGAGATCAATTCACCAAGCAAATTTTCTCTACAGCTATTACCCAATACCGAATGTACAATCGTCTTCTCTACAAGAATTATTCAAAACGAATCCAATCTGACCTTCGGTTACTCTGAAAATTTATTTTCGTGAAATACCTTTCACTCGTTTCGTAAACATGGATTTTGTACATAGAACAAATGTCTCGTATATTGTATGAAACATTCATATTGCTTTTTATCTGGTGAAATGCTATCATTACACCTTTTTGTATAATGCACGAAATGACATTCGTGAAGACCAACTGATCACTGTTTCTCTTTAATCGTACTCATGCAAGACGCTGCTGCTGCTGGGATGGGCGAGGAATAATTTATTTATCCCAAAATACAAATAAAAGTGCTGTCTTGAGTTATAACTTCATACAAACTAATCAAGTATCTTTTTAGGAGTCACCATGGCATAGTGAAATCAGCCACGGATTCAGTATCAGCGCTTTCCAAAAATATCGGATCGAATCTCATGTTAGAAACATGAAAAAACGCTAAGCAACTCCACGTAGTTGCGCTTTTTTTTTTCAATCACATTTCAAGTCGATAAAGTAGATCTGTCAAACATTCATGCAACCACCAGAGAAACGTTTCTATTTAATTTGTAACAAAATATTCGTAGCTCATTTTATTGTTTTCGTACAATGCACGAGTGTTCTTTCTGTGTCAACAAATGCTTCGTGCTTTTGGCAGTTGCGCGTGTGCCATTAGTTACGAAAGTAGCTTCATAAATAGTGCAAACCAGTTTCGTTGCAGAAAACAACGAATGGATTTGTTAGTTATACCTTCGATTTCGTAATATAAACTAACATTAATTGTCAGTGTAGAATCACCAGTACACTAGTGGATAAATGTGATCTCCTTTCTGAGCACTTCAAAAGTGTATTCAATGGCACCATGCCAGCATTGGAGCAAGTCAGCAAAGCACTCAGAGATACTCCCAGAGACGCGTTCGACTTCAATATTACTACGATTACATTGCACCTCATTGAATCCGCAATCCAGAAGCTGAAACCCTCAAAGGTGACTGGCCCTGACGGAATTCCTTCATGTGTACTAATATGTTGCTCTGCAGTCCTTACACTGAAAATTTATTTTCGTAAATTAGCTTTCACTCGCTTCGTAATCATGGATTTTGTACATAGAACAAATGTCTCGTATATTGTATGAAACATTCATATTGCTTTTTATCTAGTGAAATGCTATCATTACACCTTTTTGTATAATGCACGAAATAGATTTCGTGAAGACCAGCCAATCGCTGCTTCGCTGATGTTGCTGCTGAGATGGGCGGGAATAATTTATTTATCCCAAAATACAAATTGAAACGGTGTCGAGAGTTATAACTTCATACTCATTATTCAATTATCACCTCACGAGTTGCCATGGCCTAGTGAGATCAACCGAGGATGCAGCATCAGCTCTTTCCAAAATAACAGGATCGAATCCCATGTCAGAAGCATTAAAAAAAGACGCTGGACAACTCCACGTGGTTGCGCTTTTTTGTCGAGTTTGTTGAGTCGATAAAGTAGATCTCTCAGTGAGTCAGGCAATCATCAGAGAGACGTTTCTTTTAAATTGGTAACAAAATATTCGTAGCTCTTTGTATTGTTTTCGTACAATGCACGAATGTTGTTTCTGTGTCAACAAATGCTTCGTGCTTTTGGCAGTTGCGCGTGTGCCATTAATTACGAATGTATCTTCATAAAAAGAACAAATCACTTTCGTTGCTGAAAACAACGAACAGATTTGTTAGTTCTACCTTCGATTTCGTAATATAAACTATAATTAACTTTCAGTGTATCTTCTTTCGATTTTTCTTTCCTTATCTCCCCCCGACAAAATACCCCACCCGTGAAATTTTTTCTCTCCCTTTTCCGATTCCCATGGAAGGAGATAAACAAAACGCCAAAAATTATCGAGGAATCACATCGCTCTATGCCTGCTCAAAAGTCTTCGAGATCAGCGTCAACGACTTGTTGTTTGCTATTTGCAGAGACTACATCTCTCCGAAACAACATGAATTTCACCCCAGAAGATCGATCTCAACCAACCTTACACCTTTCGTTTCCTCATGTCTGCGGAATATGGAAGCTGGATCTCAGGTTGACGTTGTTTACACGGATCTCAAGGCTGCTTATGACTAGGTCGGCCATGCTT
Source organism: Aedes koreicus (assembly GCA_024533555.2). Classification (NCBI taxonomy): domain Eukaryota; kingdom Metazoa; phylum Arthropoda; class Insecta; order Diptera; family Culicidae; genus Aedes; species Aedes koreicus. The sequence continues at coordinate 26,972 of JAHHFK020001284.1, read as the reverse complement.
TACATTTGGAAAAGTTAGACAAACTTGGCGTAACTTCAAATAACTTAGTTCGTTGATTTAAATCTTACTTAACGGACAGGATACTCTGTGTGAAGATCGGCTCAGCACAATCGAATTACTTTACGAATATGTCGGGCATACCTCAAGGCAGCAACTTGGGACCACTGCTGTTCTCAATTTTCATCAACGAGGTACTGATACTGATACTTCCACCTAACTGCAGGTCGTTCTATGCAGACGATGTGAAAATTATGTGGTTGTGCGATGCTTTGCTGATTGCTTACGACTACAGCACGTGATCAATAGCTTTGGAGAGTGGTGTTCTAGGAATTTGCTCACTCTGAATATTAACAAATGCTTCATTATCGCATTCCATCGAAATTGAACCCAAGTACATTTGATTACATGATAAAAAATTAACCTCTGAAGAAAGTTGATACTGTTCGTGACCTTGGAATCACGTTTGACTCCGGTTTGACAATTAGACAACATAACACGGATATGATTACCAAAGCCAAAAGACAGCTCGGTTTCATGTTTAAGATCTCCGACGAGTTTCGTGATCCCTCGTGCGTTCTATCCTGGAATTTGGAGCCTTGTTGTGGTGCCCGTATAAACGAATCTAGATTGCGAGAATTGAAGCTGTTCAAAGAAAATTTATTCGTTATGCCGTCCGTCATCTGTCGTGGAATGATCCCGTCAACCTTCCAGTGTACCAGGATCGTTGCTCACTCTTGGGTATTGAAACATTGAAGCATAGGCGTACAGTCATGCAAGCAATCTTCGTGGCAAAAGTGCTGCTAGGTGAAACCGACTCTCCGGGAATTCTGGCCAAACTGTTTATCTAAGCTCCTGAACGACTTCTGTGAACAAGAAATTTTCTGAAGCTTGGAACTCGTGCTGCAAACAACGGCCAACACGTCTACGCTCTGTTTGACTTCAACTGTTCCGCTGAGAATTTCCTTCACCGGATTCAGCATAGCTGGATGGAGAACCGCTAGTACGGAAAGGTGGCATTTACTATGTACTGGCATTGATGGCGAAGACACTAGACGTCTGATTCCTTCACGATTTTTATTTTTATTTTACTGATATGTTTTGAGTGTGTACTAGAGTTAATTTTGTTTCACTTTCGTTGTATTCCTTCTTTTGATGTTGATTAATGTTGTGTACGGTTTAGAGATAAGACGAAGGTAAACCCAGCATCCTTCAATAGAATCAAAGCAAAAGGGAAATGTACAGTAGGAGATAATAGTTAAACAGAATGCCCTTTATGGTGTACAGGTCTAACATTGATTTAAAAATAGTCTTTGGGAGCATTTAGTCTAAGAAGGTTAAGTGATGCTTCATTCTCTTCACACGATTGGGCTTCAAGCATTAACTTTAGTCCTTGCCTTATATGGCATATGGTTATAGTGCTAAAACTTGCTGTCTAAGAACAGAAGAATGTCTGTGAATACGTTTTTCGTCTGACGATAGGAACATGGTCATAAATTGTCTTGTCCTAGCATGTAAAGCAAATATTTTTGAAACTCTACTGTATGAAAATACATTATTGAGCGATATCAGCTTCCGATAACGCACAGAGCCTGACCAAAACCAACCAACCTATTTTTTACGTGGTAACAAAACGAATTTGATTAACAGTGGGAAAAAGAGTACATGAATCTCGAAAGAATTCTATATTTCAGCTCCGAGTAACACGAAATTAGTGAATAATAGCATTTATTTTGCAAACATATCTGAAGAATTTTCAGTTAACGGAGATATTGGACATATTTTGCCCCAAATCCCTCGAAATTTTTGAATAATGTTTATTTATGAATGCTTGGATGGGACTGCGGTAGTCCAAATAAGCCTAACATTACAAAAAATTTCCCTAGGAATCAAATAAAGGTGGCTGCATCCATCGCACGGGTTGGTGACCTGTTTTTACTCTATTTTCCCATACTTTCGAGTTATACTTATTTATCTATGATCTGAAGAGACTGCGGTAGTCAAAATAGGCTTTATCTTGCGGTAAATTTTGTAAGAAATTGAATAAAGGTAGTTTCATACACCTCATGGATCGGTGAACTAATGTATTGTGAATTTTATCCCATTTCTCAATATTTTAAAACTATGCCAATTTATCTATCCTCGGGGGAAGGGGGGGGGATTTACCCCCTTCTCCCTGTATCACGGAGAAAAAACAGTCCGGTTTGAAACAACAAACTTGTTTGTTGACATCCAAACTAAAAAACTAGTTGTTGCAAAAATCCGTTTTGTTGTTTTAAACCAACAACCAGGCATGCTGTTTGTTGCTACCTAAAGATGTTAACACACAATTTATTGACTCGGCAAATTTGTTCTCGTCCTTCTTTTTCGAAGTAACAACCAATCACCTTCGTCTGACGACTTCAACATGGCGCTTTTCAACTTTTCTCAGAGGGATATGCTGAGAAAGCTGCAAGGGATAGATGACTCCAAAGGCGCTGGGCCAGATCGTTCCAAACTTCATCAGTTCCTCAGAGAACTTCATGAAAGTTCTTCAGTGAACTTCACGGAAGTTTTTCAGAGTACTTCTGGCAAATTCTTCAGAGAACTTCATGGAAGTTCTGCAGAGAACTCCAGAGAAGTTCTGCAGAAAACTTCAGGGAAGTTCTTCAGAGAAGAGAAGAGAACTATATGGAGGTTCTTCAGTGAACTTCACGGAAGTTTTTTAGAGTACTTCTGGCAAATTCTTCAGAGAACTTTAAGGAAGTTCTGCAGAGAACTTCAAAGAAGTTCTGCAGAAAACTTCAGGGAAGTTGTGTAGAGAACTTCAGGAAAGTTCTTCAGAGAATTTTAGGGAAGTTCTTCAGAGAAATTCAGAGAAGTTCTTCAGAGAATTTTAGGGAAGTTCTTCAGAGAATTTTAGGGAAGTTCTTCAGAGAAATTCAAGGAAGTTCTTAAGAGAATTTTAGGGAAGTTCTTCAGAGAATTTTAGGGAAGTTCCTCAGAGAAATTCAGGGAAGTTCTTCAGAGAACTTCAGGGAAGTTTTGCAGAGAGCTTCCGAGAAGTTCTTCACAGAACTTCAGGGATGTTCTGCCGAGAACTTCAGGGAAATTCTGCAGGGAACTTCAGGGAAGTTGTGTAGAGAACTCCTGGCAAATTCCTCAGATAACTTTAGGAAAGTTCTGCAGAAAACTTCAGAGAAGTTCTGCAGAGAACTTCAGGGAAGTTCTTCAGAGAACTTCATGGAAGCCCTGCAGAGAACTTCAGGGAAGTTCTTCAGAGAAATTCAGGGAATTTCTCAAGCGAACTTCTGGTTACGATGCAATTTGATATTAATGTACGAGGAATAAATCAAACATTTAAACCAGTTTAATGTTAACATTTGTGTATATCATGTTTCACAGCAGCACCTATTTTCTCTCCATAGATTCGACAAAATCTTATAATTTGCCAAATATTGCTCACCCTTATATGAAATACATGCAAAATTAACATCTCTAACCTTGAAGACCCATGAAAAAGGCGATCATTTTAAAATCCCAATTCACTTCCCAACAATATTTTGAAGAACACAAGGAATCCAGTAACAGTTTAGTACTGCCATAATTTTCCTGCAGTAATTTAGAAAGTGCTACTGGAGAAGAAGGATGCTCATTTCCATTAAAGGGTGCATTCGATAAAAATGGCACACAGAAAATCTTCTGTAACTTTTGAATCGTATGAGTAAAAAACCTAGAAATTTGAGTAGATCTTATCCATAGTGTATTATTTACATCTGCCAAGTTTCATAGTTATACATTCAGTAGTTCCAGTCATGTCGTCGAAACAAGAAATTGTCCGTGAGAAAATTTTGTGCACTCACAATCAAAATCCAGGGGCGTCCCACCGGTGGATTGCTAAAAGGCTTGGAATTGCAAATACAACTGTGTCTCGTGTAATAAGAACCTTCAAGGAGCGTCTGAGTGTCCAAAGGAAGGAAGGGAGTGGTCGTAAAAGTGGTCCAATGGACAGTAAAATGGCCAGGAAAGTCGTACAACAATTCAAGAACCGTCCAAACATGTCAATTCGAGATGTCGCTAAAAAGTCTAAGGTATCAGTCGGTTTTGTGCAGAAAACCATGAAGCGTGCTGGGTTACATGTTTACAAAGTGCAAAAAGCCCCAAACCGGAATGAAAAACAAAACATCACTGCGAAAACCCGCGCCCGGAAACTTTACACTGCTCACCAAATCCGGTTGCCTCGTGATGGATGACGAAACATACGTCAAGGCCGACTTCCGTCAACTTCCTGGGCAAGAATATTTCGTTACCAAGTCGAAGTTCGATGTTCCGGAGGATGTTCGAAAGAAGAAACTATCGAAATTTGCAAAGAAGTTTCTAATCTGGCAGGCGATTTGCGGATGTGGTGAAATAAGTGCTCCCTTCGTCACTTCCGGAACAATAAACGGTGAGATTTATACGGAAGAGTGCCTTAAGAAACGTCTCTTGCCATTCATTAAGAAGCACAAAGGATCAACTCTGTTTTGGCCTGATCTAGCATCCTGCCACTACGCTCGAAACGTATTGGAGTGGTACCGAGCCAACGGAGTCAATTTTGTGCCAAAGGATATGAACCCACCAAATTCACCGGAACTTCGTCCAATTGAAAAATTCTGGGCAATTATGAAAACGGAACTTCGCAAACATCCCAAAACTATAAAAACAGAGCTAGAATTGAAGAAAATTTGGGTAAAAACAACAAAAACACTGGGAAAATCGGTTGTACAAAATTTGATGGGTGAAGTGAAAAGGAAGGTGCGGGCATTCGGGATGGGAGACGAAATTAAATAAAACAAATGTGGTAAATCAAAACTCATTAGTACACGGTGTTCAATAAGTTCGGATACACTTTCAAAATTTGTTAAAAAAATGAAAACATGTTTTTTTATTTTTTGGATTTATGTTATTGAAAGCTATGTTTACAAGGAACGTTTACAACATTTCTCTTGGAATGACCCCCCTTTGTACTCCTTAACGAGCTTCAAACGTTTCTCAAACGCGTCGCAGGCGGCACGCACGGACTGCATGGGCATTTCGTCCCAGATTTTGAGAATTACCGTCTTGAAATGATCCAAAGTGCTGACCTTGTATTCGTTCAGCTTCGCCATCATATAGGACCAAACAAAAAAGTCGAGAGGATTCAAGTCCGGGGAGCTGGGAGGCCACAAAGTTTTGTCCAGAAAGTCGGTTAAATTGTCCCGACACCAGGCTTGAACCACATTTGCCGTATGGGCTGGTGCACCGTCCTGCTGGAACACGTAGTGCTCATCGCCGTAGAGGCTTCGGAGACTGGGGGCAACAACCTTTTCCAAAACCTCAGTTTTGTAGTACGCCGCGTTGATTTTGACGTTTTTTTCAATAAACACCAAGGGTAGCTTACCACGTTTGCATACTGCCCCCCAAACCATCACCGACGCGGCACTTTGGAACCGAGGGATGTTTATATTGGATTCAGGAATGCTGTCCCTCGATGGCGCCCACACCCGGTCATTTTGCACATTGTGCGGCTGCTGCAGCACGAACAGTTTCTCGTCCGAAAAAACAAACTCCTGACCAGCGTGCCGAGAGAGGATCCTCTTAGCTCGATCCAACCGCTTTTTGCTGGTAGCCTCCGAAACGCCATGGACCTTACGTTTTTTGTAAGGCCTGAAACCAAGGTCCTTGGTGAGTATGGTGTGAGCGGTTCCAATGGAAACGTTGAGATCTGCAGCCGTTTTCCGGATTGAGCGGTTCTTTTTGCGCCGAATTCGTTCCCTCACGATCTTGATGACCCGTGGCGTCCTCGCTGAACGCGGCCGACCGGATCTCGCACGGTCATTGGTCGAGGACGTCTCCCGGTATCGCCTGATGGTCGTGTAGACAAAGTTCCGCTTGACCCCATGCGATTTCAGCAGCCGGAATATATCGCCGGGTCGCTCACCGTTCAAAAAACGCTTAATTACGAAGTCCCGATACTCTTTCATCGCGCGTAACAAACAAACAACAACTAACAGAATGTCAACACCGCGCACATTCGGTAGCGTATGAATGAAGCTAAAGCTGACACCAATACCAATGCAGAATATGTACATGGCGCATACCTACGCAATGATGAAAACTTGTATTCGAACTTATTGAACACCGTGTAGTTCTTCATTCCCTGAAAATTTCAAGAAAATCCGATAAGCAGTTTAATTTTGATGAGTATATATGTGTGTGCCATTTTTATCGAATACACCCTTTATGCAGCAGAACAGCTTTTAAACTTTTTGACGAGCTATCGATGACTAGTCGCCACTATGTCGGTTCGTGTTTAGGGCCCATTTTTGTCAAACAAACCACCGAAATCATGACAAAAGCATGACAGTCCATCCAAAGTAAAAAATGATGGATAGGACTCATGCCGCATCTACTGTGTAGTAAGTTTAACGGCCTTTCCTAAAACCCCCCCCCACACCCCCCCCTCCCCCCCCCCCCAAACCCCCAAAAACCTAAAAACAACAAACACACTTCCAAAAAACAATATTATACTCCCACGACCACAAATAATTTACTCAAACCCCTCCCCCTTCAAAAAAAACCATCAATCCCCCAGAATTCCCTTAAGTTCTCCTCAGAACTCCCCCAATTCCCCCCCAAAATTCCCCGAAATTTTTTTAAAGGACTTCCCCGAAGTTTTGTGAAGAACTTCTCTGAAGGACCAACCCGAAGTTGTCAGAAGAACGTACCAAAAATACCAATATTGGGGGAATCATCTTCTTAGGGCTGGTTCATAAACCACGTAGACTTATTTTTGAAAATCTCAGACCCCCCCTCCCCCCTCGTAGACTTTTCTCCATACAAATTTTTGAAATTTTGTATGGAGCGTAGACTTTGGTCAAACCCCCCCCCCCCCCCAAAAAAGTCTACGTGGTTTATGAATAGCACCTTATGTGCACTTGCGATAATCAGTCATTACAGTGTTCACAGGCAAACCAGTGCCACGCAGTGAAATAATTCTGAACTTCGAAGTAGACCGTCTAGGAAAAAATTTCTGAAACTAATGAATTCATACATGATCTAGATATCAAAATACAGCAAAAAAAGTTCACTAGCGCCACGTAGCGGACAAATTCTGATCTAATGTTTACTCCATCAAAAAGCTCTGACCCCTCGAATATCTTTTTTGAAGATGCCATCTTGCTATATTTCAATAATCTCGAGATCCAGATTATACAATAAGTTACATGCACACTACCGCCACGCAGTGAGATAATTCTGAACTGTTGAGTTGAGCGTTTGTAAGCTCATTATTTTGCAACTAACTTTCCTGCAAACAGTGAAGTTACATACAATCTAGATCTAGAAATACAGGTAATACACATTGTTCACGTGTACACTAGCGCCACGTAGCGGACGAATTCTGAACTAATGTTAACACCTTTCAAAAGGTCTCAATCAACCAAACATCTTTGTCGAAGACGCCAACTTGCTATATGTCAAGGATCTCGAAATTCCGGTTAAAAAGTAAGTTTAGCGCCGCGTAGTGAGATAATTCTGAACTTTTAAGTATACAATCCTGAAAACATTGATCTTCTGAACAACTTTGCTCAAGAAAGTAACTTCCTATATACGAAGGATCACGAAATATTTTCTGATGAAACAACAAAGGTATCAGTTGAGACCACCATCAAGGGAATCCGCGCATGTCGGGGGGTTTACTGTATTTTGTTGTTTTTTTTTTGCTAAAATATGCTGCTTTTCAACGGTCATAACTTTTTCCGGTGAAGTCGGATCGACACAGTTTCTGCAAAGTTGTTTGTTAAAGTCTCAAAAATCTTTTTGGAGCATTTACATTTAAGCTGAGCCAGTTATATGAGTGGTTCTCAAAGTATATCAAAATTTCAATTTTTGATGCCAATTTGTGAAGAAAAAGGCAAATCGCATGGGTTAAAAAACGACATTCGGAGGTTTTGGGACGCAAGCTAGCGGAAACTGGCTCGGAGCTCTGGGTCTCAAAACTTTTTTCGGATTTTTTCGACCAGTGTTATCTACGCATTGTACTTTATTCGGACAGAACAATCCATTGACGTTTGTTAACATAGGTTTAATGAAGTGTCTGACCATTTTGAGTTTAACACATTCAAAACAATGTTCAAAAATAGTATTAGTCTTTCGTATAATCTGTCTGTACGAGTTATTCGAAGGCAAGTAGATAAATAAAAAAAAACTGGAGTTGAATGTGTCCATATCTATGAATCAAATCTCTGGTTCTGCTTCTGGATTATAAGACCACTATTCCAGCAAGTTTTGAGTAAACTAAAACTTATGTTTTACTCATTACATTGTTTGAATAGTTCAAAGAAACCTTCAAGAACATGAACCACACCCAGATACTCTTAATTGATCTTTTGTTACACTAGTTGACGTTGACCCAAAGAATGTCTTGGCTGATCCAGCGCATCGTTTGAACCGAACTACAACATTCATTTAATTTATGCTCTCCAGAAATATGACTTGTATCCGTCAATCAGCTACAAGATGGATTACAATTCTTATACTGAAATGTTAAAAATTATTTTTAGGAAGTAGGTTCGCAAAAAAAAATTCTAGTAATCTAGTTAAGCTCGAATTTTTTTCGGGATTTGATCTGAAACAAAACATCATATAAATTGAATATTTCGTAAGCTGAACCCCACTTTGAAAGAAGTTTGAGTGTATATATTCCCATGTGCCCTTGTAAAAATCTAACAATCCTTCCTTCATTTGTTCAACTATATTCTTTTGAAATGTCAATGCCTTACTCCACTCCAATAACCAAATAAAAAATCACGTCAATTGCCAACTCCACTTCATCACGTAAGTCGGAAATCTAGCGAGTAAACTTCAGCCGATTGCAACTCCCTGCACATTGAATTCAAATTTCATAAGTAACAATCGGAATATAATGGCCACAGCAATAATAACAATAATAACAATAATAAAATGCCACTCTTGATCGAACACAATCATCCGGTCATCTCCCGGATCGACTAGTGCCCCAAAGAGAATCATTTTATCGCACTGCTCAAGATCAACCTTTTTTCGATCGTGCCCTCGGAGCTGGGCTCCGGGTCAGTCTAGGTGGGTAGGCAGGGGGTGGGTTGGCACCCCCCAGCGGTGGACCATACCGGCACATGAAACGGAGCTCGTCTCGTCAGACGAACGAGCCTGAGAGGAGGGAAAAGAAGTTCGAAAGACTATTCAGCTCGGTGCGCGTATCACTTAGCTTACTTACTCCTTGGAGTTTCTGTCTCTCTCTCTGTATCTCTGTCTCGATTGTGTACCTATGGAGAAATATTTATGAACTTTACATTTTTGACATAATCGACGCATAATCAAAATTGATTTGCTTTTTTCCTCCCCGTCTATCTGCCGTTTCGCTTTGTGTGATTTCGATTGTCTTTGATTGCGAGAAGACTGGCGATCGATTCGATCTGTTGTTGCTTTTGTTGTTGTTGTTGTTGTTGACTCTGGCTGGGATCGTTTGATCAACTGCGATCAACTTTTTGTTTTATTTTCCCGTTAGTTCCAAGACCCAGTGACATGGATCGCCGATATTCTGGGATTGGCCGCTGTCGAAACCGGGGGGAGATGCGTTCTGGATGCTATTACACATTTGTTGGTTGGTGTGAAGCTCAGCGTGTGAGCAAGTCACGATCGGCTGTAACTATCAGATCGTAGCTGCTTCGAGCTAGACGGATCAGTTTTGTAAACCAGATTTCGATTATTTGATTAGAGGTTCGATCTGGACATTCAACTCCGAAACGAACCCGAATTAATTGAAACATCAATAAACAAATCCAATGCATTTATCCATCATTTGCGATGCCTTTCGAAACGGGAGACCACTCAGGCAGCCTTCAAAAAGACTTCAAACAATTTCATCCCGCTCCATTGCGCTTCGGCAGGCATTATTTCCATAAGTCGAGATCCAATCGGCACACTCTCGGGGTCGCTTCGATGTGCAATAAGCTGAAGCGCCGCCTTGTGCTGTCATCCTGTCAGCGTCGATTTGACCGCGCAGTTGAAACTCAATCATCGGGATCCGGGATCTCTTCCGTCCGGCGACGCAGTGCGTTTCGGGGTGCAGGCTACAAAAACGCCGCATTGCCGCACTGACTAAAACCATGCAATTCAGAGCTGGCATTTTTTTTTTTTTGCTTTTGCCCCTCTCATATTTATTACCCGCCGTCATCCGACGAGAGCAACGAAAGAAAAACAATCTTTACGGTGGTTGGTGCATCCGATCGACGGGATTGCAGTCCGGTGCATTCTTTCCCCCCGTGGGTGCTGATGATAACTATCGCCACCGGTCATATATCGACTTTCGCAACGACCGAGACCGACTTTTGACAGGGCGGTTTTTATGGATCTTTTACAGCAAAAAAAAAACGCGTCCATCCGATCATCCGGCTGACTGAGCGAGAGTTGAAAAGCGAAACAACGTCGTTCATCAGTCAGCTCGTAGGCTGTCTGTTTTCGTTATTCTGTTCAATATTTTGTTGAAAAGTTGATGAAATTCGATGATTATCACGGCTCAGATCTGCCCGGAGATCGGCCTACACTTTTCAGCGGAAGATTCAAGGTGGGTGAAGATTTCCAAGAGAGGATATATGGCTTGGATATGATAAACGAGAAGTGATGGTTGAATGCTTCGGATTCGGTTTGGAAACTGTTAAAGGGTGGAACGGTCAAAATTGTGTCAATTCATAGATCAGGGTGAAAAGATGGTTTTTCATCGCGAAGAGAGTCCAACGTCAGTAAAAATGTATCTCAACGTTCCGAGAGTTCCAATGTACACCGTGTCCAATATATACTCATACACTTTTCCATCTCGTCGTAGGGGTGAAGCTACAGCTCATACACTATCCATGTATTGGTGTGATCTTGCACTGTGCTTAAACAAACCATTGAATGTTCTGTTTGGTTATTTTCATTCAGTGTCCATCTTTTATCAACGATGCATAAACATCGTGCTGCGGGGATAAATAAGTTTTTGAAAGGAAAGCGCCCAGGTGCTATTTTCAATAGTTGGAGTAAAGCGTGATTTTGTGAAACGGTAAACAACTTTTCTTGTTAACCTTTTTTTTTTCAGATTACATTTCGAGTCGATTTAGCAATACTATCAATCATTCTGGCAACCAGCGAGACGATTCTTTTTTATTTGTAAAAACATATCCGTTGTTCTCTGTAATGTTTTCGTACAGTGCACGGATGCTCTTTCTTTGTCAACAAATGCTTCGTACTTTTGACAGTTGCGTATGTGGCATTGAATATGAAGCTAGCTTCGTAAGGAGTACAAAGCAGTTTCGTTGCAGAAAACAACGAATCGACTCGTGAATCCTACCTTCGATTTTGTAAAAATAAATTATTTTAATTGTAGCAAACAGAAGAACCGATTCAAATACATTATAAGACCCAGGGCTCCATGCCAGTTTCCATTAGATTGGGTCCCAAAACCTCCGAAAATTGAAATTTTGGTATCTTTTCATAACCACTCATATAACTGCCTCAGCTTGAATGTAAATGCTCCAGAAGCATATTTTTCCTTAGACTTTAACAAACAACGTTGCTGAAAAAAGTGTGTCGATCTGACTTCACCAGAAAAAGTTATGACCGTTGAGAGGCAGCATACTTTAACAAAAAAAAAAGCAGAGTACTCAAATGTGGTGCACAGCTCGAAAAATTAGTGCGAATTTCTGTTCAATATCATGCACATAAATGGAGCGTCACAAAACTTACAAACTTACATTATTAAACGTGTAAAGTTCAGGGACATCCGATTCATTGCGGATGATATTGTATACAAAAGCTCGTCTTTATTGCACTTGTTTCATGCAAGTTGCTACTTCGTGAGGAAGGAAATACAATTCTACATCTGAAAATTCAGATTTTTTTTCTGTGTGGTCTCAAATATTATATGGGCATTGACCTTTGTTGTGTCATCAGATCATATCTCGTGATCCTTCGTATAGCAAGTAGATTCCTTCAGGAAAGTTGTTCAGTAGATCAAAACCCTCAGGATGGTAAAATTACAAAAAGTTCAAAAAAGTTCAAAATTATCTCACTACGTGGCGCTAGTGTGCATATAAGCTTATTTTATAACCTGAATCTCGAGATCCTTGTCATATAGCAAGTTGGCGTCTTGGACAAAGATGTTTGGTTGATTAAGGCCTTAAGGATGGTGTTAACCATAGTTCAGAATTTTCCCGCTACGTGGCGCTAGTGTACTAGTGAACTTTGTGTATTACCTGTATCTCTAGATCTAGATTGTATATAACTTCACTGTTTACAGGAAAGTTAGTGGCAAAATAATGAGCTAACAAACGCTCGACTTAACAGTTCAGAATTATCTCACTCCGTCGCGCTAGTGTATGTAATCCAACAAACAACAATGCTAAATAACTGTTTTTTCAAACAAATTTGGAGAAGTTGTTCAGTTTTATCTTTTAGAAAGCTCAATAACTTCTCCAAATTTGTTGGAGCAAGCAGTTATTCGACTCTGATGTTTATTGGGAAACTTACTGTATTGACATATCCCAAGCAACACAGCTTGTATTAAACAAGTTGAAAGTACTGTCAATTGACAAAAAACAGAATATCCATGTAAGCGTATAGTACTTTATTTCATATTTTAATATGACGTAAAAAGCGCAAAAAGTGAAGCCTTATAAAACATAAAATGGAAATATAGTATCCTCCTTAAAAAAATATAACTTCGCCAAGCATCGGATTTCAACACTATTCCTTGGCGTGATAGGTTTGTAACTTCTTTGCTAAGCCAACTCCGATTGTTGAAAAGTCAATTCTGAGAATCTATGATTTGCTTCTTGTTGGCACTGAAACCACAATTTTGTACAACAAATTCATCGCTATGAAAAAAAAACACGTTTTGCAAAACATGGATGGGGTGATGTAAATCTAACAGTATTAAGAACGACCTATAAAATCTTGTCCTGTTCATGTTATAAAAATGTATGTTTTTAAGAACAATAATTAAGTACTAATCACTTGCAGCAGTGAAAAAGCATTTTTAACTCCATCGTTAGTCAGAGCGATATATAGAATACGAAAGATCCAAACCGCTCCAAGCTTGACATATTTAATACCTTTATAATACATTTATAATACAAACAATTATAAATTAATCTAAAAAGATGTTTTGTGTGTTATTTGGGATAGCAAAATGGTATCTTCGAAAAATTTATTCTAGGGGTCTGGACTTTTTGAACGGTGTCAATAATAGATCAGAATTCATCCGCCACGTGGCACTAGTATTCGTGCGAACTTTTTGTGATACCTGTATTTTGATATCTAGATTATGTATGACTTCATTGTTTTCGGGAAATTTATTCGTGTAACCATGGCTTTCTATGCGGTCGACTTCGTAGTTCAGAATTATTTCACTGCGTCTACCTGTAAAAATGTATATCGCTTGTGCGCATCAGAGGCTGATTACTCCAATATGGGTTTTTTTGGAACGTTCTTCTGACAACTTCGAGTTAGTCCTTCAGAGAAGTCCTTCAGAGAAGTCCTTCAGAGAACTTCATCGAAGTGCTTCAGAGAACTTCAGGGAAGTTCTGCAGAGAACTTAGGGAAGTTCTTCTGAGTACTTCAGGGAAATTCTGTAGAGAACTTCATGGAACTTCTTCAAAGAACTTCAGAAAAGTTCAGCAGAGTACTTCAGGGAAGTTCTGCAGAGTACTTTAGGGAAGTTCTGCTGAGAATTTCAGGGAAGTTCTGCACAAAACTTCAGGGAAGTTCTGCAGAGTACTTCAGAGAAGTTCCGCAGAGTACTTTAGGGAAGTTCTGAAGAATACTTCAGGGAAGTTTGGCAGAGAACTTCAGGGAAATTCTGCAGCGAACTTCATGGAACTTCGTCAAGGAACTTCGGGGAAGTTCTGCAGAGTACTTCAGGGAAGTTCTTTAGAGAGCTGCCGGGAAGTTTTGCAGAGAATTTCATGGTTCTACAGAGAACTTCAGGGAAGTTCTGCAGAGAACATCATGGAAGTTTTGCAGAGTATTTCAGGAAAGTTTGCAGAGAACTTCAGGGAAATCCTGCAGTGAACTTCATGGAAGTTATTTGGAGAACATCATGGAACTTCTGCAGAGAACATCAAGGAAGTTCTGCAGAGAATTTCAGGGAATTTCTGCAGAGAACTTCATGATAGTTCTTTAGAGAACTTCATGGAAGTTTTACAGAGTACTCCAGGGAAGTTCTTCAGAGAACATCAGGGAAGTTCTTCAGGGGGGTATAAATCAAAAAGTCGACCAAGTCTATGCCGAGAACTTCAATTGATACGTTTTGTCAGTATACCACAATTTGAGTATCCGTGACGAATGGTACCAATTATTTTGAACTTAAACACTGCTTTTGAATTCTAGAATAATGATGGCGATTGTTTGTATGTTTAATAAAAAATAAATTAAAAAAAAAAAAAAAAAACAATGAAAAAATCTTTTAAAAAACCGCCAACCACAAACAAAAAGACACCCCGGTTGTATGTCCATGACAAAAAAAACACAGCCCCCTCCAAAATTTTTTTCCCTCCATTCCCCCCCACAACAAAGAAAAGATACTATTTTTTTTTTTTTTTTTTTTTTTTTTTCTTCCTCCCACAAAAAACCTCAGAAGAGACGACAAAACCCACCCGCCCTTTATTTACACTAGAATCCTGATGATTCCATTTTTTAAAGCTTCTTTCTATACTCTAAAGTTGACAGCAGAACAGAAGAGTTGCTAATCTATCTAAGGGCATCTTCAACGGCGATCCAAATCGTGGATTGGATTTAGTTTTTAGACCAAACGCAAAAACATCGCTGCACTGGTGTTGTAAATTTTGTTTTATATCGGATCTATTTTGCATCATTTTAAAACTGGTATATGTTTTGATCTATTCTTGCAGCAATTTGGAACAAGAAAAATACCGTTCCAAAACACTTCACGCTAATTGATAATACCAATTATTGAGTAAAATTTCAGCTTTTACCAAACAATAACTCAATTTTATTGAGTATATTCTGAGGCATATTTGTGAGCCGAAAAGTAACCGTGTTTGCTGTGTGTGATGCTGGCGGCGGACAGAAAGTTGTGTTGCTCGCCTCGGATGCTGATAATTACCTCAAGTTTCTCCCGGTGCTAGTGAATTATCTTTTCTTTCTATTCCTAAATAACGAATGCTTGTCATAGTTTTTTTTTACAGCCACTGCATTTTCCGGAAAACGCTGACTAGATCGAAATGCGGAGGTTCGGAGATTGTGAATAATATTTCGATTGCTCTGATATGAAAAGAAATGAAGTCTTCAAAGTAAACAATCGGTTCATTGATAGATTGGTCATGATAAACACTTGCAAATAGCTCATACAGATAAATTTTGGAGAAGCTTTTGGTTGACTCTAGTTGTCGCATAATGTCCAGGAACACCTCCCTTGGCATACGGAAAGGCAGAAAGTGCTTCTCATTGTAGGTTTGCGTGTCGCTAAAGTAGTCCTGGAACAGCTTCTGGTGACCGGAACGGAAATCACGGTCGACGTTGGGGCGTCATCCAAGACGTGACCGTCTCCGTCTTGACTCTTGTTTATCCGCTGCCTAACTACAAATCAGCATTATCTAATATCGTTTTAATGAAATGCATGCATTCACACACTCACCTTAAGCCAAACGAAAGAACAAGTAATCCTTGCCGTCAGCTAACGACGCACTACTGGCATTCAAAATTATTTGGTCAAACCAATCAATGGCAAAATGTGTGTGAAAAATCTGCGATCTCTGACAATAAACTTCTGATCTCTGATGTTGAATGATCGACAGGATGACAGGTGTTGGCGGGTTTAACAACAACACCAGTGCGGGGAACGCAAAGTTGGTCTATTTTAGCTTAGTCTGAACTACACGCAAAAAAAACCGCAGTAGAAACTACTTTTTCGAGGGTTAAATTAAGCGCAAACACCAACAATTTTCACAGACTATAAATGCGTTTGATTTTACCATGTCTGCGATTAGATCAACCATGGTGCGGTTGATATCAATATAAGGTCTGTCGAATATACCACAAATGTTGAACTCACCCTCGCACTCACCTTCAGCCAAACGAAAGAACAAGTATTCCTTGTCGTCAGCTAACGACGCACTACTGGCATTAAAAAATTATTTGGTCAAACCAATCAATGGCAAAATGTGTGTGAAAAATCTGCGATCTCTGACAATAAACTTCTGATCTCTGATGTTGAATGATCGACAGGATGACAGGTGTGGGTGGGTTCAACAACAAGAAATACAACACCGGTGCGGGGAACGCAAAGTTGGTCTATTTTTAGCTAGCTCTATTCAAGTTTTGCTGATGCAAATCAGGTATAAAATTGATCTAAAAATAGAACGCCGCTGAAGATGCCCTAAGTACAACGACGACACCTGGGTGTGAACACAGGCACTGGCTTAATATGATTTATACCTGATGGCGATAAAAATACCCACATACAGGCGTCTTAGTGTTTGTAGATTCTAGGTACGAAAAAAGCTAGGCACTCTTTTTCAATTCTACCCAGGGGCTGAAAGTCTCTCTAATAAAGACTAATCAATCAATCAATCAATCAATTCTACCCAGTAGCTAAGTAGTGAACAGAGTAGGTTTCTGTTTAATCTTTATGTGAGTAACCGTTTCCGTGAGAGAAATATACAGGACAGTAAAATTCTACTCAGTCACTGGGTAGATTTAGAGTGCATAGTGCTTTTAAACTTTTTTCATTACTATTTTTTCTCAAATTTTCCAGTATGGCGGATCGACTACCATTGAATCGTTGTAAACTGTGCTTGACTACTGGCAGGGGGTGTTCCTTACCTCAGTTGGTATAGGCGCAGCTACAAAGCAAAACCATGCTGGAAACGGCTGGGCTCGAATCCCGGTCCGTTCAAGGAATTTTAGGGCTTGGAAAATTTCTCGACTTCCCTTGGCATAAAGTATGATTGTCAGTATGAGTATGCTGATGCAAAAAAGCTCAAAATTAAGAGCTGTTGAAGTGCTTCTAGAATACTAAGTAGAGAGCAGGCTAAAGCTCGTTCAAAGAGCGTCAAAAACCAAGTGGAAGCTTGACTTCTGGGCAGAAATAAAGGCAGTTTGAAATAGGAACCTGTTTGGCATTAAGTTCAAAGTGGTGAAACTTTTCCGTGTAAGTGTTGATTTGGCTGAAACTTTCAAGATAGGATTTTTTGTTATTGAAAATTTGGTGACAACAAATTCAACTGATATGATTAATTTTGCGAATAGTTACGGTTATGTTTAATTTGCACTTATGTTCAAATTGCCATTTCTAGGCAGCCACGAAGCCATTTTGTATGAAACATTTTCTATACAACAGTTCAATAGCTAAGAATATTTGACATTGAATTAAAATTTAATATCCACAACAGCAGACACATGTCTGTTTTCATTTACATAAAATTGAAGCAGATTTTCACATAACTATTGCTATAAAAATATTACACACTTATTATTTTATAGCAATAGTGACAGTGAAAAATTACTGCAGTCCTCATTAAAATTATCAAAATTTAAAAATTTTCATCATTTCGGCCAACGTTGCACCAATGTTCATTTTCTCTGTTGTTGTTGATATAAAATTTTAATTCAATGCAAAATATTCCCCATCTTTTCAACTTTCCTATCGAGAGTAAATTCATAAATGATCTAGATCTCAGGATACAGGTTATACAGAAAGTTTACATGTACACTAGCACCATGTATCGGATGACTTCTGAACTAATGTTTGCACTATCCAAAAGGCCTTAGCCACTCAAATATATTTTTCAAAGACGGCAACTTCCTATATGTCAAGGATGCCTAGATTCGGGATATTCAGTAATTTTAAATGCACACTGGCGCCGCGTAGTGAAGCAATTCTGAACTTTTAAGTTAATCCTAAACTTTCAAGCCACTTGGAAGACTGTCTGGTTTTCTTAGTCGTACGGTAGTGCAAACTACCCTCTGCTACCGGTCCAAGTTGCTGCTGAAGTCGAGCTTGCAAGCAGAAGAGCAGAAGAAGAATTTTTGTGTCATTCAGAAGTAGGGCTACAATTTCGAAGAAATTTTGGAAAAATGGAAAGAATCCCGATTAATGTCCTAACGAGGGTGTGGGTTGGTGCATTTCGGTCAATGTGTTCTCATTAGTTAGTTAAAATGCAAAACTTGCAAGTAGGACCTAGTGCTACATATTCCGCGAAACATCCTGGGATTTTATTCTGATTGGGTAAGATCGTTTCTATATGAAGTTGCCCACGGTGCTATCACGAGAATCTGTGACCATGTCCCTATCGTCAGAGAAAAAAAGGATTCGCAAACATTCTTCTTATTTCAGAGAGCAAGTAATGGCACTATAAACACTAGGACTAGGACTAAGCTAATGCTTGAGCCCCAACCGTTTGCTGAGAAATGGAGCATCACCTAACCTTCATAGACTAGGTGCTCCCAACGACCGTTTTTAAATAAAGTTTTGTTCTGTTCACAAAACAGGGCATTCTGTTTGAATATTCTCTCCGACTATTGATTTCCCCTTTCCTTTGATATCTACTGAAGGCTGCGTGGGGTCCCTGCGTTTTCTTAAGGTAGATCCTCCCTATCTCCAACGGTTCCATTGGCATGTCCAGTTGAGCGATCGAGGAGTGCTTTCGTGAAGATTATTTCATAAAGGGACGCCTCAGTAAATGGTTCCGTTTCATCGTAACATACAATGTCTTCAAAGAATTATTCCTCATCCAGGAGGTGTGCAAACGTCAATGCAATTACTAACCGAACCGATTCAAACTATGCTGATCTGCAAGGGGCGTAAGGACGAAACTAAAATCCCTGGATCTGCTACAGTAAAGAAGTTTCGAATTTGCATGAGCAGCTTCAATCCATTCAATGTACGTACCTGGAATGAGACAGATAAGAAAAGCTTATATTAGTATTCATTTGATGTTAAAAATTAGCGTAACATAATAATGATTTCATGCAAACAGAGTTCGGTAATGTTATGCTGTTTCCAATCTTTACCTAATCGCCAATCTAATCCATTCCACTTCCATTCCATTAACGTCGCTCTTCATTGTCCAAGTATCATAGCCCATTTATCGGTCAACGACTTTCGTTCGGCCGCAGTTGATCTTCAAAACCGTGCGAGGGCGTATCGTTCGGAAAGCATCAGTACGACTCTTTCGGAAAATTTTGTGAAAAGAACGCACAACGAGAGATCCGACGCGCGGCAGCCCGATGAACCCGTGAATAATAATAAACAAGCCAAACCCCTTCCGAAAAGCTGCGCCGCACGCAAATTCCCCTGCCCCATCATCCTCCGCCGAAGAGGAGCGAGCGGCACGCCTTCGTCGCAACGGAGCATCTATCGGAGAACCTGTTTCATAACTTACATTGTTTTCGATTTGGCATGAATTATAAGAGCACTGAAGGAGAATGAGACTACCGGTTGAAAAAGAGTCGCTACCTAGGAGCAAAAAAGTGCTCTAAAAGTAAAATCCAACCGAAGGGAGCAGGAAAAAAAAACAAAATATGATCATGGTTAGGGCAACTCGTCGAAAGCTCGGTAGCCGTCCGGGTGCGGCGTGGCTTGAAGTAGCGAAAACAAAAAAAAAGGAAAAACAAAACGGAGCATAATAAAAACACAATGCTGCAAGAAGCTCGAAATTCTTGATCGACCGGTCAAAGTGGATCGTGATAAATGATTTGCCTTGGACGAAAGTATTGGATCCAAGCGGGCGTCTTTCCACGGTAGCCACCGAATCGCTTTTGGGTGGATTACTCGGCACTCGCTGCTCTCCATTAATCTGCGTCTTATCGCTTTTTCCCCGTAACAACAATATATGAAAATGTTTATTGTGTCGGTAGATTAGCCTTCTTTCTCATCGCCCCTTTGCCAGTGGGACTTGGTCGATCCATCCCCGCCCGAAGATTTGGACGAGTAGCCAGGCTGATTCGCTTTTTTGCGATTGTTTTTCAAGCTTCATTGGGAACTACGGGAAGTTTTATTTATTCGATGAGAGAGGAGGATTCGACAGTTTTTGGGTGACTTTCGAGCGAACGGTAACGGATACGGATGAAGGTGTGATTACGCTTGGCCACTGCTGTTCCGGTCGTCCAGCAGAACTATCTAAATGGAGAGAAGGTCCATTAGCAATCAGAGGAAAAGGTAGTAGCCAATATCACATTCGAGACGCCCGACTCAACATGATCGCGACATCTGGTCCATTACCGCTACTGCCGCTGCGCTGCTTCCAATAACCGGCGCGTCTGCACCGCACTCGATCAGTTTACGCGTCAATATGGAAACAATAAAAACCCTTTCTTCTTCCAATCACGTCCACCGATCCATCCCCTGGAGACCCAATAAACCTCAGATATGCTAGATAGCACCCCATCATCATCAACCACCATTGCTACAATGTTATTTATGCTTCTCTAAAAGGTTCCATTTATCCCACACACATGTTGATCTTCCATCATCGCTTAGCCCGCGCCTGCTGCGATCTCGAAGCTAATAGACAAAAGGCATCCAACATAAGTAGATCACAAACACTCTACTCGCGGCGGCACTTGTGCTCTCATATGTGCCAAAACGAGTGGGGTGGGGTGGGTGGGACGAGGGGGAGTCGTGCAGCCCGTATCTGAGCGCTCACATCAACAGTTGATTACGGGTGAGATCTCTGAGGTTGGGCATAGATGTTCATCGCAAATCACGATCTCGGATGGCTTTTTCGGTTTTTGCGGTTTATGCCAAGCATTAGGGTGATGGATGTTTTTGGGCTTAATGACATGGGGAAGGGGAAGAGGAAGTGAATGGATGCATTTTTCTCTAAACGTGCTTATATTGCTGTGATTTAGAGTGGAGCTTTCTGGCTGCCGCCGAGGCGTTGACACGCGAGAAGGAGTGTTCCGTACTTGCTCATGCGGTGTGCAGCTGATCGAGAATATCTTGAAAGTTAATCATGTGTGTAATGTCAACACTTTGCCGTTGCTACTTACACTGACCTTACAGTGCTGGACAAAATAAAGTATGCACTTCTAATAGTTTCAAGCAATCTTGATTTTATTATATATTTTTTTATATCCTTCAAAGCATTTGAACAAAAGTTGTTTTTTATTTGGAGAATTGAGAGTGATGAAATAAGGGCTGTGACGAGGTGAACTAGTAAAATTTAAATACAGGTCTATAACTTTTTGGAAAACTTTATCTTGATTATTTACAACTCATCATAGTTTGGGACATTACTTCAGCAGTATTCCAGCTCATTTGAGTTTACTTGCTCTAAGTCTCACATTCGTGGCGCAGCTTTTTTCAAACCCCTGCCATGAAATTCACGACAGTTCTGAATCTCGATTCAAAGTAAATCTGGACGCACGGTTTTATACACCACCACGCCCCTGGTGGTTGGAACAAAAAACGATTGACAGGCATGTGTTGATGTTGCATTGACGAAGAACTTGGTGAAGAGTTTTTTTTCTCGATTGATCGACGCATCTCGAAATTACGGATCATGGAACTTGAGAAAAGAAAATAACAACAAACATCTAGAGAATCTTTCTGGGCCTGCCTGAAAAATAGCAAAAGTGAGTGTTAAAATTCCCAAAGTCAACGGTGTGTCTTGTAATCAAACGTTACAAGGATACTCTGAGTGTGGATAGAGCACAGCGCATCTATCATAAAAGTGGCACTAGGTACAAAGAGCTGAGGAGAAAGGCTTTGAGGTACGTGAAAGGCAACCCAGGTGTCTCCATACGAGATTTGGCAAAGAAATACGATTCCAACTTTTTCACCGTGCGTAACATCCTTTCAAGAGAAGGATATAAATCTTTTTGTGCCAGTAAACATCCGAATCGCTCCCTGAAACAAAATTTAGTGGCCAAAAAGCGAGCACGATTACTATACGAACGAGTTTTGTCGAAATTTGATGGCTTTATTTTAATGGATGATGAAACATATGTCAAAATGGAATATAAACAAATCCCCGGACGAAAATTTTACCTGGCAACTGATCGTGGGGATGTCCCTTCCAGGTATGAATTTGTTTTTGCTGATAAGTTTGCCCGGAAACTAATGATTTTGCAAGGAATTTGCAGTTGTGGCCTTCAAACCAAGGTTTTCATGACATCTCACACAATGACGTCGAAGGTTTACATTAACGAGTGTCTGAAAAAGCGGATTTTACCCTTCATTCGGCTACACAAGACCAACGTTATGTTTTGGCCGGATCTAGCCAGCTGTCACTACTCTAAGGAGGTACTAGAATGGTATGCTGCAAACAATGTTAATTTCGTCGCCAAAGAGATTAATCCTCCTTAGTGAACAGGTTAAATACATAGGAGTGATACTAGATGCCAAACTAAACTGGAATGCTCATCTTGAGTGTGTGATCGGTAAGGGAACCAGTGCTTTCTGGATATGCTCAAAAACATTTGACAGAAAATGGGGTCTAATGGATTTATACACCCATAATACGTCCAAAAGTAACGTATGCTTCTCTTGTGTGGTGGCCAAAAACAAAAGAGGCTACTGCACAGAAAAAGCTTACAAAACTTCAACGGCTGGTATCCATTGCTATAACGGGAGCGATGCGCAGCACTCCATCAAATGCGTTGAATGCAATTCTAAATCTGCTGCCTTTGCACGAATACGTGCAACTAGAAGCGGAAAAGAGTATGCTTAGACTTAAACGGCTGAAAACTTTCATGTCTGGTGACTTAGTCGGTCACCTGAGCATTTCACAAAGCTTTCAAAATGGGCCAGTGATGTATATGAATGGAGACTGGATGAAACCTGTGGAAAACCATGACATCACTTACAACATATGTGAAACGTCACGTATAGATTGGGAAGTCGGAGGTCCCACTGTTCGTCATGGCTCCATAAAATTCTTCACAGATGGCTCAAAATAAAAAAAAAAGGCGAAAAAAAAACCCCCCCCCCTAGGACAAACTCTGACGGCCAATGGCAAACTACCCACCGTTCTCCAATCGAGCTATCTTACAACAAAAAAATTTTACAATTTTTTAACAAAAAAAAAAAAAAAAAATACAAATATTTTTATTTTTACAGGCAGCCAAGTGGCGTTCTAAGCGTTGAGTAATTATATATGAGTTAACGCGGGACCATCCAACTTTCCAACACATCATCACCCGTCACCAAAGAACAGCTCATCAATATCACAAAAACGAATTTTGGCGTACCGTATCTAATTAGAATGTTTAAAGAATTTATAGACCCAAAAAGGGCCAACTGTATTCTATGCCCAGAAAGCCTGATACAAGCAATTCAAATAGTCTATAAGAACTATTTTAGTAGAGGGAAACCCTTCAAAGTATGTATTTCACAAAAAATATTGATCGATCTAAAAACGGCTGAAGATCAAAACTTGATAATAAGCCAAACACACGCAAACGGGCATCGGGGAATATGGGAAAATAATAGTCAAATTTCCAGTAGATATTTTTTCCCAGGAATGAAATGCAAAATACGACAGTTCATAAGACTCTGTCGCATTTGCAACAAAAATAAGTACGAGAGACATCCGTACAAAATAAAATTAGGGACAACACCCACGCCAAAAAAACCATTGGAAATTGTACACGTAGATATTTTTATCAAGCAACCTAATATATTTCTTTCCTTCTTAGATAAATTCTCACGATTCGCTACAGTAATACCAATCAAGTCACGGAACATTCACGACGTCAGAAATGGGTTAACCAAATATTTCGCTTTGTAGGGCACCCCAAATTTAATTATATCCGACAATGAGCCTTCACTAAGGTCCATTGAAATTAGAGCTCTTTTTGAAAATTTAAATATTCAAATTCATTTTACTCCTCCAAATCACAGCACAAGCAATGGAACAGTTGAAAGATTCCACTCAACTTTGAGTGAAATTTTTCGATGCACCAAACCAGACTACCCCGATATGACTGATAAAGAAATCTTTAGAATTGCGTGCACATGTTATAATAACACGGTACATTCTGCAACAAAATTTAAACCAAGAGAAATTTTTTATGCTCTTAGGGATGGAGAGGAAAGGCCTTTGGATATAAACAAAATCTTAGAAAATAGAAATAAGTTTTTCGAGGAAGTAATAAAACATTCAAACAACACGAAAACTAAAAATTTGGGATACCATAATAAAACGAGGGAGGACCCACCAGTCTTCACACCAGAAGACACTGTGTACAATAAAGTACAAGGCATTCGGAATAAGGGCCGGGAGAAATAACACCCAATCAAAGTAGTCGAAGACCACGGAAGAACCTTCCTGGACAACTTTGATCGGGAAATTCATAAAGATAATATTCGGAGAAACTGAATCCACCCAAAATTTTGTCACATTCAATTTCAGATGTGGATTCAACCAATGACCCTGACCTTGACATTGACTATTGTGATGACCGCATCACAAACAATACAACTCTATGACTTGACGCGAAATCCAGGACTTTTGACAATACAGACAGGAAACACACTTCTTAAGACGGGCAGACACCGTATCTACCACGCTATCGACTTAACTAAATACAAACCACTTTTAGACAACATCGAACTTGCTGTCGATGGACTTAACATTTTCAAAGATTTCACGGACTTGACATCTATGTTAAATGCAAAGCTCAATGAAGCTTGGAATTCATATAGACGACTTTTACCGATCAAACAGATTAGGCAAAAAAGAGGAGTTTTTAATTTTTTAGGCTGAACCATAAAAGTAATTACCGGAAATTTAGATGGGAATGACTTAATTCAAATTAATAACGATATTAAAAATTTGCAAGATAGGAATCGGGATCTCACTAGGCAAAATAATATTCAGGTAAAACTTAACAAACATTTGGAGAAGCGTATTAACAAGATCATCGATAGAGTAAATGCAGAACAACGAATTATCAAACAACAAATAATCACAGCTAGGCAATCTTTACTTATAAACAAACTCATTAATCAAAATTTTACAGCAATAAGACAAGCTTTTAAAATTTCATTCCATGTGGATCTCTTACAGAAACATCTTGACTCAATTTTCGAAGTAATCCAATTAGCTAAAATTAATATTATTTCAAAAAATTTCTTAGAGTCGGAAGAACTCAAGTTTATTTTGGATAGATTAGAGGAACAGGGAATTACAGTTCTCAGCACTGATCAAGTTTACGATTTTCTGGATATTCGAGCACTCTTCAAAGATTCAGTTCTGTACTGCATCATCGGAGTTCCACAAATCTCACCACACACCTTCAGCAGTCTACTCCTGGAACCGCTTCCCATCGACGGTCAGATCGTTAAGCTACCATGGCATCAAGCAGCAATACACGGAAATCTAACGTATTTTCTCAAGGCAAGCTGTCAATACATCGGAGAGAAAACCCTCTGCGACGAAGATAAGCTTCAAGACGTCTCAGACGATAGTTGTTTCTCAAAAATCATTAGAGGACTACCTGGAAAATGTACATTTACAAACTACCGGAATCTAACAAACATAAAACGACTGACAGACAACTACGTCATCGTAAAAATTCAACAGTCACGTTATCCACGAATTGTTTAAATAATGACAGGCAGTTATCAGGCGCAATCTTGATATTTTTCTCGAATTGTACCATAAAGATTGATCAAAGAAACTTCACCACCTCAACATTTTCGGCACACATCTTTCCAACAGTTATACCACTGGATGGAGTAAAAATTGAACAAACCGAGTTCAAATCGGAAACCGACCTTCAAGGATTGGAAAAGTTGCACATCATGAATCGAGAGCAGATTCAGTTAATCAAACAACAGCATACGCTCCAAACAGTGACAAGTTTGGGGTTATCTTCCACTTGTATCATTTTAGGCCTCTGCTTGGTAGTCTATAACTGGTTTAAAAGGACAACAACATCCAACAGAACAAATCTGACAGTCAACGTAGAAAAACGAGCATCATCCACATCAGAAGACATAAGCCTTGGTAGAATTGGATCGGGACGATCCAATCTTGAGGGGGAAGCAGTTAACACGGGGACCATCCAACATACTCAACACATCATCACCCGTCACCAAAGAACAGCTCATCAATATCATAAACAACGTACAACCGTAAGCACAATCGACATCTAGCTCATCGAGGTCACCGGACAGCAACCAGCCAACACACCACCGGATAGCAACCAGTCAACGCACCTAGGACTTGCTGACGCAGCACTCGACAACAGTACAACAACACGTGACATCGACTTGGACTACGAACCCGACCACCTGAGCTGAGAACTGCAGCGTTAGGACTTTTTAGGGCCATTGGTAGGTTTCAACCAATTTCAATAAATAAATAAAATTATTATTAGTCTTACCTTCATCAAGTGTAGTTCAGTGTTTATTTTTTAAAAACTTCGAAACTCCATGTGAGTTCTTGGATTTACGTCATCCAAACTTGTCTGGGAATGCATTCTTCTATTGGAAAAGTGTGCCAAGAGAACTCGGTAAATTTATTCTGGGTTCCGGGACACTGCGGCATTGAAGGCAATGAAAGGGCAGACGAGCTTGCTAAACAAGGTTCAAATGCACAGTTTATTGGCCCAGAACCATTCTGCGGTATATCATACTGTGCCGCAAAAATGGAACTGAAATCTTGGGAAGATCAAAGGGTGATGACCAATTGGTTGGTCACCACAAAGTGTGTTCAATCGAAAAGGTTTCAAGAATTCCAAATCTTACACATTAGTAAAAAGCTTCTGGAGCTCAATAGGAGAGTTCTTTGTACCTATACTGGCCTAGTAACCGGACATTGCCCCATTAGATGTCATTTGAAAAACAATGACCAGGTTCAGAATGATATCTGTCGTTTCTGTAACATGAAACGTGAAACCTCGGAACATCTGCTTTGCAGTTGTGATACTTTGGACAAGAGTAGAGCAGACAGTGGCTATATGCAACCTAAAGGAATTTGGACTGCAAA
>JAHHFK020001283.1:0-182281 GCA_024533555.2 Aedes koreicus | reverse complement strand
TTTGCTTTTTCGTTGGCTGTTAGACAAACTTTATCTGTTTCCTAATTGGTGGCACTGGTTTGGGTTTAGTTTTAAGAACTTTTGCAAGTCGCCAAAAGGGCCTTGAGTAGTTGGGTAAGTTTTGAATTTCTGTGTTAAACTGTTTATTCTTACATTTAGTAACTCTATTGGCAATAATACTGTTGAGTTTTTTGAATAGAACTTTCCGAGATGGGTTGAGGGTTCTTTGATACTGTCTTCTGACACAATTTCTCAAGGAAATGATTCGTTTTGTCATGCTGTCGATATTAGTGAACTTACATGCTACTGTGATTGACGGGATGAAACGGGACTCCGCCTCGCCAATGGTGTCAGTGAGCCCTTGGAGAATACTTTCGATGTCGTTTGTTGTCGCCAGAACCGGATTCTCGTTGATTTGATCCTCGACATATCGCAAAGGCCTTTGCAGCACTGGGATTTATTCGTCGCAATACAAGTTGTTTCACCGATATATATGCTCTCAAGGCGCTGTACTGTTCGATCGTTCGTAGCATCATGGAGTATGCTGTTAGCGTGTGGTCACCTTATCACTCAGTTCAGATCATCCGGATGGAAAGGGTTCAACGCAATTTTGTAAGGTACGCTCTTCGTCAACTTCCGTGGAATGACCCAGCAAATCTACCGAGTCGTTGTAGACTGATCAATTTAGAAACTTTAATGCACAGACGTACTAACCTACAGAGGTTATTTGTTTTTGACATTGTCGAAGGTGGTGTAGATTGCCCGGCGATGTTGCAAAACATCAATTTTTATGCACCTTCTCGCCAGCTTCGTGACCGTAGTTTACTTGTAGTCAGTCGCCATAGAACTACGTATGGGCAAAACAACCCTTTCGATAACTGTGTTAGATTGTTTAACAATGCGAGTGCTGTTTTTGATTTTAATATGTCTAAATGTGTGTTCAAGAATAGAATTAGAAACCTAGGTTAAGTACCAGTGAGTTTTTTTTTTAATTCTAGACGAAGAACAATAAATAAATAAAAAAAATTACAGCAAGAGTGGAAAAAGTTCTACACTATCTTCTTCGAGAAGCTTGAGTTCCTCGATTTGCTTCCATCGTCAGTATAACCACCATCAAACTCCATGTCTTCGCTGATGCTTCAGACAAAGCCTACGGACGTGTTGCTATGTTCGTTCCCTCCCTTAAGGAAGAGTAACACTGTATCGTAAGCCAAGAGTATTATGGAACTTTTTTTTTTTTCACTTTTTGTTCACTCATCAACCGATTAACTTGTCTTTCTTCAAGGAACAATAGTTACGACAATTCTTCGAACGATGCATAAGACTCAAAGGTTTGAAGTTTTTGAGATTACATGATCAATAGTTTCTAAACTACTCCCATTCCCATGCAAATTAGTACCACGTTTCAGCTAAATGTTGTACAATAATGTCCATCTTTCCCTCTTTTTGACCTCCTGAATAACGTTCCTGAAGACATAATCTAAATCCGCGTAGGGTTTTGAGGCACCATAGATTTTTTATCTAGATGAATCCAATCCAAGAACGTCATCCCTTCAAATAGCTCCTAAATATTCCCTAGTAATTGAAAAATCTCACCAACTAAAACATTGTTCACCACTGAACAAGACAATAGCTTCGAAAAACGCGTCGATAATTTGCCAGTCAAGTAAAAAAAACAAATAATAATCGCCAAGTGTTCGATGTGCAGAAAATGGCCAACTTCATTTGTCAGGCATCAATTTTCCCACTTCGTGCCCAAATCCCCTTACCCAGAACGACGGCACTTTCTGACAAATTTAGATACGGCTTTGTGCTCCCCTTTCCAGACGCCCATCAGCAAACACCGGCCTACTCAATTGACTTTGCGTGCCGGCGTCGTCCCCCGGCTGACGGGCTAGTCAAAGTTTGCCATGATTTAAGGATTGACCACGTGCTCTGGGAAAGTTTGCCGCCTCCGCTTCGAGGGACTTCGATGGACGGGCGGCGAAAGGAAAAACGAAAATTACTTACCAATTTCAGCCAAATGTTGGTGATCAGAAGTTGGTTCTTCTCGTCCTGCAAGGAAGGGAGAAAATGAAAGAGGGCAAAAATTAGTTCGTTAAGCAGCAGACGATGAATACCGGACGGCGGAGGGCGGGAGAGGGAGTGGTGAAAATGAATACTAAATTAAAAATGATTATTCACAAAGTCTCCGGTTGGCTTTTCCCGGAAAAGCCCAGTTGAACTGCGGAGACGGCGAAAAACGAACGATGATGGAGTGGTGCTTGGGCTGAAATGGCCAAATGGAGGGCTTCGTTGTCGGTTGGCGAAAGATTGCCTTGGGAGTGCTTTTTCTTCCAAGATGCGATTAAGTAGTCTTTAGGTGGATATTTTTGCTTCTGGATGGGAAGCTTGGGAAATTTGGAAAGGATTTGTTTTGGATGGGGAGTGTTCTTTTTTTATGATGGTAAATATTTTGCGAGGAGTAAACAGGATAACAATGTAGAGATTTGAGCATATCAAGTTCATCTGATCAGACAAAGTTCGGGGTTTAAGGCCAGTCTATTGAGTAAATAAGTTCGATAGTATTATAAGCTATGGTTTCAAGAACGTTTACTAAACTCTTTGAAAATGAATGCAAATTTTTTAATAATTATCTCGAATTTTGGAATGGTTTATTACGAGCAATCAGTTTAAGTCATGCCGCAAACTTACGCAAACGATAGTTGTTTAATTATAGATAATAAAGTGTGTTTGTATGTGTATGTTCATGTCTTTTACGTTCTAACTTTCACTGGCCAACAGAAGAGTTGTCGATAAACTCTTCCGGGAATCAGTTTTTTAGTAAGTATTTATCATTGCAAAAAGCCAAATGTTAGAAGAAGACAGCTCTTTCACAATTTCAAAAGTCCATTCCTTACAAGGGGAATTCAGAACAAAGTATAGCTCCGAAAATTTTAAGAAACTTTAGAGAAACTTTGTGACAATTTGAACACTTCTAAGTTCACATTGATTGTTGTTTTTGTATTCTCCAAGCGCGGAAGTAACGATCTTAGATGAAGTTTGCAGAAGCAGATAATTTTTCATCTCCATGCGAAGCGCTAGGAGTGGACGGTAGTATCCGATTCAATAATGCCCTCCGCTCGTTTTCAAAACTTGATCTTTCAATTTTTAAAGCCTGCCGTTGCCCTATACGGAACTATCAATACACTTTCTCTTCATGTCTATTCGTTCTAGCAATAAATTACCGTCCACTCCTAGCGCTTCGCATGGAGATGAGAAATTATCTGCTTCTGACAAACTTCTAAGTTGCTAAGTTTGCTTCCGAATTAAGTATTCACATCATCATTCCTCACCTTGGTTCTGGTATACAAAAACAAAGCAAATGTCGATTAAACCTGTACAGTAGAGTCTTGTAGTACACCCTAGAGGATACCGTCCACCCAATCTGAGCATGAAGCTGTGCTGCCTCCAATGGAGATGATATTTGTTATGTAATTTTTATTTTAAGGGTGATACGGTCAAAATTTGGTCAAGGGAAAACGCGTGTAAATCGGTGAAATCGTTTATTTAAAAAATCAAATTAAATTTCTTTTTCAAGTTCAATTAGTATAAAATTCAGGAAAAATATTCAGTTAGGCTTCCGCTTTTCCAAATCCGAATTGCCGGGCCTTACGCTTGACCCCTGCCATCAGATTTTGTACAGCCACCTTGTCCACCTTCTTCGCCGCAGAAAGCCAGTTTGCCTTGAACTGCTGCTCGTCCTTAGCAGTTTTTTTGGTCTTCTTTAGGTTCCGCTTGACAATAGCCCAGTATTTCTCAATTGGGCGGAGCTCTGGCGTGTTGGGAGGGTTCTTGTCCTTGGGAACCACCTGCACGTTGTTGGCGGCGTACCACTCCATGGCCTTTTTACCGTAATGGCAAGATGCCAAATCCGGCCAAAACAGTACGGAACAACCGTGTTTCTTCAGGAAAGGCAGCAGACGTTTATTCAAACACTCTTTCACGTAAATTTCTTGGTTGACAGTCCCGGAAGCTATGAAAATGCTGCTTTTCAAGCCACAGGTACAGATGGCTTGCCAAACCAGATATTTCTTTGCGAACTTTGACAGTTTCGTGTGCTTGAAAATACCTTTCCCCTTCCTTTTGCCGTATAAAACTCCTGTCCCGGAAGCTGCTTGTAGTCGGCTTTGACGTAGGTTTCGTCGTCCATTACCACGCAGTCAAACTTCGTCAGCATCGTCGTGTACAGCCTCCGGGATCGCGCTTTGGCCGTCGTATTTTGTTTATCATCGCGATTTGGAGTCACTACCTTCTTGTAAGTCGATAGTCCGGCTCGTTTTTTGGCTCGATGCACGGTTGTAGACGATACACCCAGCTTATTTGCGGCATCTCGGAGAGATAGGTTAGGGTTTCGCTTGAAACTACCGGCAACTCTCTTTGTCGTCGTGGCTTCCGGTTTTCGTTTTCCCCCCGATCCAGACTTCCTGGCTGTCGACAAACGTTCCCCAAACACTTTAATTACATTTGTAACGGTTGATTTGGCAACTTTTAGCGATTTTGCCAACTTTGCGTGCGAGTAGCTCGGATTTTCGCGATGCGCGAGCAAAATTTTGATACGCTGCTCTTCTTGCTTGGACGGCATTTTGAAAACTGAAGAGTGAATTCCAAAATCAAAATAGGAGCAACATTCTACACACACACCTTCAAAATGAGGGGTGTTCAGGTTTTTTAAATGCAAAATTGAAAGAAATACGTCAAGTTGATATTGACCAAATTTTGACCGTATCGCCCTTTACGTGCAGCTTGTTACCTAACGAAAACCAGCTGAACTGACTGGAAGGCAACCGAGAAATCAAGATTGGCGGAAGTTAAGTTCCAAACATAGACAAAAGTATTGGTTTGAGTAAGAAGAAATATTGCGATTCACTCCGCCGCTAGCAGGGATCTGATGACCTCCCAAGTAACATTGCCAAAACCATCCAGCTATGTTAAGTATTATTAAAATTTTATGAAAGCCACTAGACATCAATTTGGTTTTATTATGGCACCATTGCGAATATAGATTGTTTTGTGGCAAAACATCAAATTTTTCCCGAAGATTGTTTTAACAGTTTTATTCTTCCATTCAGTTCTCAAATCAGTGAGTATTCTACAACGCAATTGAATAATCCATATTTAAACATGACAACACGCCAATCACGAAGCTATCAAAAACAAACTAAGCTCCATCGATCGGAAAAATTATTCGAAACTTGAACATAGAGCAAGCGTTTTTAATTTCTTGATTATCGAGATTTTCAGCCCTGGACTAGTTCATCTCCCGTCGTAGTCACTCAAATACCTTTTGGGTATTTTCGTAACTTGTCCGGGGGTGAGATTCGAACTACTGGCTTTGGCGCGAGAGGTATGGATATTAACCATTATGACGGGGTCACCCCCATTATACAGGGTGCGGCAGAAAATAATGCGAAAATTTGTTCTATTTCTTTCAAATCCTTTGTCTTTATAAAGTCCTTTCAAACCAATTTTTTCAATGTGTTCTCCATTTTTATTAATAACATCCTCGAGCCAACGCCGGAAGTCAGAGCATGCCTTTCGGACGTAGTCCTCCGACATTGACTGCCATGTGCGTGTTATGGTTGACTTCAGGGTTTTCACACTAAGGTGTGATGTTTTGCAGGCTCGTGCTTCAACATATGCCCAAATCGAATAATCCAACGGATTAAGATTTGGACTGCTAGGGGGCCACAAATCCTTCGGCCAAAACTTCATGTTATCGTTCAACCATTGTTGGGTTCGATTGGACGTGTGACACGGTGCTCCATCCTGCTGTAGGACAACGGTTTGGTCCTCGGAGAAGTTGGCCTTCATCCAGGGAAGCACTTGGTCTTTTAAAATATACTTCGGTATTGATTTTAATTACAACAGGCGGCATTTTCAAACCGTTGAAATGAACCGGTCCGTGCGGCTGTTGGCCACAGCATCGATGCTGAAAAGCTTTTCGTCGGAGAACGGGACTATCATTTTTTCCTTCTTCAACAAAGAGAGCAATCTCTTGCAACGAGTCACTCGTAGTTACTTGACCCGATCCGTAATCAAGTCGCGTTTCACTCTGGCTCTGGAAGATTTGATCACGTTCGGCGTGCGTGCAAAGCGCGGACGTCCGCTACCCGGCTTCCGCTGCTTAGGACCATCCTGCAGGGACTTTTTCTGTGCGAGCAACAAACTGGTGATCACTTCTTTGGCGAACATTTTGACGAATTTGCAATAAAACAAATAGAATGTTTGAATGCAGCACTTGAAAGTAAACATAAAAAAATACACTTTCGACAAAAAATAGTCACTAGCTCCACGAATGAACCCAATACTCAAGTTTGAACATTTTCGCATTATTTTCTGCCGCACCCTGTAGAGCAGTGGTGCTCATCCTGCGGCCCGCCGAGGCGGCAAATGTGGCCCGCGATAGCATTTGAGAAATATGAGAACCTCATTGAATATGTAGCTATTTGCTGTTCGATGTGAGTTGCATTTCTTACTGTGCAATAATTGTGATTCTCATAGTTTTATGTGAACATTTTTTACCGTGCTTGTTACACAGATGATGAATGACCAAAAAGGCGGGATAGAAAGAAAGAGAGAATGCAGTCATATTTTTGCTCCCGCAACCACAGGTTCATTCACTTTCACCATTCAGTGTCTGTTGTCAATTGGTGCCGTTCTGTAGTCGCGTGCGTAGTTCTGAGAAGTTTCGAGCAATT
Source organism: Aedes koreicus (assembly GCA_024533555.2). Lineage (NCBI taxonomy): Eukaryota > Metazoa > Arthropoda > Insecta > Diptera > Culicidae > Aedes > Aedes koreicus. The sequence continues at coordinate 175,541 of JAHHFK020001283.1, read as the reverse complement.
ATTCAGTGAAAATGGAAGCCAGCACTAGCAAAAAACGGAAAGTGGCTGATGAAGGACGTGTTTTCCCGGAGAAGTGGTCTGAAATGTTTTTCTTTACGTGCATTAATCAAAAACCGGTGTGTATGATTTGCAACGAAGCTGTTGCAGTTATGAAGGAATTTAATGTGAAGCGTCACTACGAGTCGAAACATGCGTCAAAAATGGATAAATATGTCGGTGTGGCGCGGGCTGAAAAATGTGCTGAGTTCAGGGGAAATTTGAGTAGCCAGCAAAACTTTTTTGTGAGAAGAAAGCAAGAAAACGAGTTGTGCACAGAGGCAAGTTTCATTATCGCAGAAAAACTCGCTTCCCATTCGAAGCCATTTTCTGATGGCGAGTTTGTTAAGGAATGTATGGAAGCTGTGGTTCAAATGATTTGTCCCGAAAAAAGTCGCATCTTTGCGCAAGTGAGTTTGTCGCGGGCGACCATCACCAGGCGGGTTGAAGACATTGCTGAAAATCTTGTGTTGAGTTTGAAGAAAAAAGTTGCCAGCTTTGAATTTTATTCAGTGGCGCTGGATGAGAGCACGGATATATCTGACACAGCTCAATTGGCAGTTTTTATCCGCGGCATATCTAAGAAATTTGAGGTGACTGAGGAATTGGCAAGCCTTTTCCGCCTGAAAGGAACGACGAAGGGCTTTGATATCTTTAATGCTCTGTGCGCTGTTCTAGAAAAGTTTGATCTACCGCTGAAGAAAATGTCCGGAGTTGTAACCGATGGAGTTCCCGCTATGTGTGGTATGTATTTTGTTTTCCATCTTATTTAAATTATTCAAGCTTATACCGCAGTGTAAAGACGTACAAGCTCCTTAAAATTCTTGCCTAAAATGTTGTGCTATTTTGAACGTCGCCTTTTGACAGTACTGGCATTATCACATTTATTATGGACATTTGATGTATTTGGCGCTGGCATCAGGCCGTAAGTTTATTTACTTCTTACTTGAAGGGTTGCATACAAATTGATGCAAAATATTCAGCTTTATCAGATTTACGGCCTTGGAAAATTTAGTACCAAGGATGGTGTTAAATTTTAGCTACTTTTCTTCATACATTTATGTATGTTTAAATTTATTTATTTATTTATGAATTATGTTTGAGCTTGTTTGTCTGTTCTCTGTGCTTAGTCATTTTATTACTGAAAAAAAAAAGTTTATTCATAGAAAAACATGAAGGTGCAATTGCCCATCTTCGAAAATTACCAGAAGTGTCAGAGCAATTCTCCCAGTACCATTGCATCGTGCACCAGGAGAACCTCTGCGCCAAAAGCGTGAGATTCAAAGATGTCATGAAAGATGTCTTCAAAATAGTTAATTTCATCCGATCGCACGCATTGAACCATCGAGAATTTCAGGCTCTTCTAGTAGACACGGATGCAGAATATGGTGACGTACCATATTATACTGAGGTACGTTGGCTGAGCAGGGGAAAGGTGCTATTTGGTATTTGATCTTCGGAAAGAAATCGTCGAATTCATGGAGAGCAAAGGTAAATCAGTGAAGTTTTTCGATAATGCGGAGTGGGTGACAGATCTGGCTTTCCTGACTGACATTACAACGCCCCTGAACGATATGAATTTAAGTCTCCAGGGTAAAGGCAAATTGGTGCACAGCATGTTTAATCAAATCAGTACATTTGAAAACAAACTCGTGTTGTGGGAGAAACAGATGAAAATTCTAAATTTTGCCCATTTCCCTACTCTCGGAAAATGCAATGTGACGTTGACTAAAAAATACGTTGACGCACTCCAAACAATGAAAAATGATTTTTCTCGTAGATTTGGAGATTTCAAAGCGCATGACAAAATTCTAAAACTTTTTTCTGCTCCATTCAGTGTTGATGCTGAACAAGCCCCAGATAATATCCAAGTGGAACTAATTGAGTTACAGTGCGACACGGAACTGCGAGAAAAATTTGATCGACATGATTTGTTGGAGTTCTATGCCAAATTTGTTCCGGAAGAGCGCTTCCCAGAGCTGCGAAATCATGTTCTTTTCGTAGCTTCTTTGTTTGGATCCACATAAATTTGTGAACAACTGTTTTCCGTGATGAAGCAAGTAAAGTCAAAAGTAAGAAATAAGATAAGTGATGAACATTTGGACAATTCATTGCGTATTTCGACCTCTAGCATGAAGGCTGATCTCGATAAGCTTGCTCAAGAAAAGTGTAAGTGAATTATGCATTAAAATGCGAAAAGTTTTTTTTTATTGATTTTCAAATAAATTGAATGTGATATAAATCTACATTTTGTTGTTTGTAATTTTTATTATTTTGGAAGAAAGAGCATTGCTTTACATTTCAGGTACATCTACTAGTAACGTGTCCTCAAAATAAGCTGTTTTTTTTATTAATTATTTTAAGCCATTAAAAATAACTCATTGCGGCCCGTGGCATTGGCGCAAAATTTCATTTTGGCCCGCTGCAAGCATCTACCTGAGCACCACTGCTGTAGAGCCACCTGTGAACAAGTTCTATAAGCTCATATACGAGAATCTAGAGACGATAGTACCTAAGAAGCAAAAGAAAAAAAAATCAAATTAATCCAAAGTTCCAGTATGGTATAAAAGAAGAATAATCAACCTGAAAAATAGAAAACAAAAAGTTCATAGAGCTCACAAAAGAGGTAAAATTGATGTAAACCTTACAACATATTAGACCGTATGCGAGCAGTCGAACTTAGAAATAAAAAATGCTTATGAAGAGTACAGCATAGAAATAGAAAACAATATAAAATCAGACCAAAAAAACTTGAAATATGTTAAACATCTGATTTGTGAACATTTTAACGCGAAATCGTAAAATTTCATGCACTTGTACGTTGCATACAGAGTGGCAACATGAAAGTGATACACTCATTTGTGATCCCCTCGGTACAACGTATACCACTATCGGTGAGCCCCTCGTGTACGTTTTGAACCTGTGACTTGTTGTCAGTTCATTCGTAAACAACAAACTGAATGTGTGCTCCTAAATTCACGAAAACAAAACTGGATTCATGTGGAGAACAAATTCGGATCTTGCATCTTGACGGATTCACAATCATGGCGGAAGCTTGAAGTTGAGCAGACTGTTGATGTACAGCACAATAAAGCGTTTCAAGTATACTGGCACTGTTGCTCCTAAGACGAAACCCGCTAAGAAACGCTGTGTTTGTGCTTCATCAGCGGTCAATGCAGTGAAGGATCGAATTCGAAGGAATCCTGCTCGGTTGGCACGAAAAATGGCGCATGAAATGCAAGTGAGCCACACATCCATGCAACATTTATTGAAACGGGACCTTGGATATGAGGCTTTTAAAAAACTTTAATTTTTATCTGTGGTTAATGGGGCTCAACGTATGATTATCCAAAGGTAGTTTAAACTTCTGTCCAGTTAGAATCTGGAATCACTTATTGTGTTGCAGAGGCACGGAAAGTGACCGATGCTAGAATTCTTTAAAAGCGGTTTGTTAACCTAAGCGCTCACTTTCAGTGGTATAAATTTCACGTTGTTTTGTGCAGTGAGTCAAAAGTTATTCCACATGGAAGCCGAGAGGAGAGAAAAAATTCTTCACCCCCACGTTGATACTCCAACGTGGTCCGCAATAAAAATCGCAAAAACGTTGAAAATCGCCAAATCAACCGTGTTTGATGTGCTCAATTGTTTCAGGGAGCGAAAAAGCGTGGATCGAGTGCCTAAAGGTAAGCGCCGTAGTGGAACATATGACCGCAAGCTGAACCAGAAGGTGTTGAGAACCGTCAGAGAAAACCCTGGACTATCAGATAATGAAATCGCACAAAAATACGCTGCTGCTCGCAGTGCCGTTCGAAGAATTCGTTTGCGAGCAGGATATCGTTCTTATCGAGCCAGCAAGCAACCAAACAGAACGTTGAAGCAAAGTTTCGTCACTAAAACTCGAGCTTTGAAATTGTACCAGCAGGTTTTGACGAAGGTCCCGTGAAATTTTGGCCAGATTTGGCGAGTTGCCACTACAGCCGGGAAGTCATTCAGTGGTACCGATGACTACGATAATAACGTAGATTTCATCGATAAAAACATAAATCCACCCAACTGCCCGCAGTTCCGGCCCATCGAGAGATTTTGGGCAATAATGAAGCGGAAGCTTAAGAAAAGTGCAAAACGGCTCGTTACGCGACTCAGATAACCAAAATGTGGAACAAATGTGCCAAGGAAGTTGACTCCGGAGGTGTGCAGCGTTTGATGGGAGGACTAAAGAAGGAAGTGCAAATTTTCATTAGAAACGAAGAGAAATGATTTGTATTGATATTTTTTCCTAAAAGTACAGTGAAATACTTTTATTTTGATGTATTAAACTTATTAGAACGTGAATCCGTTACCGAGATACAGATGATTTTATTATTCCGGACATTATTAATGGACATAGCTGACATTAGTTGAGTGTCAGCAAAAAACATAGCAGTTTGAATTTGCTCTAGTCAGTGAATTTTCCGGAGTCAGTTGTTAGACAATGCGGCTTACACAGACCCAAGCATGCCAGTGTTGTTGCTCAAACACTGCATGTAAACCAATGTTGGCAATTCATCAAATGATTGGAGAAACTATAATTGATTCAGCTTACTCGAGGGCGGAGTCAGTATTATTCAGATTGTCCACCATTTTTCATTCTTGATTTATTTCAACTGAGTAATTTTAACATCCGTTTGAGTGTATGCGTTTACCCCCTGGGTAGCACCCATTTTGAATGTATTCGTTTGACAGCTTATCACTATTGATTAGTTAGCGTTTTCGCCATGCGAGAGAAAATTCAAAAATTACGATCGCAATAGTTTAGGCCGTGTCAGATATTTAATAGCCTTAAGCAGTTCGTAGTGAAAAGGCGTTTTGTCCTTTTTTCATTCGTTCACTAGCTGAACTCAGTGCGAGTCTTGCTACAATTTAAACTAAATGAATGAAAATTTAATGAAACTGGCGCTTTTATGTTTTTTTTTTAGGAATGAGTTTTGTTAAGATATTTTCGTTTGCTAATGTGTGTAATTTCTGCAAAACAAAACGTAGGTGTGTGTTTTTTAATTAGTCCTCAGATCGGTAGTTTCAACCATGGTTTTTCTTTCTGTGTAGAAGCATTTCATAGACAAAACATTTATCTTCAACTACGCCGTATCCTGTCAGTTTGAAAGTATTTTTTTCTTGCATAACCTTAGACTAATTTATTGTGCATAATGTAGCACTAAGAGTAACTCATGCCCTTACCTTACCAATCAGACTAAGGCCGGCGTGGCCTCTGCTTTACACAGAAGTTGTTTCCATTGTAATCGGTTCATGGCTGTATCTCGCCAGCCTCGCTGTCTGCGAAGATTCCGCAGGTCGCCTTCTACTTGATCGATCTACCTTGCTCGTTGCGCGCCTCTTCTTCTTGTACCTGTCGGTTCGTTTTCGAGAACCATTTTCACAGGGCTGTCGTCCGACATTCTTACGATATGCCCAGCCCATCGTAAACGACCGATTTTTGCGATGTGTACGATGGGAGGTTCTCCCAGCAACTGGTGCAATTCGTCTTCCATCTGCACTCCATCGTAGATCGCGCATCTTCTTCTTGTACCTGTCGGTTCGTTTTCGAGAACCATTTTCACAGGGCTGTCGTCCGACATTCTTACGATATGCCCAGCCCATCGTAAACGACCGATTTTTGCGATGTGTACGATGGGAGGTTCTCCCAGCAACTGGTGCAATTCGTCTTCCATCTGCACTCCATCGTAGATCGTACGCAGCACCTTCCGTTCAAAGACTCCAAGGGCGCGTTGGTCCTCCACTAGTAATGTCCATGTTTAATGGCCGTAGAGAACTACCGGTCTAATTAATGTCTTGTGGATGGTCAACTTTGTGGTTCGGCGAACTTTTTTCGATCTTAGCGTCCTTCAGAGTTCAAAGTAGGCACAGCCATAATGCGCCTTTGTATTTCTCTGCTGGTGTCGTTATCGGCGGTCACCAATGGGCCCAGATACAATAATTCGTCTACTACGAGTAACTCATGCATCCCCCATTCTTGACTAAGAAGGGGTTCAATCTTCTATCAGAACATGCAGCTTCCCCAAGAAATGCACATTTCGTGTTAAAGTTGCCTGGATAATTCTCATGTTTGATTGAAATTTGTGTTTCATTTTTATGATAGCCCCTCCTTCCAGAGTGAGGAGGGGTCTCGAACCACGGTAGAAACATTTATTACCTACAAAAACTCCCACATGTTAAATTTGGTTCCATTTGCTTCATTGGTTCTCGAGTTATGCAGAAATGTGTGTTTCATTTGTATGGAAGAACCCCCCCCCCCCCTCCCAGACGGCGAAGGAGTCTTGAACCATCATAAGATCCTTCCGCTGCCCAAAAACTCCTGCATACAAATATTCACAACAGTAGGGAAAGTTCTCATTTTTGGTTTAAATTTGTACTTCATTTGTATGAAGTGTGAGGAGGGGTCTCGAATTACGGTTGAAATATTTCTTGCCTCCAAAAACTCCCACATGTTAAATTTGGTTTTCTTTGCTTGATTAGTTCTCGATATATGCAGAAATGTGTGTTTCAATAGTATGGGAGCCCCCCTTTCAGAGAAGGGAGGGGTCTCTTATTATCATAAGAACTTTCTCCGGCCCAAAAAACCCCTCCAAACAAAATGTCACGCCAATCGGTTCAGTAGTTCTCGAATCCATAAGGTTCAGACAGACAGACAGGCAGAAATTCATTTATATATACATATAGATTTTCCGTCGGCCTATTTCCTCACAACGTGGTGACAACCCTCGACACCAGGAAGACGACTCCTCCACCTGGACTCTACATATCGCACTCATCAACACATGAGCCGGGACCAACGGGTTTACTTCCCTTCCGAGGCGTTTTGTCTTTCGTACCTTGAAACAGGTCAAGGAAACTGGAAGTACAACACAATGGAAATTCCAGGCGAACTGCCAGAGCGAAGAAAATGACTAAATGTGTGAGGTAGCGAATTAGACGGAATTCGGCCGTAAAGGGCGAACACGAAATTATTGCGACACCGAAAATGTCGTGCCAATTTTCTTATAATGTTTAGAATCACACCAAAATTTAAGGATAGTTTTATACATATATTTACTTCAAAAATCAAAAGAAAAGTTAATCGATGGAGCCTTGAGTGTAAAATTGAACGCATTTTCGCTTGATGCCCTCCATCAAAGTCTTTACAGTGTCATCCGGTACCAGTTTCTCAGTTTTTTTTTCCATTTTCTTAATATGTCCTTCTCGTCTTTGACTGTCTTCTTGCTCTTCCGAAGTTCCCGCTTCATCATTGCCCAATACTTGGCGGATTCATGTCCTTTGGAACAAAATGGACAGAATTGGCTTCATACCACTCCAGGACACTTTTAGAATAGTGGCATGATGCCAAATCTGGCCAAAATAGCGGAGCTTCGTCGTGCTGCTGCAAGAACGGCAAAAGGCGCGTCTCGAGGCACTCAGATTTGTAGATCTCGCCATTTACTGTGCCCTTTGTCACGAAAGGCTCACTCCTCAGTCCGCAAGAGCAGATGGCCTGCCAAATGAGATATTTGGAGGTGAACTTCGACATTTTCTTCTTCTTAAATTTGTCGTCCACATAGAACTTGCTCTTGCCGGTGAAAAACTCCAACCCCGGAATTTGCTTAAAATCGGCTTTTATATACGTTTCGTCGTCCATCACACAGCAGCCATATTTTGTCAGCATCTTCTCGTAGAGCTTCCGTGCCCGAGTTTTAGCCGTCGATTGTTGCCGCTCATCGCGGTTTGGGAAGTTCTGTACCTTGTATGTATGTAGTCCAGCTCTCTTCATTGCATTCTGGTCGTAGCTCTGCGACATGCCGATCTTTTTAGCCAAATCACGGCTTGAGACGTTGGGATTTGCTTTAATCATCCGCTTCACCTTTCCCTCCGTCTTGTTTGTTCTCCGGTCCCGGTTTTCTTCCAGCTCCTTTGCCGTGGTCCAACGTCAACCGCTCCTGGAACCGCTTCAACACTCTGGAGACGGTTGAATGGTGAATGTTCAACATTTTTCCCAACTGCCGGTGCGACAGGTCAGGAAATTCCAGGTGTTTGGAAAGACTCGCGTTGGTTCACCTCCATTTTCGTTGAATCGAAAAACACGACTTCGAGTTTGACAGCATGTAAACAATACACATCAATGAGAAAGTGTGCAAAATTTGGTTGATTTTTACCCAATGGTAAAAAAGTTATGCCCTGTTGAATGTGTCGCAATAATTTCGTGTTCGCCCTTTATTTGGTCGAAAATTGAGCAAAAAATTTCAACTGTGTCCAGTTCCGATGAATAGGCCCTTCAGCCATGATCTAGAATGCAAACTGTACAAATAACAACGAGTGCAAGAATTGACGGAACGTCAAAAGCAAGTCAGCGTCAAAAGAAGCAGAAATCGTTTGATTCGTCACGTTGACTGTTATATTTTATTTTCGCCTGAAAAACTCTCCCTCTTTCAGGACAGTCACAATCAACCAAATAATCGTGTGTATGGCAAAAGACTTGTCAATATACTAAGGGATAAACTAGCAGTAGAACGCTATCAGAATTTATAAAAAATCGTGGTATAGGGAGCCGTTTCACGGAAAGGAAACTTCCTCTGCTTTTCACAGACAGTCAAAAAAACAACACTGGAATTGAACTAATTTGGTTTGGTTCCTTAACATGTAATGCAAAATAAATGATTTAATTTGGTTGATTTGTTTTGCCCTTATCCAAGGGGTTAGCCAGCTCTTTATCGCGAACAATTTCAGAGTTGCTTTTGAGGTACCTCGAGTAACTCACGTTGCTCAGCAAGCGAGCACTGCAACTTGTTTTCTCTTTGTTTTGCACAGCAGCTGTCAAACAAACCGCTCGCTAGTACATGTGCTCTTGTATGCGCACAATTGTTTACAAGCAATTCCTCTATTAAACTCTGATTTTGAAAATAACCTTTATTCGCTCAAACAACATATCTGCTCGTACAATTTGATATCGTATTTATTTTTACTAGTGTTAGCCTTTGTCTTTTTTGAAAAGTTATTTTCATGTCTCCAATTAAGTCATACCTTGAATAAACTCACCACCGGCTTGACCTGCTATTTGCTATTGCAGCGTCATTCCACCAGACGGTCAGACTATGAACTGGTGCTTTGTAGCAAGGGGAAGAGAAGAGACAAACGAGCTCAGCCCACTGAAGTCCGACTGAAGCGTCAAGCTTCTTATAATTCTAGACAAGATCGTCAAAAGGTCAAAAGTAAACAATGACTTAAAACGTAAATTTCCTGGAATGGCCAGGTTGCTAACATCTATATCCACTGCCGACGGGAAGGTAATATCTCCCTGTACATGTTTCTGGTGCTATTTTGTTTGTGGGACCAAGCAGATCCCACAAAATTACACTAGAAGTTAGTGTTTACAAAGTACCTTCAATCTTTTGACTATTTTGTCTAGAATTGATGTTTAGCAAATTACCAATCTAAAAATATCGTTATCACACCTGATAATTGGACTTCAGTAAAGCCGTCCGTATCAAATATTCCTAGAATCCTCATAGTCGTGAAATAGGGCTCGCCATTGTTCAAGGTGCTATTGCTATTAGCGGAATGTCATTTTTTTTTTCGAACGAATTGGAAGTCAAACTTTTTGAAGCCCTGGCAACCGATAATAATCGATTAAGATTGATTCAATTTTAAGCTATATTGCGTTACTCAGGAGTTACTTGGTGCATCAAAGCAACTCAGAGTTGAGCTGTCTCACCCCTAGCCCTTATCCCATTTTGTTTTATGACATCTATTGTGAGACACTCTGTAATAGCACAGGTAGGCGTTGTCAAAATTCAACTTCTTGCAGCCACTTAGAAATTTTCGAATACTTGGCAGGTTGGATATGAAAATGAAAAGACTCTAGATTCCAAACATTTCTCACTTAGTCAAAATTTCTACCTTATAGCTGCTGAAATTTTTCTCCTCCTAACATAATGACGATATTGCCAACCGGAGCACCAACTTTTTGTCGGAAAGTCTTACAAAACGGTCATAAATATTAATAAATTTATTCATAAACACTCGCGACGACGGCAACTTCGAACGTGTTTCGCCGCCGGACCAGCAGAGGTGAACCGGTTGCCGTCGAAAACAGAGGAATTAATGCGGATTTGCGTTGTTGAAAAAAGGGAAAAACCTCTGCATTTTTGGGACCAACTGCGATGACGAAAATCACGTCCGGTCCATTTTTTATACCTCTTTGTTGCCTCCAGTCCTATGTGATAATTCTGCAGATTTTCCAGCCTTAAGAGCCCCTTCAAACACAGGATAGAGCCACTCGACAAATACTGCCGCGCGCACACACACACGTTGAGGCAATCCCTCAAGGGGTCCTTTCTCCTGTCCAATTGTGCGAGCGCGGTTGAAAAGAAATTCCCCGAAGGAATGCTGTTTGTCCCCCGCCGGAAGGCGAACAACTAGTTGGTGGTGTTCTGTAATTACTACTTCAAACCGTTTGTGTGCAACAGCAACATACAAACATCCCGATGAGATATGACAAGAGCCTTAAGTGCGCTGCCAGCGAGCAATGTCCCCTCGAGGGAGCCCTTAAGGGGTTGATGCTTTTTGTGGCAAATACAGAGAAATCCAAGAACTAGCAAAAGAGTACGAGTGTGTAAATCTTGTCTGAAGTGTGGCAGCCGCAGCATGGCACTGCATAGTAGGCGGCGTGCGGGTGGCGAATCTCCGAATGGGAAAAGTTGCTCTTTTATGCACAGGCTCAGCAGCACCACACGACTCACTCACTCACGGGGGTTTTCGGAGCAGGGAGAAAAAAATACCATCCAGTCTGATACTTGCTTTCTTTAGATGTGTATTTTATTGCACAGGAAGCAGGAAACTAAAAAGTTGTCGGTTTTCATCTTTTTTTTTTTGGTTGTTTGTTTGGTGGAAGTGGAACAGCAGTTCCTAAAGTTTTTGCCATTCGTGACCCACTTTGAAAAAAAAAGGTTACATGACCGTGATCCATTCACTCAAAATAAAAAGAAGAGGACTGTAATGCAATTTCGCATGATTTTGTTTCATTTCTCTTTATTTGGTGAAAAAACACATCAATTCGCTTTAATATGTGTGGAGGGTTGAGCTATGTATCAATTGATGAGTTTGAGATTGGAGTCTGAAAATCCGATGGCTCACAACGATCTGGATATATGAGCGAGATTCGAACCGTGGCCAGCTTTAAATGGTAACGATCAAGAATGGTAACGATTTAATGGTAACATATCATACGTACTTATATACAAACTATCCTACAACGCGTTTCCGTTATTCAAAGTAACTTACTGACCATGCGTCCATGATTCTAAAGTGATCTATATATTTTTTTCATTTGGCTTTTTGAGTGCTAAGGTATGGTCAATGAACCCCGTGTTCTCATATGTGGTTTTATAACCACAATTTGTGGTAGTTGTTTGGTTTCCCAGAATTGAACTATCAGCCAAAGCAGACAGATGGACATCATCCTAGGGCCCATCTTGATGAGTTCCCAAGTAACAATGTTAGTTTTATTCCATCCGTATAGCACTCCTCCCGCCTATGTTGATAAAGCTTCATTCAAAACTGTTTTGTCTACCAACACCTCCTCTATGCTTCATTAAAGCCAAAATTTGTACAAAGTTGCCCGATCTATAGACGGTTGTGAAAACAAGTTAATAAAACCTTTATAAGACCATACAGATTTTGAAAACGTTCTTATGAACGATGTTATGACCACTTGAGAACCTTCATAAAACCTATTGGCTGCTATTACAACCAACATACGGCCTAATAGCCACAGCTGTCAATCTTCACTGTGATATCATGATTTTTTTTTTGTTCTGCTTTGTTCGATTCTCTGCACTTCTGATTCATTTAGCAGTAAATAATATCTGTGAAAAAAGTTCTAGTGTTGGGGATTTTTTGATTATAACAAAAAAAAACAAAAAAAAATTTTTTTTTTTATATGGTATCCAGCCCCCAAATAAAATCCATATTTTTTTTTTTGTTAAAATTGGGCACATAAAAAGAAAAAAAAAAAAGCCCCCCGGAAATTCTGCGAGTTCACAACAACAACAACAACAAAAGTAAGACAAATATATACGATACATTAATTATGAATTTCTTTAAAATTTAAGGAGTGTATCGAATATAAGCTATCCACATACATTTGCGTTGTACGCATGTATTTGTGATGGTTTTTTATGCTGTGAACACTGCATGCTGTGCGTTTGACTGTCAGCTTTCTTTTGTTTACTTGTTTGTACGGTTCAAATTTTGCGTTTTCAAAATGTCGCGTATTGAAAAGGAAGTGAAAATTAAGGTTCTGGACACATGGCTAAGTGAGAAGGGTATTACTATGCGAAAATTGGCGAAGCGGTTTGGAATTCATCATGCGAGTGTTAAAACCATCATTAATAAGTTTGGGGAACACTATTCTTTGGATGAGCTACCAGGAAGAGGTGGAAAACCCGGATCTTCAAACCCGAAACTGGAGCAGAAAGTGGTATCTCTAATCATGAAGAACAAATCAATGTCAATACGTGATTTGGCCAAAAAAGCAGGAACGAGTGTCGGAATGATCCAGCGTATCAAGAGGCGAAACCACCCGAAGACCTACAAGAAGCAGAAAATCTCGAAACAAAGTGCAGAACAGACGAAACGAGCAGCAACAAGGGCCCGAAAATTGTATTCGCGTCTTTTGCAGCGTCCGAATGCATGCGTTTTGATTGACGATGAGACCTATGTAAAGGAGGACTCAAAAACCCTTCCAGGTCCACAATACTTCACTGCCGTCGTTGGAGAGGATGTGAGCGATGCGGACAGGTCGATTTAAGTGGAGAAATTCGGTCGAAAGGTACTGGTATGGCAAGCAATATGTTCCTGTGGTTTGAAGTCAACCATTTTTTACACTACCGGAACTATAAATGCGGAAATCTATCGATCTGAGTGTTTCCAGAAGAGATTGTTGCCTTTATATAAGAAGCAGAATACACCTCCACTGTTTTGGCCGGATTTAGCGTCGGCTCACTATGCCAAAACCACTCTCAATTGGCTTGCGGAAAAGGGCATAGATTTCGTTGAGAAAAATATCAATCCACCAAATTGCCCTCAGCTTCGACCCATCGAACGTTACTGGGCAATCGTGAAGAGGGTCTTCAAGAAGACTGGTAAGGCAGCTGGGACCATGCAGGACTTCAAAAAAAAATTGGGCTCAAGCGTCCAAAAAATGCGAAGCCACACTTGTCCGGAACTTGATGAAGAGCAATCGATCCAAAGTTCCAAAATTCGTGAAGGAATAACTTTCATTTCATCCGGTCTTGATTATGTTCAAGTTTAACCTCGTACAATAAAGGATCAATTTTTTGTATGAATAAAATATCGGTTTCCAACATAATTTGAAAGAAAGTTTGTGGATAGCTTATTTCGATACACTCTTTACTGCAACTAGGTAGTGGTCCAAGTCTATATTCGCACTGAGGTACAGAGGATAGGCAAAATGATTGAGATAGGCAAAATTTTGCCCAAATTCAATTCCTTATAACTTTTTGAAAAATTGTTGAATTTGGACAAAACCGAAAGCATTCGACGGCAAATTAAGTCAAAATTTAGGAACATGCTTGGTCAGGAATACTGGCCACCGGACACCGGAGATGTTTCGGATTTTCAGATGGCATGTCAAAAAGACATTTTTTCGTAGTTTTGTGTGGTGTGAAATTACATTTTCCTAGAAACTAGAATTCATTGAAAATTTAATGCCGGTGGTTGCACTAAGATCCATTGAAAAATTTCCGAAATATGGCCATTTCCGTAAAACTGGTTCCGGATACTATGGTCAATCATGTATATCCTGCCAATCATGTATATATCACCAAAACATCAAGATTTTTCATGGAAGTGCTTCAGGAAGCATATTCAGGACGATCAGTTGCCCTGAACACTCTGTAGTAGGTTCCAGGTGCCCCGGGGGAAGTGGCCAATTTGGAAAATGTCCGGAACCATATCAATATGGTTATCAAACTTCAAGATTTTTCGAGGTGATACTTCTAAATGGCCATCATCAATGGTGCCATGTTCAATTTTCATTAGTGTCCCCTCCGCCTCGTAGCATATTGTCACAAATCCACTAGACCCCCCCTCTCCCCTAAAATGCTACGTCATTGATTGACGACCTTTAATAAGTTCATAAATAACCTTATGAATTTTATCTAGGTGTGTATGTAATCAGTAATCATCTTAAAAAACCAATACATTGATGAAATTTCATTTTTGTATTTTTGTTGCTTCATTTTGCCTTATGTTTTTCGTTATAGAATTCACATGAGTGTGAGTGCGCTTTCTATTCAGTGGTCACGGTCAGAACTATAGATTGTTTTGTCCGCTTCTTTTGTTCTCATGGGATTGGTGTGCAGAAGCTTTGTTGTTGGATAAAAAGCCGTCTTCTTGTTATTCGGTTCGTAATGTCGTCCGTGTTATCCGAGTTCCAACGTGGCCGCATAGTCGGTACACGTGAAGCAGGTGCATCGATTACGGAAACCTGCGAATTGGTGGGAGTATCTCCCGCAACAGTTTGCAGAATCATGGCCCAATACAAGGAGGGAAAAACATCACCAGGAAAAAGCGTAGGACGAAAACGGAAGCTGGATGACCGACAACAACGGTCAATGCGGCGGATCGTCAAATCAGACCGTCGGATTTCTGCTGTAAAAGCAACTGCTGCTTTGAATGACTCTATGGAAGATTCAGTTTCTACTTGAACCGTTCGTAGAGAACTGCATAAAATGAACCTGGATGGCTGCGCTGCTATTGCCAAACCGCAGATAATGCCGAAGAATGCGATCGCAAGAATGCGATGGTGCAAAGCCCACAAAGACTGGACAGCGCATCAATGGCAGCAGGTCGTGTGGTCTGATGAATCATCGTTCACACTTTTTCCAGCAACTGGACGAGTATACGTTTGACGCTCACCGGAAGAGGCTTATGATAAAGAGTATCTTCTTCCTACCGTCAAGCATGGCAGTGGCTCAGTAATGGTGTGAGGTGCCATATCTTGGCATGGACTTGGTCCTATTATGGCACTTGAGGGAAAAGTGAAGACTGCCGATTATCAAATTATTTTGGAAGACAAGGTATTTGTTCATATGATGACAAATCCTGAATATAACATCTTATTTTTTATTTGATGGTTAGGTGCTGCCAATGATGGAATCGTTCTTTCCTGGAGGGGATGGAACTATTCAGGATGATAACGCTCCGATTCACAGAGCGAAGATCATCAATACGTGGTTCGAAGCACATGCTGATGATTTTGATCACCTGCCCTGGCCTGCACAATCGCTGGACCTCAATATAATTGAGCCACTATGGTCGACTCTCGAAGCAAGGGTGAGAAACGTTTTTCCTCCTCCGTCATCGTTAAAGCAGTTGGAAGAAACGCTTATCAACGAGTTTCAAAAAATTCCTCTGGAAACCGTTCAACAACTTTATGAATCCATCCCCCGTCGAATCCAGGCTGTTCTGGCGGCAGACGGAGGCCCCACTCGCTATTAATAAAATGCATCGTCCTTATGAAAAAAAAAAAAATCAAACGCATTTCCGAAATAAACTCATAATGGATAACCAAACAAAAGCCGCTGCGGCTTTTGCTGTATACAGAAGTCGTCTCCATTCTACTCGATCCATGGCCGTGCGCCGCCAGCCTCGAAGTCTGCGAAGGGTCCGCAGGTCGTCTTCCACTTGGTCGATCCACCGTGGCCACTGCGCGCGTTTTCTTCTTGTACCGGCCGGATCATTATCGAGCACCATTTTAACCGGGTTTTCGTCCGACATTCTGGCTACATCCCCGACACACCGCAACCGCCAGAATTTCACCGTGTGGACGATGGGTGGTTCTCCTAACACCAGCCCATGAGAACAAAAGAAGCAGACAAAACAATCCATAGTTCTGACCGTGACCACTGAATAGAATTCTACAACGAAAAACATAAGGCAAAATGAAGCAACAAAAATACAAAATTTCATCAATGTATTGGTTTTTTAAGATGATTACTGATTACATACACACCTAGATAAAATTCATTAAAAAAAACGAGCAGCCCACACAAAAATACGAGCAGCATAAAAATGTATTTTTGACATGCCCTCTGAAAATCCGGAACATCTCCGGTGTCCGGTTGCCAGTATTCCTGATCATGCATGTTCCTAAATTTTCCGTCGAATGCTTCCGGTTTTGTCCAAATTCAACAATATTTCAAAAAGTTATAAGGAATTGAATTTGGGCAAAATTTTGCCTATCTCAATCATTTTGCCTATCCTCTGTAAGTGCGAACGTTGATGATATCGGAGAAAAATTTCCTGTGGATTAGAAGATGGTCGATTTGATTCTCTGTTCGTTGGTCAGGTGATCTCCACGTGGCTTTGTGGATGCCTTTACGGGGGAAGAAGGTTCTTCGGACTACTAAACCACGGGAGGCCGTTATCGTTCGATAAGGTAAGCAGGCTGTTAGGCCCTATTACCGGTCTGTACATTGCCTCCCGTCCAACCTGAGCGTACATGTCATAAATGACGACTTTTACGTCCCGCTTGCAATACACGTCATACACTTGCTCTGAGCAGTGTACGTTGATGATGCTGTAGTTGAAGAATCGACCCTTGATCCTCAGCTTTGCTCATTCTCGCATTGATCGGAAACCATCCAATCACGCGTTGACGCATTTTGCCCAGCATTACAAAGCCGGTGCTCAACTCGTTTGTGGTACCACAGCTCTGGTAAAAAGTAGTCGCTCGATGCCCGCTTTTCCATACTTTGTGTCCTGTCCAGCAAACCTCCTGCAGTGCTACGACTTCGAAGTTACGTGGTTGAAGTTCGTCGTAGATTATCCTATCGCAGCCAGAGAAGCAGAGCAATTTGCAGTTGCCGGAGGACCATCGTGCACAGCACTGTTTGGAGTCCCACGCTGACGCGAGGACGATGATCAGCCGCTCCCAACATGGAGAACAGACGCTCATATAGACTGCACCCTTTGAAGAGGGCAGTCCCCCTTCCCTGTCAGCATATAACCAAGGTCCCACCGGGGTTGGTTACCCGATCTTTCCTATGGTTACTCATACCCCAGTCGGCACCACGGGGAGGTAGGGATAGGAGTTACTGTACAAAAGGCTAAGGATCGCAGTAGGGTCTATTTTATACCTGCAGGTACGCGAAGTACCAATGGCACGCATTGTCCAGTCATTTACTTGAAGACTGACACTCGTTGTATTAG
The DNA here is from genome assembly GCA_024533555.2 of Aedes koreicus. Classification (NCBI taxonomy): domain Eukaryota; kingdom Metazoa; phylum Arthropoda; class Insecta; order Diptera; family Culicidae; genus Aedes; species Aedes koreicus. Next base: position 158,246 of record JAHHFK020001283.1, on the reverse strand, counting down.
TGCAATAAACATTTAAGAAAAAACTGTTTTCATTCTTATAATTTTAACTTGAAATATTGTAAATAAGCTTCCAACAACGTAAATGATAATTTTGAATAACACATGGAAATTGTCTGCGTTTTTTTTTTAATGAGGATGACACATCCATCAAAATAAAGTTTGAGAGTCCAAAACCGTTGTCCCATGGACAAGTACAGAAACATATATTTGATTAGGAAATAGCAAATAACAGGTTGATCCTCAAAAACATTAAGATACGAACTCCATAATGAATTGGAGTACTTATTATATTGTAGTAAAACTCGCCTTGTTGATCAGGCAAAACACCATCGGAGCTTTTGCAACTAATAAGTACGATGGAGACCTCGTAAGTCGCCTTGTTGATCACGCAAAACATCCAGATCTGAACTCAAAAATAGTTTGGAGTACCGTTTACTGAAATATGACTATAATTGTGGGACATAAAAAGTGTAATGTAATTTTCATCAATCGGTAGTCTGTTATACACAACTCTACTGATTTTTTAGATCAGAATTCAGGAGAGCTGCGAAAAATCGATGCGCAGTAAGCTGTTTTTTTATTTCCAATCTTGCGAAAGAGGCTAACAGAAAGATGTCAAGGAAAGGGATGAGTCTGGGAGCTCAGCAATCGGAACGTTTACCACTGAGCTAACAGCTGCTTCAGAAATCGCTTTCTTAAACATTTTTTTTTTTAAATCAAAAAATCATAATACTGTGGAGGGTCACAGCCACATCAATTGAGAACCGCTGCTCCGGACGATTGTGCAACGCAGCAGAGATGGGAATTGAATGGTTCATGGTCTTTGGCCACAGGTACCGACATATGGGAAAGTTTACGCTGTTTGACACATCTACCTATGTGCTCTAATACGGAGAATGGCGTGCGAACAAGGGATGGAATAAATCGTAGATTGCATCGTCTGGGCCAAAGGGGAAAAGTCACTCCGAGCACCGGAAGTTGCGAAACGATCTAACTCGGCTTCATTCGATCGTAAATCAATGTCAGATTGGACCATCCCGAAGGGGCGACAATTTTGGAACGTTACTCTCGAAACTATGATGATACAAGCTTTAGATTTCCCGGATTCAGATTCCAGAACTCATTCGGACATCTTGTTCTTATCGTTGAATTCATTTTCAGGATTCCTTCTTAAATTTGCTATGTTCAAAACTAACCTAAAAGGAAACAAATCCGAACAAACGAGACTGTAAATTATAAATGCATTGGCCAATAACGATCCAACCGACTTCTTTATACAGACTAGAAAACACTTCCTCAGCAAAGAACATAATATTGTGATGCAATCTTCCTTGGACAATATTGCAACCCTTGGACAACAGCAAGTGCTGAAAAGCATGCATTGTACTTCTCCAAAATTACCACTACCCCAAAGGCCTGATTTTCAATCATAACTTTTGAATGTTCCAATTTTCGTTGCCCACTGTGGATGCAAATTCGACCCGATTCCCCTCGAATAGTGGTAAAATTCTGTCGGTCGACATCATGAGACAATGCTGGGATGTGCTGGATTTGTGACGTAATGGTTTAAGATGAAAATGGCTTGTTTAGATTACTTTTTGAAAATTCCTGTCTCATTACGCTGGCAAACATCCGGATTGTGAAGGATTTTAACAAATGTTGATACGTCCTAATTCGAGCTTAATCCTGAAATTTGTAGAAAAAATACATACATAAAGAAGAAGTTGGGGATGGAGAACAAGTTCCTTGATGCTGTTGTTTGCTCGGTTCCCTATTTGGACAAAAGTGGCTTCAGCAAGAGGTCCACAGCTGGAAGCAGTTACAGCCAGCGAAGGAGAATGAATGTGGAAGGGGTTTGGTTTGGGGTGGGTGGAGGAATATGTTTGACCGAGTGTAGGATATTTGTTTGTGAGCTTGTTTTCTGGATATCGAGGAGGGGTTGGAAGATGGAATGGAAATTTGCTGCAACGATAAGAATCAGGATTTTTTGGGGGATATATAGTATATCCGATAGGGTGGCATACAGTAGAAATCAGGTCCTAGCTATCGAAAGATGAAAGGATTATCAAAACAGAAGTAATAAAAGTGTTGAGTAAACATTTAGATGTTTTGTTTAGCTAAAACTATATCTTTTGGTGTCATAGAGATTTTGAAAATCATGTTGGAAATTTCAGGAAATATTGAAAGGTTTATTTGGACGAACATGATGTGTTGATCAATATTACACCCACTGGTCGGCACTGCTAATATTCAAAAAATCGGAAATAGCTTTAGTACGGGTATTAGAAGCTTAAAGTATTATATCAATTCAGCTCCATCCCACTCAATTAACTCCACTTCAAATCCTGACTTCTCCCAAAATTTGAGCTCAATTATTTTCGACCACGAACTACACTGACACTTCGAAGTTTCTATAGAAATTACTCTGGGAATCCAAACTTTGTATTCTCAGCCTCCCCGCTCTTCGGTTTAGTAAGGTTTGTATCCCCGATAGTTTGAACACATTCAAAACCAGAGCTCGAAAAATTTGACAACCGTCGTGAACGATGAGTAAAAAAAATATTCAGTGTGCACAATTTTCTCTATCTTCATTTCGTTCTATCAGTCACGCAATAGATTCGTGTCGACTTATTTTGCTGTGCACAGTCATTCTGTTGTCCCTGTGTTCCACACAACTCGTTCAAACCAAAATTTGGTCGACTTAAACTTGAAGCATTTCCTTTCATCGTGCATTAACAATTTCTGCACACCCCTCATTTTGAAGATGTGTGCGTGTAGCATAATGCCTCTTTTTTGATTTTGAGATTAGCACTTCAGTTATCTAAATGTCGTCGAAGGAAGAGAAGCACCGCATCAACATTTTGCACGTGTATGGTGAAAATCCAAACTACTCTCACGCCAAGTTGGCGAAATTGTTGAATGTGGCTAATTCAACTGTTACCAACGTAAGGAGTGTATCGAATATAAGCTATCCACATACATTTGCGTTGTACGCATGTATTTGTGATGGTTTTTGATGCTCTGAACACTGCATGCTGTGCGTTTGACTGTCAGCTTTCTTTTGTTTATTTGTTTGTGCGGTTCAAATTCTGCGTTTTCAAAATGTCGCGTATTGAAAAGGAAGTGAAAATTAAGGACACAAGGCTAAGTGAGAAGGGTATTACTATGCGAAAATTGGCAAAGCGGTTTGGAATTCATCATGCGAGTGTTAAAACCATCATTAATAAGTTTGGGGAACACTATTCTTTGGATGAGCTACCAGGAAGAGGTGGAAAACCCGGTTCTTCAAACCCGAAACTGGAGCAGAAAGTGGTATCTCTAATCATGAAGAATAAATCAATGTCAATACGTGATTTGGCCAAAAAAGCAGGAACGAGTGTCGGAATGATCCAGCGTATCAAGAGGCGAAACCACCTGAAGACCTACAAGAAGCAGAACATCTCGAAACAAAGTGCAGAACAGAAGAAGCGAGCAGCAACAAGGGCCCGGAAATTGTATTCGCGTCTTTTGAAGCGTCCGGATGCATGCGTTTTGATGGACGATGAGACCTATGTAAAGGAGGACTCAAAAACCCTTCCAGGTCCACAATACTTTACTGTCGTCGTTGGAGAGGTTGTGAGCGATGCGGACAGGTCGATTCAAGTGGAGAAATTTGGCAAGCAATATGTTCCTGTGGTTTGAAGTCAGCCATTTTTTACACTACCGGAACTATAAATGCGGAAATGTATCGATCTGAGTGTCTCCAGAAGAGATTGTTGCCTTTATATAAGAAGCAGAGTACACCTCCACTGTTTTGGCCGGATTTAGCGTCGGCTCACTATGCCAAAACCACTCTCAATTGGCTTGCGGAAAAGGGTATAGATTTCGTTGAGAAAAATATCAATCCACCAAATTGTCCTCAACTTCGACCCATCGAACGTTACTGGGCAATCGTGAAGAGGGTCTTCAAGAAGACTGGTAAGGAAGCTGGGAACATGCAGGAGTTCAAAAAAATTTGGGCTCACGCGTCCAAAAAATGCGATGCAACACTTGTCCGGAACTTGATGAAGAGCATTCGATCCAAAGTTCGAAAATTCGTGAAGGAATAACTTAAATTTCATCCGGTCTTCATTATGTTCAAGTTTAACCTCGTACAATATAGGATTAATTTTTTGTATGAATAAAATATCGGGTTTCAACATAATTTGAAAGAAAGTTTGTGGATAGCTTATTTTCCATACACTTCTTATTAAAAGTGTTCGGTGAACGTTTGACGACAGCCAGGAAAGCCGGATCGGGCGGAAATCGAAATCCGGAGGCCACAGCGACGACAAAAAGAGTTGCCCGCTGTTTCGAGCGGAACCCCAACCTCTCCGTCCGAGATGTCGTAAAGAAGCTGGGAGTGGCGCCTTCAACCGAGGATAGAGCTAAAACACGAGCTGGACTGTCGACTTACAGGAAAGTGGTGACTCCAAATCGCGACGATAAACAAAACACGTCGGCCAAAGCACGATCGCGAAAGTTGTACACGACGATGATGACGAAGTTTGATTGCGTGCTACAGGACGATGAAACTTACGTCAAGGCAGACTTTAAACAGCTTCTTGGGCAGGGATTTTATACGGCAACCGGACGGGGAAAGGTGGTAGATATTTTCAAGCACAGTAAACTGTCAAAGTTAGTGAAGAAATATCTGGTGTGGTTGGCCATCTGTACCTGTGGCTTGAAGAGCAACGTTTACATTGCGACCGGAACCGTCAACCAGGAAATTTATCTGAGCGAGTGCCTACAAAAACGTCTACTGCCTTTCCTGAAGCGACACAATTGTTCCGTCCTATTTTGGCCGGATTTGGCATCTTGCCATTACGGAAAAAAGGCCATGGAGTTGTATGCTGCCAACAACGTTCAAGTGGTGCCCAAGGACAAGAATCCTCCCCACACGCCAGAGCTCCGCCCAATCGAACAATATTGGGCCATCGTCAAGCGGAACCTTAAGAAGACTCAAAAAGCTGTTGTGAGCGAGAAACAGTATATAATAAGAATAAAGTGGACAAGGAGACTGTACAAAATCGATTAAAAGGAATCTTAACTGAATATTTGTCCTGTATTCTGTATTAACTGAACTTGAAAAAGAAAAAGAATTTGACTTGTTAATAAAAACTTTGATCGACTCACACACATTACTGTTTGAACAAATTTTGATCGGAACACCCTTTATCTGGCTATTGAAGCGTCAAGAGATTTTGGTTGCTTGACTGAATGTTCTGGTAACCAGTCTTTCATCTTTGCGTTCGTGAGTGATTTCTTCTGCCAAATGCTTTTTTTTTTAAATATCCCTTTGGCTGAAGGCAAAGTAAACCAAAAGGCGGAGCTGTAGCAAACGATCTATGGCCGAAATCGCTACTGATTTTGTGGTTTGAGATCGAGAAATGTCATTTTGCAGAATCGATTCGAGAAGTGGCTGGAAGTTCGTCCAAAAAAAAATCCGTTGATGTTTCCAATTCGTTGATTCTTCAAATGAAGGACTGTTCTTTCTTCTTCACGGTAGAACGTTGAGATTGAATGAGTTGTTTGCGCTTATTTACATTCACTGCTTTTCTGGAACGAATGAATGATGAAATTAAAGCAACACAAACAAGTTGATTCACCTCATGATGGCTCATTAAGGCAAATTTGTGTTTACTTCATGTTCGCTAGGAACAGTACGTAATGAATAATATGTTGTCCCAGTTAGGGTGCATTATGAGAATTGAATATGATATTTTCGAGCACTGTTCAAAACTTGTTACTTATGAAACATTTCATCCATTAAACAAATGTTTCACTCAAACTGACATTTCTTTTATTTGACATTTCATAAGCAGTGTTCAAAATGGCGACGAATCGAAAAAAATTAGCGCGAATGGATCTGGTACAACCGTAATGTAAAAAAAGACCAATCGATCGATACGGAAATTCGTGAAAAAGTTGTATTTGTCCAAATCCACAATTTTACAGTGTATTGCAAACTTTTTTTCCGAAAGTTTGAAAGGCAACCAAGAACTGACAAAAATATTGGACGTGCGGATTGTGCTATGAACGGGAAGGTGAAGAAGCTGCTAAAGATGAATCCGAACCTCACTATTTGAACTGTGACTCGAAAAATAGGAATGTCGCCAAGATGCGTCCAAAAGTCAAAGCTAGGGTCCGAGACAGGGTTGCCACATTATTTTTCGGCCCATCTCTAATTTTTGCCAAAAAAATCTTTTTTATCTGTGTTTAACTGCAAATAATCTTGGTAAAATTCTTTACTTCAAATTTTGTGTTGTAAAAGGAAAACAGATCAGTATAAGAAAGATTGATGTCCTCGGGGAAAATCGATCATTGCGCTCTGACAGACCAGTTTGGACATGATGATGAATCATGGCCCTAGTAGCACACTTGTTGCCATTCGGTTGAGGAACATAAATATGACTTGCTAAGTCATAATAAAGTTACTACAACTAATTATGACCGTACTGTGCTACTTAAGGGGGTGTTTGTTTTGATTACTTAAAATTCCTTGATAGGTGAACAAAATTGGAACGGAATTAACAATCAATTATTGTTATGCTCCGTGTACATTAATTTGTTGATTTAAGAATTTAGTTCCCCCCCCCCCCCCCCCCAAAAAAAACCACCCCCACCCCCCCAAACACCCCCCCCCCTTTTTCCTTCCGGTTCCCCCCCCCCCCCAAACCATTTCCCATGGCCTCCCCCCCCCCCAAAATCGATTATGACCCCCCAACGCACACCGATATATATATATATATATATATATATATATATATATATATATATATATATATATATATATATATATATATATATATATATATATATATATATATATATATATATATATATATATATATATATATTAGGATGGCTCAACATGATCATTTTTTCAGAACAGCTCTTTTTTGGATCCATTTGGGGCCCCAAACAACCGTGTAAAATTTGGGGACGATTGGTTGTAGCCCTGCTTCCCGCATTGCGTTTGAAATTTGTATGGAAATTAGTATGGGAAAACATACTTTTTTGAATTTTCATTACTAGAGACCTCAGTTTAGCATGAAACCTTTAACTAATCAGTTAAAAGTATAGTCCAGGATGTGCTTAACAACTTTGTCGAAAGAAGTACTACGCTAAAATGTCCCTAAAAAAAATTATAGGTGTTCAAAGATCGATGGTTCGAATTAATTGCTAAAAATGATTTGTTCTGCCAACACTGCCGGTGTATCAATGGAAGCCAGATTTCAATCCGCAATAACTTTGGCGTTTCTTGTCTTATCGATTTGGAATGTTCAGATGAACTACTCATAAACATTTGCACAACTTTATGGGTGTATTTGGAGATGCCCTCCCACCATGCCAACCCGCCCCCTCTCCCTCAATTCATAGTAATGGAATTACTGTTTCAAACTGAAATAACTTTAGTGTTTCGTATCTTGTCGAGTTGGTTTATTTAGATATGTTATTTAAAAACATTTGCTCTATCTCATATGCCCAGTTGTTAAAGGAAGGGGGCATACTATATTCTTTCCACCCCCAACTTCGGAGTTTCTCATCTAATGGAGTTGGTACGTTCGGATGAGCTATTCAAAAGCATTTGCTCAATTTATTTTTTGTAATTGAAGAAGAGGTACATACTGATTCCTCCCCCCTCAATAATATCGATGGAAGTAAAGTTACAGATTGAAATAATTTCTGTGTTTTTTTAACCAGTTCGTTTATTTGGAAGGCTCAATTGCGTTAGCTTTACGGAGCCGATAATCATTGTCTGTGGTTTAACAAGAATAACTTAATACTACGTCTAGTAGGAATGGACCGATTACTCGCGGTTTACTCGAGGTTAAGGGTAATATTTTTCAGGGAAGGATCAGGTGAGGAGCTTGGGAGGGAGTTATTCTTGTCTCATCAGAGAGTTGTCGCCAGTACTTTTGCGTTATGCAGGGTTTGCTTTTAGTGTTCGATCGTCTTGGTGACCATTGGGCGACGATGAGATTCATCGTGGTGAAGGGGGGCGGGGGCAAAACAAACACGAACTACTAAAAATAAGAAAAAAAAGAAGACCAGGAGAGTATACTCTTATTTTAGACATTTGGAGACGCGAGTTCCCAACGCGTCTCTTACCTAAACTTCTGTGTTTCTCATCTTATCGAGTTGGTATGTTCAGATATGTTAGTCAAAAACATTGGCTCAATCATTTTATAGTTTGATAGTGATTCTCTCCTCCTTTTTTATTGTTTTGGTTAAATATACAAAGTCAGGCGTTTGCACACAAATGTAATAAGATTTTAATGATTATATTTCGATTTTTTTAATTCTATGATGTCAACGGGTGCTTCTTTCGATGTTCTTCGATCACCTGAAGCAAATATTGCTGTTGATTTGGGTCTCGAGTAGATTTCATGTTGAATTCAGAGATTAGCTTCACTCCTCTTTCAGCCACATCATTGACAACAATCAAGGAAGCAACTCGTTGTTTCGCACTCAGATAATTTTTATCGTTATTCCACTCGTTTGCGGGGTTTCGCATGAAGTCGGTCGAAATTTGCAGGATATCAAAAAACTCTTTCGTGTTAGCAGTGACAAACGATGAAAGCGTATCAGACGCTCTGATGCTTCCTGCTCTTGTCGGTGTCGTTTCTTCTATCTTTCGCTTTCTATTGTTGATTTTTTTAGTCACTGCATCAACTTTAGAAACATAAGCTTGTTTCATTGCATCCTTCTCTTGATATGTTACGGCATCATCGAAGAACGCCATAGCGATATTTTGAGGTGAAATACCAAATACCAAAGGTGCTTTTCAAAAGCTTTCGCTCCGGTTTTAGCATAATCAGCATAATCAAACTTGCTAATTGACTTCCAAAACTCGATGTCGATCCGAGGTGCCGTTATCTGTAAAATAATCCTTATTATTACTAAACTACAGACTAAAATATAGCTTTTCAGTACACTACGGGAAAGGAAAAAAAACACAAACCGGGTTGTTCAGGCTAAACCAATACTGGACGTAAATCTTGGAAATAAAAACGCACAATATTTCGTAATGATCCATGATTTCTCCATCAAGGTTGTCGAAATGGTCATATAGCAGCCACATTTTGAGCACATATATGGCACGAGCCATCCAGTGTGCTCTACTAATACTTCCGGCTCTTCTAAACTTGATTCCTTTTCGTGTATCTCCTCCTAGGAAAAGCAGAACAAGCTCCAACAACTCTACATAATCTCCCCTCGGGTGTCGTTGAGTAAGTTGCTTCAAACAAAACTCGATAGCTTTTTGACGTTTGAATTTGTCCAGTTTATCAGATTGCGATGTATCCCCTTTCATCTCGAAACAGTGTTTTAGAACAAGTTCGGCCACATGGTGACGACAAGCAAGCGATATCAGCTTCTTATCCAGCATTACTGGTAAACGAGTAATCACCCCGTTTCGGCATCCGGAGTTCGTGTTAGTCGTATCGAAACTACAATTTTGTCTCTCAAATTCCACTCATGTATTGCTTCCTTGATTGCTTCAGCTTCTACAGCCGCTGTACCGTTCGGCAAAGCAGGGACAGCTAGTAATTTTGAAATGCCTTCTCCGGTAACAACAATCGGTAATCTGTCTTCCTTTTTTCCACTTACATTATTTGGGATCATTTTTCCATCCCAATGAACGGTTAACGGGACATTCGGTTTTAAGTCTTGCTTGATCTAATTATATAAAATCGAGGTTAGTTAAATACAGACACACCGATAGTTTTCAAATTCTTAAAAAAAGCAATATTTTTCCATTGTCACCCTGGTTTTGAAAATTGACTAATAATTGAAAAGTGAGTTTTGCCAGTTTCAAAACCAATTTTTTTCATCATTCAAAAGTGGTAAGATTTGAAAAAATTGAAAAGCTAAGCTGACTGCGTCCCTGTTCTCTTTAGTTCATTCAGAGCCAGAGCACATGTGAAATAATTTTAAAAAATAACGTTACCTCCTCCGCCATTTCCTTCATTTGAATTTGACGAGTTCGTCTTATGGTGTTATGACTGATTGAATAACTGGATTCTTGTTCCATTTTCATGTGCTTGTCTTGGATAAGGACTTTTATGATAATCGAAGCATTTCTATTAGTAGTTCCCGTTCGTTCTAAAGCAGCTGCAACGTTATGTGATATGATGTTTTGTTTACAGACTCTTTTATTCGCTGTTTCTGGTGATTGCGTTTCGGCTGGATCAGGGTCATCTAACTTCAAATTCTCGTATGTCCTTTTTCGTTTGATGTCCTGTTTGAATGAAGTAAGATTCAAATCATCCAAAATGAAATTTTTTATTAGCAATTTTTAGTAGCAGAATTTCGAATAAAATTCAATGAACCATCACGTAATCAAGGAAGAATAATTTAATTTAAGCGAAAATACGTATCATTTTGCTGCTGTGTGGTTTAACGCAATCCAACTCATTTTCAATCAGCTTTAAAAATGCATTTCGTTGCTTAAGATATCTTTCACTTTTCCGGTTCTTATTACGCTGCAAACCTTCAAACAAATAATGTTCAAACCTATTCCAAATTACAATATATTAAACTTAATTACTTTGCAATCCACGGATCACCTTTTTAATTTGGCGAGTGATATGAGATTTGGCTTTGTACTCATAACCTGGTAATGGCATGCATAACAAGTTGTCGGTCACTTTACAAATACATTGAGCCATCGGTAGCTTATCGACAAGTTGCAAATTAAAAACAACTTGAAGAACTTCCTTTATATACGGAACCACGTTTTGAGGTAATCCTTCTTTTATTGGTCCAATATATGGTACTTCAAAATCCGAACGCAACAACTTCAAATTATGTTTAATTTTTTTGTTCATTTTGAAACTTAAACTGCTTAAACGTTACAAATACTAACTGCACTGACCAGACTGGCGAATAAAGTTTTCGTTTACTTCTGTTTTTGTTTTGTTCAATGGTTCCTATGATGTATTTTGCCTTTTTGCATCGAGTCATTCTTACTGAAAATTAAAAAAAAATTAAAATTTCGATTTCCACCGAAAATTACCAACTTCAACCCTACCCTTAACCTCGAGTAAACCGCGAGTAATCGGTCCATTCCTACTAGACGTAGTATTAAGTTATTCTTGTTAAACCACAGACAATGATTATCGGCTCCGTAAAGCTAACGCAATTGAGCCTTCCAAATAAACGAACTGGTTAAAAAAACACAGAAATTATTTCAATCTGTAACTTTACTTCCATCGATATTATTGAGGGGGGAGGAATCAGTATGTACCTCTTCTTCAATTACAAAAAATAAATTGAGCAAATGCTTTTGAATAGCTCATCCGAACGTACCAACTCCATTAGATGAGAAACTCCGAAGTTGGGGGTGGAAAGAATATAGTATGCCCCCTTCCTTTAACAACTGGGCATATGAGATAGAGCAAATGTTTTTAAATAACATATCTAAATAAACCAACTCGACAAGATACGAAACACTAAAGTTATTTCAGTTTGAAACAGTAATTCCATTACTATGAATTGAGGGAGAGGGGGCGGGTTGGCATGGTGGGAGGGCATCTCCAAATACACCCATAAAGTTGTGCAAATGTTTATGAGTAGTTCATCTGAACATTCCAAATCGATAAGACAAGAAACGCTAAAGTTATTGCGGATTGAAATTTGGCTTCCATTGGTACACTGGCAGTGTTGGCAGAAAAAAATATTTTCGGTATTTAATTCGATCCAACAATCTTAGAAAAGCTATAACTTTTTTTAGGGACATTTTAGCGACGCACATCTTTCGACAAAGTTGTTAGGCACATTATGGACTATACATTTAACTGATTAATTACGTGATCCAAGCAAAAATGGGGTCTCTAGGGATGAAAATGCAAAAAAGTACGTTTTCCCATACAAATTTCAAACGCAATGCGGGAAGCCGGCTTACAACCAATCGTTACCAAATTTTACACAGTTGTTTGGGACCCCAAATGGATCCAAAAAAGAGCTGTTCTGGCTTCATGTGGTCAAATTTACGTTTTTTCATATAAACCGTGAGCCACCCTAATATATATATATATATATATATATATATATATATATATATATATATATATATATATATATATATATATATATATATATATATATATATATATATATATATATATATATATATATATATATTTATATCTTCTTGCACTCTTTTTTTTTTTTTCTCTGGAATTTGGAACTTATAAATTCGGCAAGTTTTTTTGGGTCACCCCCAATTGGTGAAATTCTTGCGCCAGAAATTCTCCAGATATTTTGAGCAAACTCTCGCGCGCCACTAAAACACACACATTTCTACACCAAAATATCTAAAAAATAATGTAGTAGTAACTTCAGAGCACTATCTCAGAAACCCTTTGCACACACCCGACACAATTTGTGAAATGTGTCTGCGAATATATTCTGGAAAAAAGTTTAGTTCGTTTTACAAACGACTCAAGAATACCTATAGAAACGCTAGAAGGAATATCTAAAGAAATGTCCGAGAATCTTGAGAAATTCTATGAAATTTTCTTCAAAAATTATCAACATCAAGTACTTAAAAAAACATCATAGAGAAATCATTTTGGACACACACAAAAACTGACTTACATACTGTCATCTGTCACTGTCAATGGTAGCCATTTTGCTTCAAGCCTAAACATCATACTGAAAGTAGTATTTATAAACAGTTGGATCCCTTAACCGTACTTGCTGGGTAGCCGGCTTACCTCCTTCGATGATTGGCAGTGGAGCATCCGGTGCCGACTCCAACACCGCTGAGGATCGGGCAACAAGTTACCGTCGGTGTTGTTAGTGGCGGGACGTGGGGCACGGAGTTGACCAACCGCAGTGGTCAAGGTGGCTTCCTCGGTTTAATCCTGTGGCACTCAAACAACACATTACGCGAATTTATAAATCACAAGCACTACATTTATTTCCACATGTTTACTTTAATTAAAATCCACAACTTAAACTGACTTAAACTAACAAATTAAAAATTCTAACCGTTCTCTACGGTGACCGAAACCAACTGACTCGATGACGATTTACTGGTCATCATTTGACCCATATTCGCTAAAATCTCCCTCTCGAGGTGATCGGTACTCCATCGGTGATTCGAGCAGTTCACTCACGACGACGACGGCGACGGCGACCGACCATCGGCTACATACGCTGCTCTCATCTGCCGCCTTGGTGATGTGGTTGAAGCTTGTAGATAGAAGGTCGCAAACGAAGGTTTGGATGCAGACAATAGCCATGGGTAGTTGATATGGATCAACAGCCTTTGTTGTCTGTCGATCAGCTGTTGCCGAGACGGTGGTGGATTGTCAGGGTTGTAGTGCTCCGGGTGGTTCATTATCGTACAGTACTCATATTTTGAATTTCAGGTTTTTGAGTGGAAAGACAAAATGCCAATAATCTTAAAAATCTTGATTTTTCTCAAAAATCTGTAATCTTTACATCTTTACAGATATCTGTATGAAAAAAAATGAAAAAAATCTGTGTCAATCTAGATAAATCTGTGCATGTGGCAACCCTAGTCCGAGATTAAGTCGTACAAAGTAAAAAAAGCCTCCAACCGCAAAGATACACAGAATTCGACGGCAACACCAGGACTCCAGGACTTTCAGATCAGGGTTTTTATACTGTTTTGACCAAAAATACAACAACCTGAATGGTTCAAGACAAAAAAGATGTCAATTTTTTGACGTAGGACTACGTCTGTGTTTTCAATACTGGGGTACACATTCAAATTGCGAAAATTTGAAGCGTCGCGAAAAATATTTAGGTTCTGAACGTTAATAACTAAGTCATTCCACGATTGATTTCCAAAATGTTTGCACCAATCGATCGGGACATTTTCTACGGCTCGATTTCAATATTTAAAACTATTGATTTTTAACATTCAACTATTGAAATTAACGCAAATATAAGGTGATGTCTTAAAATGCCGATTTTTCAGAGTAAATTTATTTAATGCACAGTACTTTCACAGACTTCAAAAGTAAGGAACGTCTCACATGCAGCAGTGCACGATACAAAAGGGGGACACCTTTAAATTTTCTTCATTCGCTCGGCAGCTATGGAGCTGTGCAGAGCGGCAATGGGCCTGTACTGCTCTGGCAGTTGACAAGTACCCTGCAGGAGGGTACGCGGGCGAGCAACCAGCCAGAATGATGGCTCAGTGGCTGTCGCTTGCGCGTGGTGAGCTGGACAGCCATTTTTAATGCGGTCGTGCGTGTGCTATGCCAAGCTCGTGGCAAATTTATCAAATTTGGAGGGAAACATGTATGATCCAGTTGGTAGCCATATCACGATATGATGTATATGTATATGTTATAGATATGATTTCAAAATATATGAAGATGATATAGATAAATATATAGATATACATGGTCATGGTATTGATATATTTGTAGATTATATCGATATATATGTAGGTGATATAAATGTATTTGATTTTGATATTTATATGTTTGAAGATGATATCGATATATATGTAGATGATGTAGAAAAGACGCTACGTTAAGTGATATAAATCCACAATCACTTTGTTTATACAGGCAGAACGGCATTTTTCGGGATAGAACCATCTGTGTTTAGCGCCCTGGTTCCCAAATTTCGACAGAAGTTCAATAACTATTATATGATGTATTTCACACAAAAAGATCTCTTCAGGGCTACTATTCAGATTCTGAAAGCGTGTTATACTGAATTAGTATAAGAGTTTGCTCATAGTATCCGCATGACACCTACCTAATTCGTGATTCCTGTCTGATCCTGAACTTCGCACAATTTCTGTTCGATAAACACCAAATATTTAGTAAAATCATGTTTCGGTATATAAAATAACTCAGGGTCGTTAAAAGTTTATTTTTTCCATGAAGCAAGAGCTTCGTGGAATTCCAGAGCATCATCGTCCTATGATTGCTCCTGTAATATTTTCTGCAAAGTTTGGCCAAGTTAATTCCACTAAATCGTTCTTCACTGACGGATCATTGATAGAGGAGTCAGCAGGCTTTGGTATATACAATGAAATTTATAGCGCCAATTGTAAACTTCAAGCTCCTTGTTCCGTATATGTCGCTGAATTAGCGGCAATACACTTTACGCTAGAAATCGTTGCCTCACTAACACCGTATCAGTACTTCATTTTTACGGATAGTTTCAGTTCTATAGAGGCTATTGGTTCTTTGAGGCCGGTAAAGCACTCCTCGTATTTTCTCATGAAAATACAGGAGCTTCTAAGTGCTTTATCTTCGCGTTATTTTATCATCACCTTTGTATGGGTCCCTTCTCATTGTTCAATTCTGGGCAATGAGAAAGCGGACTCGCTTGCAAAGGTGGGCGCTATGGAAGGCGATATTTATGATCGACAAATCGCCTTCAATGAATTTTTTACTATTTTTCGTCAACAGTCACTCGTCAGCTGGCAGTATAAATGGAGTAAAGGAGATTTGGGGCGATGGCAACATTCTATCATCCCAAAGGTGTCGAATAAATCTTGGTTTAGGGGGATGGATGTGGGACGAGACTTCATTCGTGTCATGTCTCGCCTCATGTCCAATAATTAGTCTTTGAACGCTCATTTATACCGGGTTGGGATGAGCGACAGCAATCTCTGTGAGCGTGGACAAGGCTATCAGGACGCAGATCACGTTATTTGGTCTTGTGTTGAGCATCGTGGAGTCAGATCGGAGCTTTATGATTCCCTTCGGGCTCGAGGTAGACAACCCAATGTGCCAATTCGAGATATTTTGGCTTTGCGTGATTTGGAGTATATGCAATTAATTTATGTGTTTTTGACTAACATTAGCATTAGATTGTAGTTAGTTTAACCTGTATGTTTACTTTAAGTTTTTTTTTCTTTTTTTTTATCTGTGTATGTGTGTTTTTTTTCTTTTTCAAAAAAATTTTCAAGTTAAAAGAAATCCATACATTGTATAATTATAAGTGTTAAGACAACTTAGAATTTAAAATTAATGTGTTATGTATACCATACTTTAAATTCCCACCCATCTTCCCATCCGTAATTTGTAATTCCTATTAACCTCGTGGCGGCCGCGAGTAATCGGTTTTATCCCCCCTAACTTTAGTTTTAAGATAAATGATGTAAAAAAATATGTAAACTTGGCTCTGTAAAGTTGATTCGATTGAGCCTGTACAAATAAATGATTAATTAAAAAAAAAAGTTTACTTGCCTTTTGCAAACGCAGCCCGCTGGTTGCTGGCATGTTATGTTTTCCCTACTACAGTCATAATTTTATTAAAACAAGTTGTTCAATGTTGGAAAGGGGCTGTTCATAAACCACGTAGACTTTTCTGGGGGGAGGTGGGGGCTGGTTTGACCAAAGTCTACCCCTCCATTCAAAATTTCAAAAAATTGTAAGGAGAAAAGTCTACGAGGGGGGAGGGGGGTCTGAGATTTTCAAAAATGAGTCTACTTGGTTTATAAACCGGCTCTAATGTTCTCTTCAAAATCCAATCATTGTTTGAAAGTGTTTCTGGTCGTTTGAGTGCGTTGCAATAGGAATCAAATATTTTTGAGAAAGTGTTTGGAAGAGAAAGTGAAATGTCGCAGACTATGGCTGCAAAGTGTCAGAGCAGCAATCGGAGCCAATAAATCTGTAAGCTTTTTAAAATAATAGCATGAGTTTAAAGTATTGAAGTTATCAAGGGTTTTCTGAATTCCTGCAAAAAAAATATCGTTTAAATTGATTTAAACCAATTAACATAATGATTTTTATAAGATCAGGACCCTTTCAACCATCGTAGCAAATACGACCGGGTTCGTATCAACATTCAAACCACACGGCCCTTTTCAGAGCCACCAAAAGCTTTCTCAAGAGTGTACAATAGAATTTGATCACATATAATACTTACAATACTCTACATAAACCGGTCGTGTGTTATACACTGATTTTCGGCAAGGCTTCTTGATCCAATCGAACAATGCAGCCTCTATTCTAATACAGGCAATTAGAGAGGAATTCGGGTAAAGTGGACCACTTCCGAAGATCTAACCAAAGCAGCATAATCTTCATTTGATTCTGTGGTAAATTTTACATAAGTACAGTGCAAATGGGGATAATAGTGATGGGTCCAATACTCAAAGCCGTATGTTATATAAGTTTCCGCAAGTATGAGGGAAATTCGGGTAAAATGGACCACTTCCGAAGGTCAAACCAAAACAGTATCATCTTCATTCGATTCTGCGGATAATTTTACATAATTACAGTGCAAATGAGGGTTATATTGGTGACATCAATGTATAAAACTAAATGACATATGAGTTTGAGGTAAAATCATGGGGAGAATCGGGCAAAATGGACAACTTCCCGTGTCGTGCGGTGGCTGAAACCATCTTCAATCGATTTCTCGTGATTTTTTACACTAGAAATGCTCATCCTATGGGACTGAAACTAGCGGCCATAAAAAATCCGTTTTTGGGTCGTTTTTGCCCACAGTGCGATGGATGTGAAGTGTCAGAAGAAGCCATCTCGATAACCACAAAACAAATAGTGACGAAAACTTGCACATGTAAACATTACATTTTAAACTAGTTGAACCCAAAATTTCATCATTTTTTACACATGCTATAAATACTTGTACATGAAAGAAAGTGTTGCATTTTTTTCGAGTACAATCTTTCAAACCACCAATCTATAGGAAAATAGTGATTTCAAACTGGCTCACTGATTAAGAACTCGATTTGTCCCAAGTACACAATAGAGTACCGCATTATTTCAATTTTCGGTACTGTACACACTTAGATAATTTTACAGTATTCGGTAATTTTTTACCGAACATTCAACAGCTGAACGATTGGTAATCCGATTTACTGGATTTCGGTGAAATTTTACAGAATTCCGGTAAAAAAATTACCGGAACTTGTCAAATTTGACCGAAATCCGTTAAATCGGAGCTGTTGAAAGTTCGGTAAAAAATTACCGAATACTGTAAAATGTTTTAAGTGTGTAATTTTTGTTTTCGTTTTGAATCACTCTGTTATTTTGACAGAATCCTTTAGGAGTTGTTCTTTGTGAGTTACGTTTTTAGGAGTGATTCATTAAGCTTGACACCGAGCTTGGCACCGGTGCCGGTGGTATTTCTTAAGCCAAAAAATATACATTTTCTTCTTGACCATCCAGCCCTTGGTAATACCACAAAAGCACTGTCAACAAAGCCCAACTTAAAAGCCACGACTTTGATCATCAAACTGCCACGTATTGCTAGCGTAACCGCTTTGACACATTTTCTCCGCAAACTTATCTCATTAGGGAAAACCAATTTTCGCTCCCAACAATTTCAATTTATCACCAACCAACGGAACGTGTATCACCTCCGATAGCTCAGCCCCGTCGCATTCATTTATGACTGCATTGCAGTCATAATCCGACCACGTTCTCTCCGTGCTCAACTCCCATCGAACACCTTCAACCGCTGGTTTTTTCATCATTCGATTTTACCTTTTTCATTCACTTCATTTTTGCCAACCGAAATCGAGTGGGACGTTAAAAGTTTGTCCCTCGAGTAGCTTTCCTTTTTTTTTTTGACCTGGATCAACAACAGCTGCTGCCGATGATATTGCGCTGCACTCTCATCGGTAATGATTTATAACACCACCAGCAGTAACACTCCGGACGACCATCATCAGTCAGAGACAAACGAAAAAAAGAAGGCCAGGGACTGAAACGGGTTCTTCATAATTTAAGAGTCCTTGGGCTCTTTGTAGGACTTGTCCGGTTTTTGGTTTCGGTCGGTGAAAATTCTTCTTTCGCTCGCAGAGGGTTGACTGTTTGAACAAGGACTGTGGAATGTTGATGATCCTCAGATTGTGGTGGCCATAAGCTTAATTTCATTATAAAACCGAAACGATTCCTCAGTCTAATTTTTTTTTTTTTGTTCATGCTTTCATCTCGATTTCGGGATTTTTCTTTCTGTCTTGAGCAAACATTTGAGCTTTCATAATTTATTCGTCCTCGTCGTCGCCGTCGTCAGTGCAAATCCCGCATAAGGAATGTATCGGTAAGAAGCTATCCATCTACATTTGCCTGGCACGCTCGTTTTTGTGGTGGGTTTAAAGTGGTCATCACAGCAGGCTGAGCGTTTGGCTGTCATCTTTCATTTTTTTACTTGTTTGCACGGTTTTTTTTCGTTTCCAAAAAGTCACGCATTGAAAATGAAGTAAATATAAAGAATTTGGACACATGCTCAAGTAAAGAGGGTGTAAGTATGCAAAATTTGGCGAAACCCATCGGAATTCTTCACGCGAGTGTAAAATCCTTCACAAACAAGTATGCTTTAGATGAACTGCTAGGAAGTGGCAGAAAACCCGCGAAACTGGACCCGAAAATGGTTTTTCTTATTAGGAAGAACAAGTCAAGGTCGATAGGTGTCGGAATCGATTTGAAACTGATGTTTGATAGCGTATATTCGGCTTGTGTAAATGCTTCAAAACTGTAATGGTAACAAATTCGTCAGCACACCGGACACATAATTCAGTGTTCTCTTTACACTAGAGTCAATCTCGACTAGCTAAGAACGTTGCAGGAACTTTCAGCGGTCTTCTTCTGATTCAAAGGAAAACTCACATTTAGCGACACTTTCATAGATAAATAACCGTTGAAATAACTTTTTAAAATTACAAATTTACTGCCCGTCTTTGCGGCTCAGGATAACAAATTCAATGCAAACTCAACGCAACTATTCGGTAGACAATTTACGAGATTTATGGATTCCCAACGGAATCAACCACTAGTTTTCTTAGGACTACAACAATATCAATTGTAGTTTAATAAATTTCAATAGGATAGCAAATTTCAATAGAGCAAATACAAGCACACTCCCGTTACGGTTGACGGTGGCCAGTGTGGCCAGATCTACAGCTGCTGCAGCAATGCCGTCCTCCAGGTGCATCTTGTGGTCCTCCAAGACTGCACTAATAGGCCATCACATCCAGCAACGCTAACTTCACCACTGGTCGACGTAGGATGCCTCAGAAAGTTTGGACCTTCGCTTGACGTACTCGACCATCGGTTCCGACGATCGTATGGACTACCCGTCCACGTATCCAGCAGTTACGCTCGCTGTTGTTGACCACCAGCACCAAGTCACCGTCTTGCAGTGGTCGTACCTCCTCAAACCACTTCGATTGCCTCTGTATCATTGGCAGGAACTCCACAGTCCAGCGATTCCAGAAACAGTGAAGCTTTTGCTAGATCTGATCGCATATATCCTTCAGACGATACTGTGGCTGATCCAGAGCTAGATTCACTTGATTGGCGCCGTTCGAACTCCTCCCCATAAAAACGCTTCTGACTCCTAAGTGTCCTGGGGCAAGTTTGTCAGAGGCCTTGAATTAAGGATACTTTCCGCTTCCACGACCAGTGTTTGTAAAACCTTATCCTCTAACTTCCCCTCAATGTACGCTTCATGGATCTCTCAACGAACTGCACAAGTCGTTCCCAAGTGCCTCCCACATGTGGGGCTTCGGCAGGTATAAAGGTCCACTTCGTCGATTAACTGGTAAACGTTAACGGCAGTCCTTGGCTCATTTATGCCCGCAGCAGGCGTTCAGCTCCCTGGAAGCTTGTCCCGTTATCGCTGAAGAATTATACCGGTTAACCGTGCCTTCCAGCAAAACGCTCCACGCAGGATACGCACGAAGACGTCGACAAGCTGAACACTACCTCCAGATGAACAGCACGCACTGTAAGGCACCCATAGTTTGGCATTGGATCGCCCTACAGGGTGTGGCAGAAAATAATGCGAAAATTTGTTCTATTTCTTTCAAATCCCATTTTCAACTAACTCAAGCAATAATATCAACATTTTCGAGTGCAATTATCTTTATAAAGTCCTTTTAAACAAATTTATGCAATGTGTCCTCCATTTTTTTTTAATGACAGTCCTCCGACATTGGCTGCCATGTGCGTGTTATGGTTGACTTCAGGGTTTTCACATTAGAGTGTGATGCTTTGCAGGCTTATGCTTCAACATATGCCCAAATTGAATAATCCAACGGATTAAGATCTGGACTACTAGGGGGTCACAAATCCGTCGGCCAAAACTTCATGTTATCGTTGGAGAAGTTGGCCTTCACCCAGGGAAGCACTTGGTCCTTTAAAATACCGATATACGCTTCGATATTGATTTGAACTCCAGCATCAATGAAAACAGGTGGCATTTTCAAACCGTTGGACGTCACCAAGCCAAACATCATGACACCAGCCGGATGTTTGGTTTGAAATTTGAATTTCGCTTTTTCCGGAAAGTTCCCCATTTTCTGCGATGAAATGATCCGATCCCTGCCGCTGTTGGGCACAGCATCGATGCTGAAAAGCTTTTCGTCGGAGAACAGGATTATCATATTTTCCTTCTTCAACAAGGAAAGCAATCTCTTGGAACGGGTCACGCGTAGTTCCTTGACCCGGTCCGTAATCAAGTGGCGTTTCACTCTGGCTCTGGAAGATGCATGCAGGTCTTCATTGATGATTCTCCGCATGGATTTCTCCGAAATATTGGCTTCCTTTGCAAGTTTTCTTATGGAACGCACCGGGTTGCGAGCAATTTTTGCACGGACCGATTTGATCACGTTCGGCGTGCGTGCAAAGCGCGGACGTCCGCTTCCCGGCTTCCGCTGCTTAGGACCATCCTGCAGGGACTTATTTATGCGGTAAACTGATCACTTCTTTCGCGAACATTTTGACGAATTTGCAATAAAACAAATAGAATGTTTGGATGCAGCACTTGAAAGTAAACATAAACAAATACACTTTCGACAGAAATTAGTCACTAGCTACACGAATTAACCCAATACTCAAGTTTGAACATTTTCGCATTATTTTCTGCCGCACCCTGTACTCTCACTAGCACGCTGTGCTTATGACTGTCATCTTTAGTTTGTTTACTTATTTGCACGATTTAAACGCTTGTTTTCAATATAATGATCATTGAAAAGGTTTTGACAAGGGTGTAATTAACCAAACATTGGTGAACCGTTTTGAAATTCATCACGCAAGTGTAGAACCCACTACAGACAAGTTTGGGGATCACTACTCTAATGACGAACTGCTATAAAGAGGCAGAAAATCCGGATCTTCCAATCCGATACTGGACCAAAAATTTGTATCTCTTATAAGGAAGATCAAATCAATGTCAATACACGTAATTCGGTCAATAAAGTGGGAACGGACGTTGACATAATTCAACGTCTCAAGATACGGAAGAACTTGAACACCTATAAGATTTTGAGAATCGTCTAACAAAGTTCACAAGAAAAGCAACGTGCTGCAACAAGGGCCTGTAAACTGTCTTCGCGAGTTTTACAGCAGCCGGATGCATCTATTTTGATGGACGAGCTATTTGCTAAAGGACTCCGAAACCCTTTCAGGTCCACACTGCCCTTATAAGAAAGGATGGAAGCAATGTTAAAAGGTCAACTCAAGTGGATAAATTTGGTCTAAAAGTACTGGTGTGACGATCCATAAGATCCTGCGATGTAAAATCTACCATTTTTTTAACTACCGGAACTATAAATAAAGAAACCTGTTGATCTGAGTGACTGCAGAAGATGTTTTGGCTGGATTTTGCGTCAGAACTATGCGCCGGAATGACTCTCAATTGACAAATGAAGCAAGGTATAGGTTCCGTCGAGAAAGATATCGTTCCACCAAATTGCTCTCAGATTCGGCCCATCAATCGTTACTGAGCGATTGCGAAAAAAAAAAAACTGGTAAAGCAGTTGGGAATTTACAGAAGTTCAAACAAATTGGGTTACAGCGTCCAAAAAATGTGATGAAACGCTTTTCCGGAACTTGATAAAAAGTGTTTGATCGAAAATTCGAAAATTCATGGAGGAATAATATTAATCCCATCCGGTCTTCTCAACGTCCAAGTTCATTTCCGTACAATAAAGGTCAATCGTTTGTCAGAATTAAGCCATAATCTACACGATTTGAAAGTCAAAACGTGCATAACTTATCTTCGATACAGTCCTTAATTCATCCCCCACCTTGAGCTACAATCCCAAACTAGACACACTTGCTGGTCAAAAGAATTTGCTTTCAATGTTGGTTAGCATGAAAATATATAGCTAAAGCCAGAGGACATGACTGGCCAACCGGTGGCCGGCCGAGGGGACCAAATTTTTTTTTAAATTGAAGTTGACATTCTGCCGCTGAACAGTGTATCACTTTCATAGCTGGGTGGAGAGGTAGTAAGCGTGAATGAAATAATGTTCTGAAATTTCAAATAATTTCATGCAAAAGAGGGAGTGGATCGTGGTGGAGGCAAGATGAACAGGCATGTTTGTGATGCAGCAAGTTAGCGTATAAATCAAGGAAATGGTTTTTGTTTTTGTCTGAAAAGGTGGAGAGAAGCAATGACTTTGAGTTGTTGATATGCACCTTGTTTACATATAAGTACTTTGAAATTCGTTGCCCAATATGCCTTCAAATTTGAATATCATTAATCACTTAGAATCAAGAGGGTGCTCATTCTTCCACAGAGCTCGTTGTGGTCAATTCCGAAATATTTTGAAAGCAGCTTGTTGTGGAATCACGGTTTTAACCTAAAGTTTCGTCATGACGTGCATAATTTCATAAAAGCTGTGCTTGACAGACGCGGAAAAAAGACAATCGATTCTATCTGCAATCAGTTGGAAATTTGCATGACTGTCAATACAAATCTCCGAAATTGTGATTAAAGTGTGTGCGGAATCAAATTACATCATTTTCAGATGACTGTAAATTTTTACCTATTGGGTATTATCAATTGAAATTTTGGTTGAAATTAGTTAAATGTGTATTAATGACACTGTATCAATAACATCAGTAGTTGTGCAATCGTTGCGAAGCTGGAGTCGGAAAAACAGCAGCAGCGAAAAAAATTTTGCGCACGAGCCTCGAAAATCCGGATCACTCTCATTGTTTCATGAGTAGGAAGCTGGGATTGGTAAAATCTACGGTAACTCGTGTTTTAAGTACTGATTGAACGTTTGACCATCAATCGGAAGAAAAAGGTGTGGCCATAATGGATCTCTGTATAGTGTTAGGGAACATGGTATTGAATGCTTTCAAGACGAATCAAAACACTTCAGTTCGAGATGTGGCGAAAAAAATTGCAGTCAAACTAAAATTTAGTGCAAAATACGAAAAAAAAGTGAGGGACTACACACGTACTAAGTCCAACATGCGCCGAGTTGCGATGAACGGCAGAATACGGTGGGGAAATCACGTGCACGGAAACAACATCTCACATGTCATATGAAAACCCATGGTCTCGAAATTTGATACAGAAGCAATTTTACCTCGTGAGTTATTAAAAAAAAACATATAGTGCAGGAAATTTCAATACTTCCCACGAAATCACATGTTTCAAATACGGATACATGTGTAGTGGTAAGCTTAAGACTAGATTTTGAATTTCTGTGTTTTTTACACATATTTTCAAATATATTTACCTATACAAGGATAATGCAATCATTGAAAAATAAATTCGAAGTCTTCAACCTAAAGCTTAAGTGGAAGGGACAGAAAATGAAAAAAATTCTAAAAATATATCTAGTGTGGCAAGCCGTCAGAACATGCTGAAAAATTAGTAGACTATTTATCACAATTGGGAACGTAAACCATGAAATTTACATCCAAGGGTCTCTTAAAAAGCATCTGTGACGTAATCTGTAATAACATTCTCAGTCAATCTTGTTTTGACCAAATTCGGCATATTGGCACTGACGAATTTCAAACCAACTCGTCTTCGTGATTGGCAGCATCCTCTTAGAATCCAATGAAACTTTGAAAGTGTGTAGATTTTGTCTTTTCAAGCAACTTTGCATACATTGTTTTTTCAAAATTTATCAAAACTGCCATCTGAAGAAGGTTTAAGTTTATTGATCGATTTTTTTAAATCAACATAACTCAAAAAGGACAAGACTAGCAAAAAAGTTATGTATAGGTGACTTTAAGAAAATCGTCTTAAATTTTAAGTAAAAAATGTTAAAATTGTAAAATAGATTCTTATACGCAAAAAAAAAATATACACATCCATTAAAAGACGATTCCAATATGACGTCTGCTATGTTTTAGATTTATCAGCCCTCTATCACAATTTTTCCCATACTTTTTACACGTACTGTAACAAATCTTGACCTGTTACAATATATATATACAAGCTGAACCCGGTGCGTGCGCTGCTACGCTTGCAACTAAATGAAGGAAAATTAAATATAACTGTCACGTTTATGGTTTTTTTTTTCGAAATGAGTTTTTTTCTTCTTGAATAACCAGGGGTTCAAACTTCTATCAAAACATGCTTCTTACCCGAGAAATACACGGTTTGTGTTTAAGTAACCTGGATAATTCTCATTTTTGGTTGAAATTTGTGTTTCATTTGTATGGGAGCCCTCCCTTCCAGAGGGGGGGTGGTTTCTCAAACCACCATACAATCATTGACTTCAAAACCCTCCACATGCCAAATTTGGTTCTATTTGCTTAATTAGTTCTCGAACCATCACACTGGGCTCATCGATTATAATAAAAATGTGAGTTTCATTTGTTTGAAGCTCCCCCCCCCCCTCAGAAAGGGAGGGGTCTTGAACTACCATAGAAACATTCTTGCCTTCAAAACTCGCCACATGCTAAATTTGATTCGATTTGCTTGATTACGTCTCGGGTTATGATGAAATTTGAGTCTCATTTGTATGAGAGCGCCCCTTCCTGAGAGAGGAGGGGTCTCAAACAATCATAAGAACCTTCCCCAGCCCCAAAAACCCCTTCATATAAGTTTTCACGTTGGTCGGTTCAGAACTTTCCATGTCTATAAGGGTCTGACAGACAGAAATTCATTTTTATGTATATAGAAATCTAGCCTCCAAAAACCTAAAAGTGGTTTCATTTACTTGATGAGTTCTCGAGTCACGCAGAAATTTAATTTTTATTTGTAGGGGAGCCCCCCTCCCCTTCAAAATGGGGAGGGGTATTGAACTGCTATAGAAACATTTCTTGCCTCCAAAAACCTCAACATGCCAAATTTGGTTTCATTTGCTTCATTTGCTCTCGAGTTATGCTATAAATTATGTTTTATTTTTATGGGAGTCTACCCTTCCAGAAGGCGGAGGGGTCTTAAACCACCTTAGAAACATTTCTTGCCTTCGAAAACCTCCAAATGCCAAATTGGGTTCCATTAACTTGATAAATTCTCGAGTTATTCCGAAATTTGTGTTTCATTTGTATATGAGCCCTCCTTTCAGAGAAGGGAGGGGCTCGAGTCAACTTAGGAACATTTCTTGCCTTCCAAAACCTCCACCTGCTAACTGTGGCTCCATTTGCTTGATTAGTTCTCGAGTTATGCAGAAATTTGTGTTGCATTTGTATGTAAACCCCCCTCCCTCCCCCTTCCAGATGGCGTAGGA
The DNA here is from genome assembly GCA_024533555.2 of Aedes koreicus. Classification (NCBI taxonomy): domain Eukaryota; kingdom Metazoa; phylum Arthropoda; class Insecta; order Diptera; family Culicidae; genus Aedes; species Aedes koreicus. The sequence goes on along the minus strand of JAHHFK020001283.1, from coordinate 131,815 downwards.
GTCTCAAACTTTCATGGAAACATTTCTCTCCTCCAAAAACCTCCACATGCCAAATTTGGTTCCATATGCTTGATTGGTTCTCGAGTTATGCACAAATTTGTGTTTCATTAGCATGAGAGCCCCCTCTTACAGAGGGTGGAGGGGTCTTGAGTTACTTTAGAAACATTTCTTGCCTTCAAAAACCTCTACCTGCAAAATTTGGTTCCATTAACTTGATTAGTTCTAGAGTTATGCAGAAACTTGTGTTTCATTTGTATGGGAGCCTTCCTTTATAGAGAGGGAAGGGGTCTCAAACTACCATAAAAACATTTCTTGCCTCCAAAAACTTCCGCATGCTAAATTAGGATTTCTTTGCTTGATCAGTTCTCGAGTTATACAGAAATATGTATTTCATTTGTATGTGAGCCTCCCTTTAAAGAGAGGGGAGGGGTCTCAAGTTTGAAAGGTTAAATTTGTTGTTAGAATTACTTTTTTTTCTTTAAAGTGCGTATTTTGCAATGTGTGGCGAACTTTTAGACAATTATATTGCCTTTATAAGGGAATAATTTCGTCCAGTTCTAAGAGAGCATTTTTTTGCAAATTTTTTTAGCGTGTAAGAATCGATTTTCATTTTTTACAATTTTTGTCATAAGGGGGCGACCCCGGCGTAGTGGTTAACATCCATACCTCTCACGCCAAAGTCACGAGTTCGAATCTCACCTCCTAACAAGTTACGAAAATACCCAAAAAGGGAATTTGAGTAACTACGACGGGAGATGAACCAGCCCAAGGCTGAAAATCTCGATAAACAAGACAAAAACAAAAAAAAATTTGTCATAAAAGTTAAGACGATTTTCTTAAAGTCATTCATACATCACTTTTATGTTAGTCTTGTCTTTTTTGAGTAATGTTGATTTAAAAAAAAAACGATCATAAAACTTAAGCTTTTTTCAAATGGCAGTCTAGATAAATTTTCAAAAAACAAAGTATGAATGGTTGCCTGAAAAGACATAGTCTACACAACCACAAAGTTTCATTGGATTCTGAGAGGGTGCTGCCCAACACTGGATGAGTTGGCGTGAAATTCGTCCAATTGTGCGAGTATAACAAGATCGTTGTGGTGCCGCGTGACTTAAATCCTCCAAATTGTCCAGAAATTCGACCAATCGTCGATTTTAAGCAATTGTGAAAGCTGATTGTCGAAAAAATGGGACTTGGTTGAACTTTTAACTTGGACTTGGTTGAACTGTTCATCCATGGAATAGAGACAACTTTCTGGAAATTACGGGATTTTTGAGAAGCAGATTTAGCTTTTCAGAAGTTAAGGAACGTCCATTAATTATGTCTCGCAAAAAATGACTTTTTATACCCCCCCCCCCCCCCCCCCCCCCCTGTCGCGGTTTTGGTATGGACCTTCAAAATTTTTTGTATGGATTGTCACGTTCTCCCAAATCCCTCCTCCCCCCTTACTGCGTGACATCATTAATGGACCTTCCCTTATTTGAACTTTCAGTTGATATATCTTTCATGATAAAAACCGGCGAATTTTTAAAAATTCCCAATTTTTATTCTCGTTTTGGTTTGGTACGAAAAATTAACGAGTTATAAGAAGTTTAAGTTCTTCTTGAAACTTAGAAACCCTGAGCTTCTGGGATGTTTTCTGCTATTGGAAAGTTTTTCGGGCTTCTGAGAAGATCCCTGAACTTCTAGGAAACTCCCTAAACGTATGCAAATATCCTTGGAATGTTTCCTAAACTTTTGAGAATGCTAAAAAAATCCTAAAGAGTTTCCTGAATTTCTGCGGCGTTTTCTGATATTCTGGAAAATTCCCCGATCTTTAGAGGAGTTCTCTGAAATTCTTGGCAGAGGAATTTCCTAAATTTCCGGGAAGTATCCTGAGCATCTGGGAAGTTCTTTGAGCTTTTTGGTAGTTCCTTGAACTTATGGAATGTTCTCTAATTTTCTGGAAAAATCCCTGACCTTTAGGGAAGCTCCCTGAAATTCTGAGAAGCTCCCTGAACATCTTGGGTAGTTCTATGAACTTCGGAGAAATATCCAAAAAATTCTGATAAGTTTTCTGAACTTCTAGGAAAGCTCCCTGAATTTTTGGAAAGCTCCCTGAATTTTTGGGAAGCTCCCTGAATTTCTGGATGGTTGGCTGAACTTTTGGGAAGAAACCTTTTGAGAAGTTCCTTGAACTCATTTGAAGCTCCCTGAATTTACGGAAAATTTCCTAAATTTTTGGGAAATACCCTGAACTTCAGGAGAGTTGCCTGATCTTCTGGAAAGTTCCCTGATTTTCTACGATGTTCTCTTAACATCATGAAATGGAAAGTTTCCTGAATTTCTTAGAAGTATCCTGAACATCTGCTAAGTTCCTTAAGTTTCGGAGTAAGTTCTCAGGTTAGCTTTGCACAAAATCCTCAGGGTCAGCAATCCCCACATTGTCTTCGACAGAACTAGCTGAGGAACCGTACGCCAACATCCGTAAGGCTGCAGTGCACTTTTGTAACAGGCTGACTTCTCAGCTGCATCGCAACTTAGCTGGAAAAAATAATGAGATTACTTTAGTTGTCACATAATGTCCAGGGACATCTCCCTTGGCATGCGGAAGTGACACAAAAAGTGCTTCTCGTCGTAGGTTGGCGTGTCGCTAAGGTCGTGCTGGTACAGCTTCTGATGAGCGAAATGGAAATCACGGTTGACGTTGGGGCGTCTTTCATGGTGTGACCCTCTCCGTTTCGACTCTTGTTTTTCCGATGCCAAATTACAAATCAGCGTTATCTTAAATCGTTTAAATGATATGCATGCATTCACACACTCACCTTCAGCCAAACAAAAGAGCAAGTATTCCTCTTCGTCTGCTAACGACTTACTACTGGCAGTAAACACTATTTGGTCAAACCAATCCATGGCAAAAGTTTGCGAAAAATGCTATCTCTGAAAAAAAAAACTTCTGATCTCTGATGTTTAATGATTGCGGGGACGGCAGAGTTGATCTATTTTAACTAGTTCTATTCAAGTTTTGCTGATGCAAATCAGGTATAAAGTTGTTCGAAGAATAGACCACCGCTGAAGATGCCTTAAGTTCATAGCATGAATCCGGTAAATTTAGGCCAGATATCGCCTAAATCTAGTCTGTTGTATGATAGATTACAAACAATTTTGTTGTTTTCGCTTGCTTTGACTTGCAATTGTACGCGTCTTTTAAAATGATAATTTTTTTTTTCTGTGAGCTTAACATTCCCCTAACGATTGATCAAACAATTTGCAACTCTACTTCTCATCTACCATCACCAACAAGTCCTATAAGTTAAGCACATTTCAACAAAGTTCGTTACATCTCTCTTCATTACATCGGTTGTCGTCGCTATTAGCAGTGGCCAGAGCATGTTCCATTATTGCAAACAACTTCACCCTGCTGTCAGTGGAGGGGGTGGCGTCAACTCATCGAGGAAATGCCCTTAGCTGTTTTCCCAACTTAAAACTTGGTGTGCTTGAACTTTTACCCCTCCCGGCACAGAATGCGATGACCACTTGCAACAAGCGGTCATCGGTCGAGGGGGGCCAAGAAGACGAGTGCAGCCAGTAACTACTTTACATTTTCAGTTTTTACAACTTCTCAACAACCCGCCGGAAAATTTGTTTGGATTCACACTTCAGCATTGCTCTGGCCGACATCGCTCCGCTGCTCGGTCCGGCTGAGCAGCAAACATGAAAGCCATGAAATTTTAATGAAGCACCTTGTGTTTACGATCACGCCATCACGCCAAGAACATGAATGGAGCCCAGCACACTTTTCCAACTGACTCGACAATGGAATATGAAGTGTGTGCGAGAGCGCCATACCTTATTATTCGACTTCATCGAAGAAGGAGAAAACTTGCCGCAGGGAGAGGAAAGTTTTTGATATATTTCGCGGAAATTTCGGCTGGGAAGGTTGGTGGGTTGAAGCGCGGAAGGATTGCCTTTCTGTTGCTTTTCTCGTGGTTATATTGTTTTCAGGCTATTGTTTTTTCGGGTAAAACCGAAAACTTCAACGCGACTGGCACTAAATAATGCTCAGGCGGGTGTTGTCGTCGTACACTTTGTTGGGTCGGTTTCGTTGTTGTTGTTTTTTTTTTTTGGCTGTAAAGAAAGTTGAGCGCCGAGAGAAGAGAAAGGATAAATTTACATTTTCTTAAGCACAGTCGAGCTGATTAAGAACTTTGGCTGTTCTTTTCCTTTCGATGGAGCACACACAACGGCACGACATCGTGTGTCAGTTGGGGCTTAATGTTTGTTTGTCGATATAAGAGGCGGTGTGTTGGTTGGATAGCTTTCGGCGGAATGGAAATCTTTGTTTTAGTAAAAGTGAATTTCAATTCAGTATAGTGCTAATGGGAAATGTGAAATGGAAGATCCAATTATGTTGTATTCGTTTGTCAGTTAGGCCCTAATGAAAAATCTTTGTCGAAATATATAATGACTTCGAAACTCAGCGATTGCTTTGGTCGTGAGAATACTGTCATTTCAAAATTCAAACTCACGAATATAGTTGGTCTGTCCGTTAAGGTTGTCTTCATTTTCTGCTCATTTGAGAGAAGCTTGATTAATTTTTACCGGCCCTGATTTATTTTTCAAACTGGTACCCCTGCCGCTAAATTTTCAGTTCACCATCAATATTAAACGAAAATCAAGCTCTTTCTTTTCGAGCAGATCCCACATCAACATCTATATGTAGAACCACTTTCGATCTGTTTTCATGCTGTTTGTTTTTGCTTGCTTCGTGTTCACTTCATTTTTCACAGTTAAATGAAGTTACCACCGTATTGCAATGAAGTAGGTAGACTAAGTCGAAAAACCGTAGCTTCGGATCACTGCCATTATTTGATCTTTCAAAAATGCCGCGGTCTGTCTCTCTTTTTACTGAAGGGCATAAAAATGAAATTGACCACGTATAGAAGGAGATTTGATTTTTAGTTTTTGCAACTATTTCGAACATAAGGTCTGTATCCACATTAATCCGGACACCTTCAAATCATTGTAACTTTTGAAATATTGCACGCAGGAATGAAAAATTTCACTGTGGCATAGCTGAGAGTCTATGATAAAAAAGACTTTGATTGATGTTTACATTTCATGTTTAGTATTCAAGATGGCGACGAAAGAAAAACAAGTACGCGAGCGAATTTTGAACGGGCGTACGGCAAATCCTGACTTGTCAATACGGGACCTTGCAAAAATATTGGATTTGCCTAAATCCACTGTTCACGATGTCTCTCTCTCTCTCTTTCTCTTTTAAGCATTTTAAGCTTATTGCTTTCACAATTCGCTTATTGCTTGCTCTCAACTTAGTGTTCTAAATGCACTTCCACAGTTATTAATTGAGAGCTTTCGATGCCAGGTACCATTTTTGCATAAGTGGCAAGTACAATCATACGCTATGCCCAGGGAGTCGAGAAATTTTCCTTTACGAAAAATTCCTAGACCAGACCGGGAATCGAACCCAGTCACCTCCATCATGGTGTTGCTTTGTAGCTGCGCCTTTACAGACTGAGCTAAGGGAGGACCCACTGTTCAAGAGGAAACCGAGAAGTGACAAAAACATTGGACGCGCTGATCCTGTCATGGACCGAAAGGTGAAAAGGATATTAACGAAAAACCCAAACCTCTCCATTCGAACGGTGGCTCGTAAAGAGGGATGTCGCTTGGTTTTGTCCATAAATCAAAACAACGTTTGGGACTGACGTTGTATAAAGTAAAAACAGTTCCAAATCGCAACGACAAACAGAACTTGGCAGCAAAATCACGGGCTCGACGTTTGTACTGCGAATATTTGACAAAGTTTTCATGCGTTGTTATGGACGATGAAACTTATGTCCTGGAGGATTTCAAGCAGCTTGCTTCTGCTATGGCCAGAAATGCTACAGCTGAGCATCTCAGAACGAAGAAGGCATCGAAATTTCCCAAAACATACCTTGTGTGGCAAGCAATTTGCACGTGTGGCAAAAAGAGTAAATCTTCCGTCACTACAGGTACAATCAACAGGGAGATCTTTCAGAAAGAGTGTCTGCAGAAGCGATTGCTATCCTTCATCAAAAGTCACAAAGAAAAACCTTTGTTCTGGCTCGATTTGGCATCATGCCACTATGCTAAAACTGTGATGGAGTGGTACCAAGCAAATCAAGTGAACATTGTACCAAAAACCTCAAACCCGCCAAATTGCCCAGAGCTACGACCAATCGAGAGATATTGGGCTCTGACGAAGCGGAAGCTTTCTGGAAAGAAGCAAGGAATCAAAGACATCAAACACTTCCAGCAAATTTGGACAAAGACGGCTTCTACGATTTCTGAAGAGTCTGTACGAACCCTTATGGACGGAGTTAAGCGCAAAGTTCGAAAATTTTATGCAAATACCGAATAACTATGTTTTGTCTTCACGAATTGTTAAAACACATCCCATGAATCTGAAATAAACTACTCCGACGGAAATATAATGCGAAATTTTTGTTTTATTCATGTTTTGAGGTGTCCGGATTATTGCGGATACAGACCTTAGTTAAAACTTAGGCATCATTGAGTGCATTAGTATCTTGAATTGGAATGATTTACGAACAAGTTCATTCAATTCAAGGTTTTAGTGATAAACCCAAAATAGAAGTATGTACTGAGTTCAATCCTATAACACTTCCTCGTTTTCTACTACTGTGAATACCATTACGCCGATAAGGCAGGTTTACAGTTTGGGAAAAGCATCAGATTTCTCCACAATTCCCCACACTCAGTGACCTTCATGTTTTGCGTCTCAGGTTTTGCGTATTGTTTACATTTGTGTAAGTTTTTTCTTGCAGGAAGCATTGAAAAAATGGACAGTTTTGAAGATCGTACCGGATTTATCACAAATTTTTCGGGGTTTTGCTTTATCACAAATAAATTCTAGACCTTCGTCAACAAAAAGTGAGATTAAACTTCCGAAGATATTGGGGTCAATTATGACCCATGACGCAACTTCAATGTACGCTATCTTTTTTTATTTTTAAACCCATCGGGCTGAAATTTTTTGACCTCTAATATTTTACGGAATTCTTCATTTAAGCCTAAACATATTTTTTTTTAAATCGGTTTAAGGTGGTTGTACAAAAAAAAGTGACACATTACATTAGTGCCAATATTTACCCGGATTTCAACAGTTCGTATAATTTCTAAATTTTACTTAGAGTCAATGTTTATGCACCATTTGAAAGGTTCTGGTCTCAAAAATGCATTGAAAGAAAAAAAAAATTGGTTTCGGTTTCATTGTCCTCCAGGATCTTGCTACAAAGGGAGGGAAGTTTAAGTTGCACTTTGTTAACAGAAATGCATATCAAACATTCCAGACTTATTGGCCGAACAGGCCCTGGGAGCGGGAGTTGAGGTACGTGCCTTGGCCACGTTAGTGACTCTCCAGTGCAAAAACTTGGATGAGATCACGGATGTCGGCGAAATCTCCACGGCTATTATGACCCAGTGTGGGATAGAGGTTGCCATGACAGCCATACGGCTTCAAAAGGGCCCATTTGGAACCGAAGTGGCAACAATTCGTCTTCCGGCTATAGCCACAGACTCTATCCTAAAAGAGGAAAAACTCAAAGTGGGGTGATCTGTTTGCCCCCTCAGTTTGCACCAGCCGCCAATGGCTTGTTTTAAGTGCCTCAAAAGCGGACACATGTCGTGGGAATGCAAAGGCCCCGATAGGAGCGATCTTTGCCCAAGGTTGCGGAGGAAAAGGCCACAAGGCTCGGGACTGCAAGGAGCCCCCCAAATGCATGACGTGCTCTGGGAAACCAGATGACAAGCACGTCACGGGGGGTCCCAAGTGCCCGGCATACAAGGGTAGATCTAACGACAAAACACAGTGCGGGTAACACAACTGAACCTAAACCACTGTAAGGCGGCCCAGCAACTGTTGTGTCAGGCAGTTCGCGAGTCGGGAACGGATATTGCAATAATATCCGACCCATACCGTATCCCTGCCGGTAATGGAAATTGGGTTGCGGATAGTTCCAAGAAGGCGGCAATATGGATGACGGGCCAGTTCCCAGTCCAGGAGGTAGTGTCCACCTCAAACGAGGGCTTCGCGGTCGCAAAGGTGAACGGAGTGTTCATCTGCAGCTGCTATGCGTCACCGAGATGGTCGGCAGACCAGTTCTCGCAAATGGTAGATATAATGACAACGGAGCTAACTGGCCATAGCCGTTGGTAGTAGCGGGCGACTTTAACGCTTGGGTGTTAGAATGGGGCAGTCGCCTTACGAACCCAAGGGGCCGGATTCTGCTGGAGGCCCTGGCCAGGCTCTACGTAGACCTGGCCAACGTAGGTACTAGTAGTACCTACCATAGAAATGACGTGACGTTCGGCATCCCTGGGCTGCTGAACAACTGGAGGGTGGAGGGTGGAGGATGGCTACACCTATAGCGACCATCTGGCGGTTCGCTATAGCATCACCCACCCCGTTCGTCCGCAGATGGAGGACGTCGTACTTCGATAACGAAGTATTTAAAGAGGCGCTAGAGCGGGAACAGACATTGAGCGAAACCCAAAATCCTCGTGGGGATCAACTCGAATCAATTCTCACACGAGTGTGCGACACAACCATGCCCAGAAAGGTCAAACCTAGGGATGGAAGGTTGCCGGTTTATTGGTGGACAGAGACGATCGCAGACCTCCGGAGATCTTGCCACCAAGCTAGAAGGAGGATGCAAAGAGCGCGATCGGATCCTTAGCCACCGCTAAGGTTGCGCTTAAGAAAGAGATAAAATGCTTTGAACGTCTGTGTTCGAAAGCCAACGCGAATCCATGGGGTGACGCCTATCGGGTGGTAATGGCAAAAACCAAGGGCACGACAGCTCCAACCGAGCAATCACCGGAGCTACTACAGGTCATCTTCAGGGGACTCTTCCCGAGTCACGACCAGTGTCCCTGCCCCCCTATGATGGCTGAACTGACCCACGATGGCACCGCGGACGAAAGGGACAAAGCGACCGTCACGATCGAGGAAATCATTGCGATAGGCAAATTGTTGAAGTTAAACAAACCGCCAGGACCTGACGGTATGCCGAATCTGGCTATCAAGGCGGCTATCTTACTGGCGCCCGAAATGTTCAGGGCTGTGATTCAAAGATGTCTGCACGAGGTCGTCTTCCCGGAAGCCTGGAAAATCCAGACTCTAGTACTGCTACCAATGGCAGGGAAGCCACCCGGGGACCCATCCCAAGCAACACACAAGTTTTATAACGGTTGAAAATACTTTTATAAGACTAGATTTGGTTGTATAGAAGTTTACTCAACATTAAATCATGCAGATGTGTTACTCGGGATCGGCATATAGACCAATATGCCTGTTGGACACAGCGGGTAAAGTGCTCGAAAGGGTTATCCTTAACAGATTAACCAAGTACACGGAGGGCTTGGACGGTCTGTCTAAAAATCAGTTCGGCTTTCGTAAAGGAAAGTCGACAGTGGATGCCATCCTGTCCGTAGCCAAAACGGCTGAAGTGGAAATCTAGCGAAGGAGACGAGGTGTCCGCTACTGAGCGGTGGTCACCCTAGACGTGCGAAATGCGTTCAATAGCACCAGTTGGGTAGCTATCGCCAACTCGCTCCAACGTTCTCACGTGCCAGGATACCTTTACAAGATTCTGGGAAGCTATTTCCAGAATCGCGTGCTGGTGTACAACATCGAGGCAGGCCAGAAACGTGTTCAGATCACCACAGGCGTCCCGCAAGGTTCGATCCTGGGCCCGGTGCTGTGGAACATGATGTACGACGAGGTACTACGGCTTGAATTTCCGAACGGGGTGAAGATCGTCGGGTTCGCAGACGACATCACCCTTGAGATATGTGGTGAATCCAACGGCCTCGCACTCCATTGGCATTGTGGAGGGATGGATGAGTTCCAGGAATCTGGTGCTAGCATACCACAAGACTGAGGTCACGGTCGTCAATAACCGAAAACCGGAGCAACACGCGACGATTAGTGCAGGTAACTGCAGAATCGAATTGAAGAGGACATTGAGGTATCCAGGAATCATGATCGACGACAAGCTTTACATGTCGACTACGCATGCAAGAAAGCCTCCACGTCTATATCGGCATTATCTCGCATGATGTCGAACAGCTCAGCGGTACAGGGGAGCAAGCGCAGGCTCCTGGCAAGCGTCGCCTTGTAAATAATGAGGTACGGTGGGCCGGCATGGGTCACCGCCCTGAGTACTAAGAGCTACCTCGGTAAGCTCGAAAGTACCCACAGGCTAATGTGCCTGAGAGTGGTCAGCGCATATCGCATAGTGTCACGCGACGCGGGGATGATGCCCATTGGCATCACAATAAAAGAGGACGCGGAGTGCTTTGAACAAAGGGGCACAAGAGGAATCCGGATCACAAGAGTTACATCGATGGCCAGGTGGCAGAGGGAGTGGAATAATCCCTCCAAGGTCGGTGGACCCACCGACTAATTCCAGAAATATCTGGATGGGTCGAGCGGCGTCATGGGGAAGTAACCTCCCACTTGACACAGATACTGTCGGGCCATGGCTGCTTCAGACAGTATCTGCATAAGAACGGGCACACCGAGTCCTCAGCGTGTCCCGTATGCGCGGAAGCGGACAAAACGGCAGAACATGTGTTCTTCGTCTGCCCTCACTTCAACGATGCGAGGAATGGCATGATGGCCGTAAGCGGTTGGGAAACGACATCGGAAAATCTTGTCCAGAGAATGTGTCAAGAACAGGACACTTGGGACGCGGTAAAAACGGCGGCCTCCCAGATTGTCTTAGAACTACAAGACAAGTGGCGAAACGACCAGCGACAGGCCAGAGGGATTATCTAACTACCAAAGCCCTAAGTAGTTAGACATAAGCTGGTGCTTAATACACAATAGCCCCCTCCCCGAAGTAATACTGAAAGGTGGTCCCGGGGGTTGGGGGGGGGGGGGGCAAGGCACGGGTGGGTTTTTAGTGGGTCGAGGAGTTGGCATCCTCATCCCCACACCCTGAGTTCTTCAGGAGTCTGTGAGCAGATTTTCCATCCCGTTAAAAAAAGACTCATTGTAGAGAATTGGCATATTCAGTAAAGTTTCTCAATGCGTAACGAATCGTCTTTTGATATTATCATATTAGTTCCAAATCGTGTTGCAAAGGTGGCGCTGTAGTCTATCTTTGCCAAATGAAGCTCTAGAGAGTAACCGTCGTGGGAAAAGTTGTTTGGAATATAAAATGTAGACATTTGACATTATCATATTGGTTCCAGATTTTGCCGCAGAGATGGCGCTGCGGTCTTTGTTTGTCAAATTAAGCTTTAGAGAGTTTTCGTCCTAGGTAAAGTTGTTGCGAATGTAAAATGTAGTCACTTGAGATTATCAGATTAATTCCCAATTGCGCCGCAAGGATGGTGCTGCAGTCTATCTTTGCCAAATGAAGCTCTGGAAAGTTGCCGTCTTCGATGAAGTTTCCCAGTATATCATGTGTCGTTTTTTTTAGTTCCAGATCTTACCGCAAGGATTGCACTGCAGTCAATCTTCGTCAAATGAAGCTCTAGAGAATTATCATCTTCGGCAAAGTCTCTCAGTATGTAATTTTTCGTCTTGTGTCATTATTTTATCAATTCCAGATCTTGCCGATAGCAAGGTATTAAAGCTATAGAGGGTTGTCGTCTCCGGAATTTTTTTTTTAATATGCCATTTTTCGTCTTTTGTCATCATCAGATTAGTTCCAGTACAGAGCACACAAATCTTAGTTAGAACAAAATGTCTTTAAAAAACTGAGTTTGAATTCAATTCAAAATACGTTATAACCTCGTTGAAAAAACTCTATCGCCTCCAAATGACTGAATTGTGTATACTGAACAACTTTGCCGAAGACGGCTATCCTCTAGAGCTTCATTTGGCATAGATAAACCGAATCACCATCTCTGCGGCGAAATCTGAGAACATGATAATGACAAAAGACGACATATTACATACCGAAAAACTAAAACGGCAACTCTTACAAGCTACAATTGACAATCATAGATTACAGCGCCATCTTTGTTGAAAGATCTGGAACTAATATGATTACGTCGAAAGACGAAACAGGTCACAATGAGAAACTTTGCCTATGATGGCAACTCTCTAGAGCTTCATTTGTCATACAGTATTGGACAAAACATTTGCAACTGGTAGTGAATAATGATAATACGCATTAACATAAGTATGGACTCTGAATTAAAAACGGCTTAAGTCACTATAGTTGACGGATAAGGAAACTTATTTTATACCACATGATTTCCGGAGTAGTCAGATGACAACTGATGGCACACCGACAGTGTTTTGTTGACAGGTACCATCCCGAGTAACACATCTTCATGATTTTATGTTGTTGTAAGCTTCTATATAACCAAATCTAGTCAAATAAAAGTATTTTCAACCGTTATAAAACTTGTGTGTTGCTTGGGATTGTGCGTTGATCAAAACAATTGCAACTTATAATATTTTGTTGTTTTTCATATCAAATCGGTTGATAACTGATATAATTGGATTCATACTATAGCGAAGGGATTATATATTGGACATTTACGCCACCAGAAGGTAAATATTGCTTTATTTTAATGGGCAACACTGTGTGTTTGTTTTGATTCGCTGTTTCTATCGACTGTTTTTATTTATCTTTTATCTGTGTAATCGTTCGTGATAATTACATCAGTATACCGTTTTGAATGTCTTTCGACCTATACTCGCGCGCGATAGCAAAAATTTGTACATTGTCGTCGTGTTTTGCTGTTTTGTTCATGTGAGTGCATTGTTGTGGTTTTGCAAGTGGAACCGTGGAACCTTTCTCTTCTTCACTACCACCACGCATTTTTTTTCGACCGCTGCGCCATCTGGAAGATTTCTCTGGCAGCAATTGTTTGCAAGTTCACGCATTCTTTCACCACGCTACGCTTGTTGGTTGCATACCCAAAGGCTATTCGACTTCTTTCACCACGCTAACGTTTTGCAATAATTTCAATCGTTCTACTAGCCACAAAATGAAAAGCACGTGCAAATCCTGCGAAAGCGAGATTTCAGAAATGAAACTCACCTGCCAAGGCTTTTGCAATGCGGAATATCATCCTCGCTGCGGCGGCATTTCTACATCTGTTTTGGATGAAATCAGCAAATACCATCAGTTATTTTGGCTTTGCAAATCGTGCTCGATTCTGATGAGAGATATGCGTGTTCGCAGCTCAATTCGGTCCGCCTACGAATCTGGCCAAGAAGTTGTTCTTAGCAAGCATAACGAAATCGTTGAAAGCCTCAAGTTGGAAATCATGAACGAGCTGAAAAACGAACTACGGAACAACTTTACTGCGCTTATCAACTCCAACTCATTAACGCCGAGGTCTTCGAAGCGCACCGATAATGCTAACGTTTCCGTTCGTCGTCGACTTTTCGGCAGACTTGAATCGAAAAAGCCTCCACAAGAGCCTCTCATGTGTGGCTCAGCCGAGTCAGTATCCCCATCACTCGGCAATTTGGCGGCCGTAAATCAAGATTCTAGCAGAAAGTTTTGGCTATACCTGTCACGAATTTCCCGCGATGTCACCGTCGAGCAGGTACGAGCTTTAGCAACGCATCGCCTCGGCACCGAGGACGTGGAGGTTTTAAGACTAATAGCCAACGGAAAGGACGTCAGCTCAATGTCTTTCATCTCCTTCAAAATTGGATTGAGCGCCGATTTGAAGGAAAAAGCTCTTTCTTCATCAACGTGGCCGAAAGGCATCTATTTCCGGGAATTTAAGGATAGCAGATCAGCCGCAAATTTTTGGAAACCTTCCCAAACGCCGACTCTTGCATCATTTGGAAACCGAACGTCTCGAACTGTTCAGTCGGCGTCGGGAGATGGCGCCATGGAGGAGGAATAACTACACCGCGACGCGCAGTAAACAGTACCATGGAGACTTCTTCTCAGTTCGACACAGTCCCGCCTTTTGCTGTCGTCGTTCATCGGAGTCGTTGCGGTCCTGATGTCGCTTCTGACGAAGAGGTTCTCCAAGCTGCGAATTCAGGCAAGTACCCGCAGTTTGTAGAGCGTACGTTTCCTGATATATATTCCGATTCCAGCCATCTTTTCCTGCTGATGCTTCCACTAGACCGCCGTTATCAACGCCCGCCAGCCTGCTACATACCTGTCATCTCGCCCATGCTCGTCATCAACCCACATCGACCGTCACTTCAACCGGTCTGGGACGCACGTCACAAAGCAGTATGGAAGCCCTGGACCCTCCTAGCTCAGCTGTGCCCACTGCCGGTCTCAACGATGTTCTAACTGATAGTTCCAGCCGTCAAAGTCGTCCCGGCCCTGGGTCTAGCGATGGGGACAGGGCTCTCCAAGCTGCCATCCATGGCAAGTATCCTTCATCTAATGACGTTGCTCGGGCTGATGCTGCCTCATCTTTCAGATCGCTGCCTGCCGAATCCTCTGCCCCCTCATTGAAAGCCCTTTTGTACTACCAGAACGTAGGTGGTATCAACAGTTTGCTCGCCGAGTACCAGTTGGCATGCAGTGACGCATGCTACGATGTTTACGCCTTCACGGAAACCTGGCCTAATATAAACACATTATCGAAGCAACTGTTCGACAACACGTATTATGTCTACCGGCAAGACCGATCGTCGCTCAATAGCAACAAGAAATCTGGTGGTGGAGTTCTTCTTGCCGTGCGCTCAAAATTCAAATCTCGACTTCTGAAGCCTCCAGAGGACTCAACGGTCGAACATCTTTGGGTGGCGATATCCACTAAAACCGGGACACTGTTTACCTGTGTGGTCTATATTCCCCCCGATCGTGTTAGTGACAGCAGCCTTATCGAAAAGCACGCTCTTTCTTTGGATTGGATCGTGTCACAAATGGGACCCAGCGACAACATCATTATCGTGGGAGATTTTAACCTCAGCACGATTTCATGGCATATCGATACTAACGGCTTCCGCTATCCAGACAATTCATGTTCGTCATTCAGACCGGCTTCGCTCTCCTTGCTTGATGCTTGTTCTACCGCCAGCGAATAACCGTTTGCTGGATCTTTGTTTCATTAGCGAAGAATTGGGTCAAAGATGTTCCGTTCTTCTAGCTCCGACACCGCTTGTCAAAAGCTGCAGAAATCATTCCCCTCTGCTACTGACACTGGAGTTTAATCCTAAGTACAGCTTCCATGACAACATCGAAAACGTTTATTATGACTTCACCCAAGCTGATTTCGTGGGAATGAATAACTTTCTCGCCGGCGTGAATTGGAACACGACCCTTGCAAACGGGGATACGAATTCTGCTGCCTCGACTTTGTGTAACATTTTGCTGTACGCCGTTGATCAATTCGTGCCTAAGAAACTCAACCGTAAGCCTCCCAAACCTGCTTGGTCTAATTCCGACCTCAAACATTTGAAACGAGTTAAAAGGGCTGCTCTTAGGAAACACAGCAAATATCGCACCGATTCTACGAGGACAATTTACGCACGCGCCAACGACGACTACAAACACCTCAATAACAGCTTATATAACTCTCATCAGTCTCAATTGCAGAGCCGTCTCAAAACGAAACCGAAAAGCTTTTGGCGGTTCGTGAATGATCAACGGAAGGAAACCGGCTTAGCATCCACCATGACTGACGGCACTCACGAAGCTGACTCTGTCGCGGATATCGCCAACTTGTTCCGTACGCAGTTCAGCAGTGTCTTCTGCGACGAAATGCTGGATGCCGAGGGCCTTGAAGCAGCTACTAGCAATGTTCCCCGTTTGTCTGTATTTGGATCTGCACTCACTATCCATAGTGATATGGTGATTTTAGCAGGGAAGCAGATGAAAAGCTCAACTGGATGTGGTCCTGATGGTATTCCTTCAATTGTCCTGAAGCGTTGCCTTAACACACTGGCTGTGCCCCTGGCTATGATCTTCAATTTGTCATTAACTTCCGGTATGTTTCCTGAATGCTGGAAAGAGTCGTTTGTTTTCACAATACACAAAAAGGGATGCAAACGATCCGTCACCAACTATCGTGGGATTGCTGCACTAAGTGCTGTATCTAAGCTATTCGAACTAATTGTTCTTCAAAGGCTGGTCCATGACTATTCACATACTATTTCTCCTGAACAACACGGTTTTATGCCCAAGCGCTCGACGGCGACCAACCTCACCGTATTTACATCGTTTGTCATCCGTGAAATGGAACGCGGTCATCAAGTAGACGCCATTTACACAGATCTCTCTGCGGCCTTCGATAAAATGAACCATCAGATTGCAATTTCCAAATACGACAAAATGGGGGTTCACGATCAATTGTTGAACTGGCTCCGCTCATACCTGACTGGTAGAACTATGTCTGTGAAGATCTCAGATTATGCCTCGTCCAGCTTCTCAGTAACATCTGGCGTTCCGCAAGGCAGCCACCTTGGTCCATTTCTTTTCCTGTTATATATGAACGACGTGAACTTGGTCCTCAGATGCCTGAAATTATCCTACGCGGACGACCTAAAGCTGTACTACGTCATAAAATGTCCAGAAGACGCTGATTTTCTTCAACAGGAACTACAAGTGTTCGACGACTGGTGCCGGATCAACAGAATGTCCTTAAATGTATCCAAATGCTCGGCTATCTCCTTTGGCCGAAAACGTGCGATGTATCTCCACGAGTACATCCTTCGAGGAACACGCTTGAAACGTGAAACAACAGTCAAGGATCTGGGAGTAATGCTTGACTCCAAACTGTCATTCGAGAATCACATTGCCTATATTGTTTCTAAAGCCTCATCGCAGTTAGGATTCATCTTCCGCTTCGCAAAAAACTTCAAAGACGTTTATTGCCTGAAGGCACTATTTTGCTCTTTGGTTCGTCCTTTTTTGGAGTACTGTGCTGTCGTTTGGTCCCCTTTCTACCAAAATGCAGTCCAGAGGATCGAAGCCGTTCAGCGAAGGTTTATACGCTTTGCTTTGCGACATCTTCGTTGGCAAGACCCTCGCAGATTGCCAAGTTATGAAAGTCGGTGTAAACTCATCAGCCTGGAATTGTTGGAAGGGAGGCGTATGGTGGCCAAAGCGTGTTTCGTTGGTGACCTCTTTCAGGGAAACATCGACTGTTCAACTTTACTTGGTCTCTTGAACATCAACACTCGACGACGAAACCTACGTTTACAATCTTTCTTTATAAACCGGCACTCAAGGACCAACTACGGCAAACACGAACCTGTGCTAAGCATGTGTCGCGTTTTCAACAGCTGTTATAACGTGTTTAATTTTAATGTATCCCGTGATGTTAATAAGCGTTGTTTCCGAAGATGTATGTGTTAGTTATTGTATGTAATTAAGTTTTATCTAGTTGTCATTGGGATAAACATTTTTATCTGTTGACGAATAAATAAATAAAAATAAAATAAAAATAAAATAAATTATTTTTTTTTTTTTTTTTTTTTATTTTTTTTTTTCCCACATTCAAAAAGGCCCCCGCCGGCCTTGGTTTGGAACAGCGAGAAAAAAAAAAAAAAAAATACACATTTGGAGAATGACAAAAAAAAAAATTTTCCAAAAAAAGGGGGGAAAAAAACAAAAATCCCAAGACTTTGCTCGAAGTTTCGATCCACCGGAAAGATTTCTGTGGAGCACAAAGGCGGAAGACCACGCTGCACTACGTCTAGGGACGATTCTATGATCGTCCAGTGCATCAAGAAAGTTCCTTTCAAATCATCCTTCAAAGTGAAAGAAGAGCTGCAGCTGTCAGACCGTACAGTCAGAAGACGTGCCATTGATGCCGGATTGTTTTGCAGACGCCCTTCAAAGAAACCGCTGATATCGTTGAAAAACCAGAAGAAAAGGCTCCAGTTTGCAGAATCTCTCATATTGATTGGAGTGTGCAGAAATGGTCGACTGTTCGGTTCAGCGATGAATCGAAGCTCAACATTATCGGGAGTTATGGAATTTGCCGTGTACGTCGACCCGTCGCAAAACGCTCGGATCCACGATACTGTCAAAAGACCGTGAAACATGGTGGAGGCAATGTGATGGTCTGGGAATGTTTTTCTGCCAACGGTCTTGGTCCGATCCATCAGATTAATGGAATTATGGTTCGCTGTATGTACAATAACATCCTTAAAGATGTTATGCTACCTCATGCGGAATGAAATATGCCATTAAGATGGGTGTTTCAACAGGATAACGACCCAAAACACACCGCCAAAGTTGTTAAAAAAAATGGTTCAGCGATTATAACATCACGGTTATGGAATGGCCAGCACAGTCCCCTGATCTAAATCCTATCGAGAACCTATGGGAGATCGTGGATCGAAGAATTAACCGCGTGGGGGTTAAGAATAAGACCAATTGTTCGAGCAAATTCAAAAGGCGTGGGCAGCAATACCTCAGAACATTATTGACATCCTGATTGACTCCATGCCTCGACGATGCAAGGCTGTTATTGAAAATAAGGGATTGGATGCGAAGTTGCAATTGTTTTGTCCAAAAGAAAACCCGTTTTTTTTTTCTGTTTTTCAATATTATTATGAGTTTCTTTTCAGTGAATTATGATTATTTTTTGTTTCAATAAATCGAAAGTATGTTGTTTTTGGACGCACATATGTATTATTCCAAGATTGACCATTCCTAGCTCTTCAATGATCAATTTCATGGTAGTCATGTACAGGTTGCACTTTTTTTGTCCAATACTGTAGATAGACTGCATCGCCATCTCAGCGTCTATATTTGGAACTTATCTGATAATGACACAACACGAAAAATGACATAATAAGAAACTTTGCTCTAGGTGGCAACACTCTAGTGCTTCATTTGGCAAAGATAAACTGCAGCGCCATGTTTTCGGGCTGATCTGGAACTAATATGATGCTGTCAAAAGACGACAAATGACATACTGAGAAACTTTGTCGAAGACGGCAACTCTCTACAACAAGTCTGGAATGTTTTGTATGTAATTCGGTTCACACATAGAAATCAAAACCTCCTGCCCTTTGTAGCAGATTCCCGGTGGCCAATGTTGCAGGAACCAGGTTTTTCTACCACCAATTTTTGAGATCATAACCTTTCAAATGGGGTGCAGCATTGTGTCTAGGTGGAAGTCTCATAATTCTAGAAAGGGTTGAAATCCGGGTAAATATTTATTTATTTATTTATTTAATCGTCAACAGATAACAATGTTTATCCCAATGAAAACTAGATAACACTAAATTACATACAATAACTAACACATACATCTTCGGAAACAACGCTTATTAACATCACGGGATACATTAAAATTAAATACGTTATAACAGCTGTTGAAAACGCGACACATGCTTTGCACAGGTTCGTGTTTGCCGTAGTTGGTCCTTGAGTGCCGGTTTATAAAGAAAGCTTGTAAACGTAGGTTTCGTCGTCGAGTGTTGATGTTCAAGAGATCAAGTAAAGTGGAACAGTCGATATTTCCCTGAAAAAGGTCACCAATTCCAGGCTGATGAGCTTACACCGACTTTCATAACTTGGCAATCTGCGAGGGTCTTGACAACGAAGCAAAGCGTATAAACCCACGCTGAACGGCTTCGATCCTCTGGACTGCATTTTGGTAGAAAGAGGACCAAACGACAGCACAGTACTCCAAAAAAGGACGAATCAAAGAGCAGTAAAGTGCCTTCAGACAATAAACGTCTTTGAAGTTTTTTTTGCGAAGCGGAAGATGAATCCTAACTGCGATGAGGCCTTAGAAACAATATAGGCAATGTGGTTCTCGAATGACAGTTGGGAGTCGAGCATTACTCCCAGATCCTTGACTGTTGTTTCACGTTTCAAGCGTGTTCCTCGAAGGATGTAGTCGTGGAGATACATCGCACGTTTTCGGCCAAACGAGATAGCCGAGCATTTTGATACATTTAAGGATATTCTATTGATCCGGCACCAGTCGTCGAACACTTGTAGTTCCTGCTGAAGAAAATGGGCGTCTTCTGGACATTTTATGACGTAGTACAGCTTTAGATCGTCCTTGTAGGATAATTTCAGGCATCTGAGGACCAAGTTCACGTCGTTCATATATAACAGAAAAAGGAATGGATCAAGGTGGCTGCCTTGCGGAACGCCGGAAGTTACTGAGAAGCTGGACGAGGCATAATCTGAGATCTTCACAGACATAGTCCTACCAGTCAGGTATGAGCGGAGCCAGTTCAACAATTGACCGTGAACCCCCATTTTCTTGTATTTGGAAATTGCAATCTGATGGTTCATTTTATCAAAGGCCGCAGAGAGATCTGTGTTTATGGCGTCTACTTGATGTTCGCGTCCCATTTCACGGATGACAAACGATGTAAATACGGTGAGGTTGGTCGCCGTCGAACGCTTGGGCATAAAACCGTGTTGGTCAGGAGAAATAGTATGTGAATAGTCATGGACCAGCCTTTGAAGAACAATTAGTTCGAATAGCTTGGAAACAGCACTTAGTGCAGCAATCCCACGATAGTTGGCGACGGATCGTTTGCATCCTTTTTTTGTGTATTGGGAAAACAAACGACTCTTTCCAGCATTCAGGAAACACACCGGAAGTTAATGACAAATTGAAGACCATAGCCAGGGGCACAGCTAGTGTGTTAAGGCAACGCTTCAGGACAATTGAAGGAATACCATCAGGACCGCATCCAGTTGGGCTTTTCATCTGCTTCCCTGCTAAAATTACCATATCACTATGGATAGTGAGTGCAGATCCAAATGCAGACAAACGGGGAACTTTGCTAGTAGCCGCTTCGAGGCTCTCAGCATCCAGCATTTCGTCGTAGAAGACACTGCTGAACTGCGTACGGAACAAGTTGGCGATATCCGCGACAGAGTCAGCTTCGTGAGTGCCGTCAGTCATGGTGGAGGGTAAACCAGTTTCCTTCCGTTGTTCATTCACGAACCGCCAAAAGCTCTTCGGTTTCGTTTTGAGATGACTCTGCAATTGAGACTGATGAGAGTTGTACAAGACGTTTTTGAGGTGTTTGTAATCGTCATTGGTGCGTGCGTAGTTTGTCTTCGTAGAATCGGTGCGATATTTTCTGTGTTTCCTCAGGGCAGCCCTGTTAACTCGTTTCAAATGTTTGAGGTCGGAATTAGACCAAGCAGGTTTGGGAGGCTTACGGTTGAGTTTCTTAGGCACGAATAGATCAACGGCGTACAGCAAAATACCACACATAGTCGAAGCAGCAAAATTCGCATCCCCGTTTGCAAGGGTCGTGTTCCAATTAACACCGGCGAGAATGTTGTTTATTTCCACGAAGTCGGCATGGGTGAAGTCATAATAAACGTTTTCGATGTTGTCATGGAAGCTCTACTTAGGATTAAACTCCAGTGTCAGTAGCAGAGGGGAATGATTTCTGCAGCTTTTGACAAGCGGTGTCGGAGCTTGAAGGACGGAAAATCTTTGACCCAATTCTTCGCTAATGAAACAAAGATCCAGCAAACGGTTATTCGCTGGCGGTAGAACAAGCATCAAGCAAGGAGAGCGAAGCCGGTTTGAATGACGGACAGGAATTGTCTGGATAGCGGAAGCCATTAGTACCGATATGCCATGGAATCGTGCTGAGGTTAAAATATCCCACGATAATGATGTTGTCGCTGGGTCCCATTTGTGACACGATCCAATCAAAAGAAAGAGCGTGCTTTTCGATAAGGCTGCTGTCGCTAACACGATCGGGGGGATTATAGACCACACAGATAAACAGTGTCCCGGTTTTAGTGGATATCGCCACCCAAAGACGTTCAACCGTTGAGTCCTCTGGAGGCTTCAGAAGTCGAGATTTGAATTTTGAGCGCACGGCAAGAAGAACTCCACCACCAGATTTCTTGTTGCTATTGAGCGACGATCGGTCTTGCCGGTAGACATAATACGTGTCGTCAAACAGTTGCTTCGATAATGTGTTTATATTAAGCCAGGTTTCCGTGAAGGCGTTCCGTGCGTCACTGCATGCCAACCGGTACTCGGCGAGCAAACTGTTGATACCACCTACGTTCTGGTAGTACAGAAGGGCTTTCAATGAGGGGACAGAGGATTCGGCAGGCAGCGATCTGAAAGATGAGACAGCATCAGCCCGAGCAACGTCATTAGATGAAGGATACTTGCCATAGATGGCAGCTTGGAGAGCCCTGTCCCCATCGCTAGACCCAGGGCCGGGACGACTTTGACGGCTTGAACTAGCAGTTAGAACATCGTTGAGACCGGCAGTGGGCACAGCTGAGCTAGGAGGATTGACCCTGATGTCTTAAGCCCTGATGTCTTAAGACCCTGATGAGCTGCAGCCTTCAAATCCACGACAAAAAAGCCTCTCTATCCCATATTTTGTGTACTGAATAATTTGCCTCCAGCAATCCGTTTCCAGAAGTCTAATCTAATGATAGCAGGTCTATGGTTGTCGAATGGAGAACCGAATCCAAATTTACTGTTTAAATATTTTTGTCTAGAGCTACGCAAATTGCAAGAAGGGATGACAATAGGAGGTGAGCTATACAAAGTTGTTCTATTGCAAAATTGTTTGGATTCTGTCGCTCGCTGTAAAGTGCAATGTAACAAGCAGTTTAATGGGGAGTACGGCTGTACATTGTGTTTACATCCAGGAGAAACTAGAAGTACTCGAAGTGGACGATGTTATCCTTGCAGAGACGTGGAAATGCGTAATGACATAACAACTCGTAATATGATGGATGAATCTAATCACACAGGACGTGAGTTATATGGCATTAATGGAAAATCTGTGTTTACATACCTAAATACATTTGATGTGATTACGGGATATCCAGTTGATTATATGCATGCAGTGAACTTGGGAGTAATCAAACAGATATTAGGATTGTTCACCGGAACAGAGAATCATAAGAAAGACTATTATATTGGACGTCAATTGCAAGCTATCAACGAACGAATCAGAAGTTTCCACCCTCCCAGCAGTATTTCCAGAAATCCAAGGCCTTTGGATGAACAAAAGCAATATAAGGCTAACGAGTGGGAAGCTTTTCTGCTTTATTACATTTACCCATGTTTATATGGATTTTTGAAGGAACCATTTTTGGGCCATATTATGGAACTCTCATCGGTGATCTTCCTTTTGCTTGATCCATGTTTGAAACCTTCAACAATAAATATTTGCGAGCAACGCATAAAGGAATTTGTAAAAAAATTCGAAATATATTATGGAAGAGATAATATGACATACAACATTCATTTGTTGACTAATCTGGGATTCACGGCTCGTAACACAGGAGCATTATACAACAGTTCACTTTATCCATACGAATCAGGTAGTTATGTTCAAACATTGGAAGCTCTACAATTACAAAACGTTTTGGAATCAGCATTAGCTCAATAGAATAGAACACAATTTCCAATCAATTTAAGCGATGATTTATAGAGATAAATGAACTATCACTGAAAATGTCTGGATATTGGTATTGATTCTATTGAGATATGACTGATTATTCATAAAACTGTATTATTCATAATTTCATGAAATAAAATCTCTTTTAGGCAACGGCATGTTACTGAGATTTAGGAGTGGTAACAACAAACCAATCCTACAAATTGAGCGTAAATATCGTCTAAATAGGCTTGTCCACATGACTAATGAACCAGAGAATTCCATCGTTCATTCATGGATCCGAACATTATGGACCAAATCTTATCCTATTGTTAAATACAATGGGCGGCATTCGTTTTCTACGGATCTCAATGTAACATATGAAAATGGAATAGTTGGTGCAGAATTCAGCGTTCTGGACAAAATCCATTTCAACGGACTCAATTTTTGTTCGACATCTTCATGCCAAAATTATAAATACGATGATTCTTGGGTATGTAAAAATGGGATATTTTATAGTATTGAGAACATTTTAAGTGATAAACAAAATAACCCATACTTTGTAGGAAAAGAGCTCGCTGTTGAATTTTTATTTGATAATTTATGCAAATATTATGAAAGGGATGTATTCAGAATAGTAAAAATTGACAAGTCAGTTGAACAATGTATAAACATGGTAATCAAACATGAAAATGAAACTTTTAGGTTTATAGCAAAATGTAAAGTAATAACACATGCTGCCTAAAATAAACAAGAACAGAAATGCAAAGTCCCTGTATAACTTTTTCCAAAGTATTGCTGAGAAAAGCTAAAGCAACATAGTTCAAATAAATTTAAACAAATGTGATGAACTGTAATTTATGCTTTTTGATATTTGAACAAAGTATCAAAACTCCTGAGTAATACCTACAAGAGGTAATATACCTCTTTGGTGTATTCAGTAGTTATTGCAAGGAAATTCTGAATAGCTAATTAATACCAAATTACAGGATGATAACACAACGTGGTATGCTCATTTGATTAGTCAGCTATTCCTTCCTGCTCGGGTTTCGAATGATTTTCACTGTTTTGAGTCAAAATTTTAATGTACTTATAACAATACTTCCCACTTACTATGCAGCAAAAAGTAGAGCTTAATTACTTTGCTCGTGTGGAACCTCGCTTGAAAGTTTAATTGCCACAATAAAATTGTCTCTAAAATACATAATCCAGACTTTGCCCTCAGCAGAACATAAATTTGTTAATGTGAGAAAACATTGGATAATTTTGTAGTACAGATAATTTGTTGAGATGTTAAAATACATTGGATTCCTTAACGTAAGTGAATTTATTGATATTATATGTAAATTAAAAGTAAAATGAATATTTCGGCAGCTTAGAAAAGGCAAGATATGGTCGTTTCCTTAAGAGGTAACCTCTAGAAATTCACCGCTTCGAACCAAAATTTAACCAGTAAACTTTTCCTCAATGCAATTCAAATAAACCTAAAACGAAAAAAAAAACTTTCCATCCATCACACTGATTTGAATGCAAAACCCCAGAAACTAACACCCTTTGTCACCCTCAGGCCTTTGTCTCTTGCGAGCAACGTGAAACTTTTCCCATTCGGTTCCGTTTGCCGAAATCGAACTGAAGTTTCGATCAAGCGCCAACTAATTTGCCTCTCACAAAACTAATTAAAAACTACTTCCCTCCCGCCGCGCGGATGGCGCGGATTCGAGGCCGTGAATTCCTGCAACCTGTGACAGCTGGTTCAATTAAAAATTTCCATTCGCCATTCCCAGAAAGAACGACGTGCAATTCGGCAAATGGCAATCGAATTTCGGAACTCCGTGAGGTTCGAGGAAATCTGTATGCATACCAGATTGCTGAAGCGCCTCCGATGAATCATTTTGCACCGCCCGAGACGACGAAAGACGACGAAATAAATTTATCAATGAATATTCATTCCATCTCCGTCACAGAGGTGGAGAGACAGAGAAAGAGATCTCCATCGCTCAGTTGGAGTGAGTGTCATCGTTTGCTGAGATGGGAAAGGATTTTCCCGCATTTAACTCCTCATTTCGCTGGAATGTGGTTGGATTTTGAGATGGGGATCTCCATCGGTTAAGTTGGGTCGAAGCGAAGACCGTGTTGATGGGTTCGATTCCAAGTTGGAGCAGGGTTTGGATGCTTTCAAACATCAAATTTGGAGCTACAGAGAACACAAAGTTGAGTGCCGGTGTAGTGTCCCGGTAGGGACGTAGGATAGTTAGGGAAAAGAGCGGTGGGATTTTCTGGTGGGGTGACATTTTTTGTCGTCGGGCATGACCTAAGTCGACGTAGACAAGACATTTTTCGTCGCTCCCCCAGTCAAATATGATAATGCGAAAACCGCACATGGTGAGACATCATCGCCATCTTCTAGGGAAGTGGTTTCTATTTTCTTTTTTTTTCTGTTTTCAAATGGGGGAAAAGACCTCGGGTCAGACGGTTGTCGTCGCTTCCATGGAACCTAAGTGGATGGCTTTTTTTGGAAAATGTTTACGATATTGATATGCATTTAAGAGGGTTTTAGGGAGCTATTTTGGGAGCAAATTTCAGTGCACAGATTCGAAGTATGTATAACAATCAATAGGAAACTAGCGATTTAAAATTGGCTCACTACATAAGTACCCAATTCGTTCCCAGCAAACCATAGAATACTCCATTCATTCGCTATGTGGTACTAGAATCTTTGTTTTAGCTTTGATTCGCTGTGTTATTAAGTCAGAATATTTGAGGGGTTATTCATTGCCAGTTATATTTTGAGGGGTAATTCACTGAGCTTCGGAAAAAAATTCGAGTCAAACATAAATTTAACAAAGCACTTTTGGTATATTCACAGCCATACGGTCAATATTGTCTAAATTCAGCCTTGCCCGAAGATTTGT
The DNA here is from genome assembly GCA_024533555.2 of Aedes koreicus. Taxonomy (NCBI): domain Eukaryota; kingdom Metazoa; phylum Arthropoda; class Insecta; order Diptera; family Culicidae; genus Aedes; species Aedes koreicus. The sequence continues at coordinate 105,601 of JAHHFK020001283.1, read as the reverse complement.
TGTTTTCATCGTGACATCTCATTTAAAAGTTGAAGTGCGTTCAGTCTGATGTGATATTCGATTTGTTATTTCTAATCTCAGAGTGCATACAACAACTTCAAAGTTGCCACTCTCGCCAACTCGGAATCATACCCTAACCGTCCCTGTTGACAATCAAAGTGGCATCAATTTCCCCAACTATTGGACACTGGAGAGCCTCTAAAAGGCCGCCACTCGCACGTGCAACTCTGCAACCGAAGGAACAGTCCCAAAACCAATTCCATTTCCTCTCGATCTCCCTTCGGAAGAGCCTGATCTAACTTTTTAATTTATGAATTCCCGCCGAAAGCACGTTTTTCATTTCGAAACTCGAATCCCGTGCCCAAGCAAGTCGCACTAAGCACTGCTGGTGGCGCATTTCCGAACCGGCTGCCTGCCAAGAAGAGGACCTCTCTCGCACACACAGTTAATAACGTCCCGACGATGACGACGACGACGATTCACTTCATTGTCGGAAATGGCAAAAACCCAGCTGGAAATGGAAACGCGAAAACTTTTTCAATAAACGGCGGCGAATGCTCAGTTCCATCCAACGCTCAAACGCATCGATCCAAGTGGGCTTGCTTGGCGGTGTCAAAGTTGGAATGTGTATAAATCAAAAGCATGGCATACTGATGTCCGAGACCGCTTCGGATGACACCAGCAGCGCACTGAGCACTGAAATGTGTGTGGGGTTTGGATTAAGAAAACTGGGGGAACCTAAACGGACTAGTCGGGCATACATTCCGAGAAGTTTTCCAGCTTTTTTCTTCTCCAGCGCGTGCTGTTTGGATTGCGTCTGAATGGAGATGGGAAATTGAGAAAAGGTCGAAACAGTTCCGGCAAGGTTTTTGTATCGATGAGCCTGCTGATGGAACGGAACTAGTCTTGTGCGTGTCGGCTTTCGCATGGATGACGAGACGGAAAAGTTTTCACGACATGGTCTGTTAATCGTGATGTGTGTGTGTGTGCGTGTGAATTACGATGCTATAATCACGGTTTGTAGAATCGGGGATCGGTGGATGGTTTAATCGCGATGGAGATTTTTTGTTAACTAGAGGATGATTTACTTTTTGTGATGCAATTAGGGTTTCTTTCTTTTGGAAAGTATGTACCATGCATCTCAGTTAATGGCCAATCAGAGACGTAGTGAGGGCTGACAATAACTTTGGAAAACGATAAAATTGACGCTATTTCTTATTCAAAAATTATCCATTTCTACACACAGGAGAAATGTTGACTTCGGCATTGTAGACTATTTAAGGCAACCAATTTTCAAACCTCTAATTCAGTAAGGTATTCTTCCATCAAAACAATTGATTAAATTTATTCCAAAAGATAGATTGATTATTTAGCTTTAGTTTGATTGACGCTCAACTACTGAGGTATACTCAAATTTTCTGCACATGAAACACACGCACTTAACCCTTATGTGTTCGAAAAAAGAAGAACATCTTCAAGTGATCGACAGGGTACCCGGGTACCCACCAAATTCAAATGCTTACAACTCAGGCATATTATTGACCGATTTTAATTCTTTTTTACACCGTTAGATTCAAAAACTAATTTGCTTTAGGGAAATTTTCAGCAACAACCATTTGAATTCATCTCACACGGATGCAAATTTGATCCCGTTTTCATGATTTGCAAGTCATGGAACCAGAAGCCGTATTATTTATGAAATCATGAATGGGCAACGGGTAAATGTACCCTTCTTTTTGGAAAAATGCTCCTTAGATACGTTTGCGCGGTATAATGCAATCGGAGGTATTAACCTTCTGGTTAGCGCTTGCCAGTTGTTTTGACGGGTCTTAAGTTTCTTCAAGATTGTATAGTTTTGACGGGTCTTAAGTTTCTGAATTTAAGAGTAGTCAAAACGAAATTAACACTCTTTAAAAGCAAACTAAGACTCGAAAATAAGAAGAATGATTAGTAATTTCCATTTAATTCCAACTACCTTTATTGCTTATCTTGACAGCTACGTGTATTTCGTCTACAATGTACGAACTTCTTCAGTGTCGTGTACTAATACTCGAGTATTAGTACACGACACTGAAGAAGTCTGCACACTGCACGGAAAAAAATCCGTGCCCGGATCCGTGAACTGCAGTCATGAATTCGAGAACAAGCAAAAATACACCGTGAACTGAATCACGTAATCATGAACTAAATCACGTTTTTAGGTAAAAATCCTGAAAACGTGAACTAGTTCACGGTCCGTTTTCATTTTCGTGAACGCTTTTGTTTCTGTGTGCCGGACACCTTCAAAGTATTGTAACTTTTGAAATATTGCAAGTAGATATGAAAAAAATCACTATGGTATAGCTGAGAGTCTATGATGACAAAGACTATGATTGATGTTTACATTTTATGTGTAGTATTCAAGATGGCGACGAAAGAAAAACAAGTGCACGAGCGAATTTTGTACGGACGTACGGCAAATCCTGACTTGTCAATACGGGACCTTGCGAAAACATTGGATTTGTCTAAATCCACTGTTCACGATGTGCTCAAATCATTTTCAGAAAGTTCGACGGTGGAGAGGAAACCGAGAAGTGAAATAATCTTTGGACGCGCTGATCCTGTCATGGACCGAAATCTGAAAAGGATATTAACGAAAAACCCAAATCTCTCCACCATTCGAACGGTGGCTCGTAAAATAGGGATGTCATCCTGGTTTTGTCCAAAAATCAAAACAACGTTTGAGACTGGAATCATTATGAAGTAAAAACAGTTTTAAATTCTTACTGGTGACAAACAGAACTTGGCAGAAAAATCACTGGGCTCGACGTTTGTACTGCGAATATATGACTACGTTTTCTTGCGTTGTTATGGACGATGAAACTTATGTCCTGGAGGATTTCAAGCAGCTTCCAGGGCTGGCTTTTTATTCTGCTATGGCCAGAAATGCTACAGCTGAGCATTTCAAAACGAAGAGAGCATCAAAATTTCCCAAAAAATACCTTGTGTGGCAAGCAATTTGCACGTGTAGCCAAAAAAGTAAATCTTTCGTCACTACAGAAGCTGGAGAATCAACAAGGAGATCTATCAGAAAGGTGTCTGCAGAGGCGATTGCTACCCTTCATCAAAAGTCACAAAAGAAAAACCTTTGTTCTGGCCCGATTTGGCATCATGCCACTATTCTAAAACTGTGATGGAGTGGTACCAAGCAAATCAGGTGAACATTGTAGCAAAAACCTCAAGCCCGCCAAATTGCCCAGAGCTTCTGACCAATCGGGAGATATTGAAGGCTCTGATGAACCAGACGCTTTCTGGAAAGAAGCGAAGAAGTCAAAGACAATATAATCTTCCAGCAAATTTGGACAAAGACGGCTCTTACGATTTCTGGAGAGTCTGTACAAGAGAAACCCCTAATGAGACGGAGTTAAGCGCAAAGTTCGAAAAGTTTATGCAAATATCGAATAACTATGTTTTGTCTTCACGAATTGTTAAAACACATCACATGAATCTGAAATAAACAGCTTCGACGGAAATATAATGCGAAATTTATAGTTTTATTCATCTTTGGGAGTGTCCGGATCATTGCGGATGCAGACCTTATTTATGCCTAAGAACGAAAAACTATGTAGCCTAATGATTACTCTAGCCGCTAAGGGATCCGAAGATCGAGAGTTCACTACCAGGTGCAGCACTATTATTTATTTTGTGTGTGTGTCAATTCACCAAGTTTATTCACGTTGCAATCATCAATAAGTGTCTCACGCAACAAAGAGAATGCAACTATCTCTTGAATACTTGTTGAATACTTAATGAAATGGAGATATACACGGTGTTCAATAAGTTCGGATACACTTTCAAAATTTGTTAAAAAAATGAAAACATGTTTTTTTATTTTTGGATTTATGTTATTGAAAGTTATGTTTACAAGGAACGTTTACAACATTTCTCTTGGAATGACCCCCCCCTTTGTACTCCTTAACGAGCTTCAAACGTTTCTCGAACGCGTCGCAGGCGGCAGGCACGGACTGCATGGGCATTTCGTCCCAGATTTTGAGAATTACCGTCTTGAAATGATCCAAAGTGCTGACCTTGTATTCGTTCAGCTTCGCCATCATATAGGACCAAACAAAAAAGTCGAGAGGATTCAAGTCCGGGGAGCTGGGAGGCCACAAAGTTTTGTCCAGAAAGTCGGTTAAAATTGTCCCGACACCAGGCTTGAACCACATTTGCCGTATGGGCTAGTGCACTGTCTCTGCTGGAACACGTAGTGCTCATCGCCGTAGAGGCTTCGGAGACTGGGGGCAACAACCTTTTCCAAAACCTCAGTTTTGTAGTACGCCGCGTTGATTTTGACGTTTTTTTCAATAAACACCAAGGGTAGCTTACCACGTTTGTATACTGCCCCCCAAACCATCACCGACGCGGCACTTTGGAACCGAGGGATGTTTATATTGGATTCAGGAATGCTGTCCCTCGATGGCGCCCACACCCGGTCATTTTGCACATTGTGCGGCTGCTGCAGCACGAACAGTTTCTCGTCCGAAAAAACAAACTCCTGACCAGCGTGCCGAGAGAGGATCCTCTTAGCTCGATCCAACCGCTTTTTGCTGATAGCCTCCGAAACGCCATGGACCTTACGTTTTTTGTAAGGCCTGAAACCAAGGTCCTTGGTGAGTATGGTGTGAGCGGTTCCAATGGAAACGTTGAGATCTGCAGCCGTTTTCCGGATTGAGCGGTTCTTTTTGCGCCGAATTCGCTCCCTCACGATCTTGATGACCCGTGGCGTCCTCGCTGAACGCGGCCGACCGGATCTCGCACGGTCATTGGTCGAGGACGTCTCCCGGTATCGCCTGATGGTCGTGTAGACAAAGTTCCGCTTGACCCCATGCGATTTCAGCAGCCGGAATATATCGCCGGGTCGCTCACCGTTCAAAAAACGCTTAATTACGAAGTCCCGATACTCTTTCATCGCGCGTAACAAACAAACAACAATTAACAGAATGTCAACACCGCGCACATTCGGTAGCGTATGAATGAAGCTAAAGCTGACACCAATACCAATGCAGAATATGTACATGGCGCATACCTACGCAATGATGAAAACTTGTATTCGAACTTATTGAACACCGTGTACTATTCATAGGACAATTCAAGCTATCATCCAAAAAAAGGAAAAACTTCTTCATAGGAAATCACAAACAACCCTTTCCGATTCACCTGAACCCCTGAAACGTGTGTCTGTCCCCTTCGATAAAGATATTACACAAAAGCTAAAAACTCAACTTAGGGAATTTGGCTTGGACTTAGTTTTCTCTAACTGGAACAACCAATTTGGCATCGTCGTTAGAGCTCCACCAAAGATTCAATAGATATATTAGGCGAAACTGAAATATACAAAATTAAGTGTAAACACTGCAGCAAAATGTATGTGAGTCAAACAAAGAGAACCTTGGCAACAAAGGTTCAAAGAGCATCTGGTGGAGGTGACTAAGGCTGTCAAACAGACTGACAAGGAATTTTCCATAACTTCAAATCGACAGTTGCAGAACACATCTCTACGGAAAATCACGACATAACGACGAATGACATCACAATCTTACGGACTACCTCTACACCACTGGAAATTAGACGTCGCAGAAAGCTTAGAAATTAACAAACAACAAAACACAAATCTACTAAACAAAGACCAAGGCAACGGGTACACATGGCTCTTTAACTTAATGCCCAAACGACATCAAAACCGACGCAGTGGAACACCCGCTGCTTCGGAATAATCAGGTTGGGTATAAAGAAAAAGGCGATGTAGATATCAAGCATAATATTTGTTTTGGACTCAGGATAGGTTAGGTACAAGAAATGTTAGCTGTAGGTACAAGTGTTTGTATTTAGAAAATAGAATAAATACGGCAGGTGGCGAAGGTTTTCTTTCAGTCGAGTATTAGTACACGACACTGAAGAAGTCTGCACATTGTAGACGAAATACGCGTATCTGTCAAGATAAGCAATAAAGGTAGTTGGAATTAAATGGAAATTACTAATCATTCTTCTTATTTTCTAGTCACTATCATGAGTCATGGTCATGATATTCAGAACTCAAATCATGATTTGGGGAGCATTGACTCATTATATCATGATTCACTCTCAGCAGAACAATTCGTAACGCTTCGGGTGCGTTACGAGAGCATGAATCATGATATCATGGTGTATTTTCATAAAGTGAAAATACGCTAGGCTCATGATATCATGAGTCGTTTTTTACCATTTTTGGGAGCGTATTTGTTTCCGTGCACTAATCGGAACATCTATTCAATTTCCGGGAATAGATGTCAAAATCTTTGGAATAATTCCTAGAAACTATTCTATTGTGGGCCATATGCTGACTTGTTCCTGCAACAGCCATTCTGTAACAGGATCCCGTAGGGCCTCGAGTAGCCATGAACATTGAACATTTTCAGTGCAAAACCCTGGCAATATAGGTATCAACATTACTGAAATTTCACCAGTAAGATAGGTAGGTCCTGTACAAGGACTGTTATGAATGTCGCTCTTCCTGATGACCTCCTTAATGTGTGTCACATGAATGTTCAAAGTTTGTGCGCTCGTTAGTTGAGTAAACTTGATGAATCCAAGTCTTGCTTCTCTCATAGCAAGCTGGATATAATTTGTGTAACTGAAACATGGCTACGTTCCCGATAGTACCGTTAGTGTTGAAGGTTATTCGATTTTACGAAATGATCTAAAGTATGGACGAGGTGGAGGAATTTGTATATATTACAAACGTTGTATCAAATGCAAAGTAATTGCGGCTTCAGAACTGGTAACGGCAGATCTGAATCGCACTAAATATGTATTTGTTGAAGTTAATGTTAACCAAGACAAATTTATTTTGGGTGGTGTATTGCCCTCCGGGAGTCGATTGTTAAAGTACCTAGATCAATTGCTGGTCGATTTGTCATTCAATTTTACGAACATTGTTTCAGTAGGTGATTTCAATACTGATTTAAGGAATATTTGCTCGAAAACGTCTGGACGTCTGGATGCCTTGGACAATTTTGGATTATTTTGCGTCAACAGCGAGCCCACTAATTTTTTATAACGGTGGTAGCTCGTTGATTGATTTGTTCTTAATCAATAATGATAATTTCATTCGTAACTTTAATCAAGTAGCAGCCCCGGGTTTCTCTCAGCACATATTTTTTTCATCGTTCAATATAAGCCGTATTAGAACTGAGCGTCCGAGACAATTCAGAGACTATAATTGAATAGATTATTCTCTACTCCAAAACACCCTGGAACATCTTGATTTGATGCTACTATATAACGGGTGTCCACTAAATAATGAGAACGAAAAGAATGGGTCAGGAAAAAAATACCAGTGAAGTTTTGTTCAAACTGATTTATTTTATTAAAAGGGTCAACGTAAATCTTCAAACTAAGTTTAGTGAATATTGTCATATGGTCCGTGGTCCGCCGTGCGGCGCAGCTTAGTCCTTATGCTGGAACATGACCGTTGGACGGCAGCCACATCGATTTTTCGAATGCAGCTTTTGATCCTGTTGGTAAGTTGCTTGGTGTTCTTGGCCTTTCAATTATCCTTGTATACCATGGAGCTCAAAAGACCGAAGAAATCCTCGATAGGACGGCACTGTGGCAAATTTGTCGGATTCCGGTCTTTTGGGACATATGGTATATTTTGGCTCTCCAAAAACGTTAGCGTTTTTTTTTACGTAGTGCGATGATGCCTTGTCCGGCCAAAACACGCATTTGCCATCCGAGTGATGTTGTTTAAGAAATGGGATGAGTATTTTCTGCAAACACTCTCTTTGGTACACCTCCTGGTTGATGGCCAAACCGCTTGGTTTGAACCACGGCTTCGAAATACCCTTACGGATATTACGATGTATAACATAACCTTCGATTCAAATTTGTGCTTGAACTTATACATTACTTTTGGAGGAGTAGTAGATTTGTCCTTAGTGTAGAATCGGTCGTTTCCCGGTATCTGAGACTTCGAAAGAGGAAAGTAGCTTTTGTCGTCCAGAACGAAAGATTTTCCGCCGTAATTCCGAGTCATCCAGCGGCTTTGGGATTTCACGGTTTGAATCTGCTCATCTGTGTACTCTGGGGATCTGGTTTTCTTTCTACACACTATTCCTTCTTTCTTTAGCGTCTTGCAGATGAGTGACTTCGAACAATGGAACTTTCGGGCTGCTTCCCGTTGACTTACCGAATCCTTGTTGTTGAACATGCTGCGCAGCGAGCGGAGCGTTTTCTCATTCATTATTTTCGCTGGACGGCCGCAACCTTTCTTCCGGGTTACTCTCATGCATGCCAGGATACGGTATACGGTGGATACCGGAACTTTTTCACGACAAAAATGGTCCACCGTGTATTTTTTTCCACGATCTTCGTTCGCTTGAAAGAATTGTACAACGCGCGCGCGCAGTTCTTCCTGTTTCGACGGCATGCTGAACACGACTGAACATGTTAGAGTGAAATAAGAGTGTATGAAAATTTTCTGGAGAGTGCAACGATTCATTCATCTAAAGTGACATTTCTATGCGGCCGTTTTTGTTCTGATGGAAAAGTATTGAAATCATTCTCATTTTTTAGTGGACACCCGTTAGTATCACTGATTCTGACTTGGCTCTCGACTTCTTCAATAATACCGTAATTGAACTTTATGAAAACCCCAAACAACACATGAAACATCTTCAACCAAATCTGCTTTTTCGTGTGTTGCAAACAAGGCTCTTCACAATCGCCGAGCACATAAACCGTTTAACCAGAGTTTACTTTATGTCGCATACATTACTTCAACTTACCTCAATGTTGCATTTGACAGGAACATAAACTGTGGAACATGTGTTAGACTAAGGTGGAGTCAATTTGTTGCTCAAACACCCATATCAATTGCATCGTTTTGTTGTCTGGAATTATAATGCAACTAAAATATGAAGATGCGACATTGTTTTAATAAAGTTTTATAAGCCAATACGTATTGAAAATACTCTATTGTAACCTGCTAGCACACGCTGTTGCTGTAATGGTGTATGTATTTTTTTTTGCAGCTGTCTTGCAACTTGAGTATGCATGACAATGTTGATCTCTAAATAGTTTGTTTTTCATACATGAATGAACCTTGTGTCAAAGTAAAATAAAACCCGTGTGCTTCAAAAGAGTTTCAATGTAGGGAAGCTATTCTTCTAGTAACCAGGAGCTTCAGTGCAACATTGGCAGGTTCAAGATCTTGTTTTAATAAAGTATTTTTAATAAATATGAATTTAAATCGTATTTTAAATTTAACGCGACAAAACTTTCTATCCCGGCCCAACACATCAAGGCGCCATTAAAGTAATTTTGACATGACTGTAGGCAGAGGATATTTTGGAGCATTAGAGTAAAGAGTGTTGTTTGTTTCTTTTTTACACCAAATTGATATTAATATTCATAAAATGCGTTTGTGCAGCCATGATTTCGTAACTAATAGTCTAAGTTAAATAATTTTGTTTTGATTTCATGCTTAATTTTTAACTGTCCGAAATGCCTGCTTATTATGTAGCAGCGTTTTAGCATTCGCCTTCAATTTTATTCATTTTAATTTATTGGAATCATAAAAATTTTGAAGACAAGAAAAATGCCTGGAATGGCCTCTTCCTAATGCAATAACAAAAACCGCTTCGCATTTTGTGAAATATATACTTTTATTGGAATTACGGTTTAAACATTGCGTAATTTTAACTATTTTTACATTATTTTCCCCCAGCATACGACGTAAAGTAAACCTTTTATTAAACGTGATTATACAACACTAGCACCGCGCTTGATCGTTTCGAAACAACAATATAAATTATTTCTACAAACTAGTATAAATTTGATTTAAGCAAGCAAATCAAAGTTCTCTATTTAATGTCGCACCCTTTGGGCTAGTTCAATCCCTTAAACGCGATTTTGCCCCAATTTATTGACATTTTATTTTTCGCCGGTGCGGAATCATTTGATCCTGATTGGTGGCATCGGCTGTTTTCTGCTCTATAATAAACAATCATCATCATGGGTACATTCACGTTCCACTAGAATATAATATGAATACGTTTCTTCTGTATTAGGGAGTATCCAATGTGTAGAGCAATAGCATTTTGATGAACTTTTTGCAGCACAGATCAACACAAACAAAATAATCAACTCCAAGCGTTGACAACGGTAGACCGTCGTAACGCAACTTGCCAGTCAGTGTCGTGATTTTGATACTTATTTTTAACATTAATGAAAAACAAAACGCATCAGTTATACAAATACAAGTTAATATGTTGATGACAGAATTCGATCGCGTCACTCATTAATGAGAATAAATATTGTCACTGTACGCATATTTGCAACATAACATATACTTGTTTTCCAGTTTAAAAAGAAATGCGAAGTTTTTTTTATCATTGAAACGTTCAATTTAACATCATTGCAACAATATAGTAAGATTACTTTTACCCAAAGTAATCTTGCACTGCCGATCAGATTTATGTTAATATTGATCAACAAGACATAATTTTTTCATTAATTTCTAAGTATGTTGAATCATATGTAAATGAGTGAAATAAATCTTTATCAAGGAGATTTTAGGCCAAAGGCTTGTTCATTTACAAAACTTTTATCATTTCTCAGGAAATTCTAAATGTGATATTCCAAATAAGCCTTTTTTAATTTTTAATATTTGGAATATTTTTTAAACACATTTATGTAACTATAGCCCAAATTCGTGCCCATAGCTCAGTTGGCAAAGGCGCAGCTAAGCAGCAGTTTTTCGTAAGTAAACATTTCTTGGCACCCTGGGCATAGAGTATGATTGTACTTGCCGCACTAATGCGAAAATGGTTCCACAATAAATGTGGAAGTGCATTTAGGACACTAAGTTGAGAACAAGTAGGGTAAGGGGATGTAATGTTAGCCTAGCTCCTTCATTCGGCCTCTATACCAAATAAGTCATTAATTCAACGATAATCAACAAAATTATGTCGCTATCAAGATAACCGATTCAATTCGAAGGGATTCAGACTTAATTAATCAATTTACTTTTGTTCACTTCCGTTTAATTTACGTCTTTCTTAATTTTTTAGACATCATGATTTTACTGGTTAAGCAGAACAGGTTATCTCCATGATCTTCGAATGATCTAAATTTGGCTAATTGAACCGATAAACCAAATAATGCAGCCTAGATGTACAGAAAGTAGTCACACGTTATAAATTAACAGTTCACACAGATAAAATTACAATGATTTATCAAGAAAACCATGGGCCCAATGTTAGGGACATATTTATTTGTTTGTTCCCCAATATGGCCTGTTGCCTGAAAAGCCTAGTAAAATGTTGTTATTGGTTAAATTTTAAATGGAAATGTATGAGTTTCGGTTGTATATTTTACAAATGGCTCATCTAAACACAAACAGAAGGAACAAAACCTTTGTAGAGTGAATCTTTATGTTTTCACTATCGGGTGGCCAATAAATCGTATGTAGAAATCTCTGAAGGGTTTCAAAGCAGTTTTAATTCAGTTTGTTTTGTGAAATTTCATGTTGGGTAAAGCGAATACAGCTGGCAATGTCTTAAATCATAAAATCAGGGAAAAAAATTATACAAAGACAGCATTTAATAAAAAACGATCGAATGCGACGAAGTTGCATCCATGGATAGACCAAATTTTTTGCTTATAGACCGACATTACATCCATATCCCTCGAAAGTTTCTGGGTTTATAAAATGAGTTGTATAGCTTGTTATGATACATACTCCCAAAAGTCTTATTAAACGTATCTAAGCAAGTGTATAACTAGCTAAATAGCGCTTCAAGCTAAAATAGTTTATGAGTTATAATAAAAAATGTAATCGATCGTTGCTTATTAGGCTGAGTTAAGGGACACATACCCTAATAAGCTTATTGTGAATACAATATGCTGGAAATGCTAAGGAAGGAGAAGAAATATGTGAATATTTTTTTTACCATTTAACTGCGTTTGCAAGATAGGATGGAGCACTATATTGCCCTAATCGCCAATCATTAAATCCATCGTACCAAAGAGGGTGTGCTCATCTTCAATCTCAACGTTATCAATTTAAGTAACTTAACATTTGATATTATATCTCAGGTCAAGAGCGACAATATAATATCTTGAAGCTTAAAATTGATGAATTTTTACCATCTTACTGAATCCCTTTTTTTCTTTGCTTTGACAGGCCAATAAGCGGCCACCTCCAATGAGTTTTTGGCCAAATGAAATCACTGGGCCAAGTTAGCCAATAAGATAAAGTGTTGAACTTTTAACAAAATGTCAACAATTTATTGCTCTAATTAATCTGTATCACATTTTTTTTTGTAAAATGGACGAATTGCTAGTTGTGCTTAATGCGCATGGTACCGGATTAGATATCCTTAAACAAAAACAAAATTCTAATGATCGATCGGAACATGAGAATGAATATTCAGAATACCCTATTTATTTATTTTTTTTATTTGGTCTCAATAAGGTTCGATACAATTTGTTCGCGTACAAGGCGAACATAATTTGTTGTTTGTTGTTATTAACCACATCCTTGGTATTTACGACACTTACTAACCCCGAGTCGACCGCGGGTAATCGGTCTCCCGAAATATTATATGTGTTGTGCCACTGAAACCCTAAACCCTACCAAAAAGCAAGCTTTGACCCTTCCTGGCTACGCCACTGGCGCTTGAGCACGACAATTTCAGCAGCATTGAGCGTGATCATCACGAATGACGTCCTATCTGCCGTGGTTGCCCCTCCATAGCGTGAACCAATCAGCGTGCATAAGGAAGTGAGAAGAGAACTATATAAAGGAATTGCATATCGTTCGTATCATCAATATTTTTTGGTTTGTTATACCGCTAACATCGAAAATAAAGTCATATTTGGAAAGTTACCCAACCGTGCTCATTTCTTTCTCCAAAGCCAAAACAAACAGCCTTTTTCAAGGCTCCAAGAGTTGAGTTTTCTCGTCGCTGTCGCTGTCGCTTAGTTCCTGTTCCCGTGGAACTTCTCACCAGGGAGAAGTTGGCCAATCGGTTGGGATCCTTCGAGCCAAGGATCGCCAATCACATATTCAAGTGTCCGTGAGCGGACACAGTTTTCTTAATAATTGTACATGCCTTTACTTCTTTTTCGTCAATATGGTAAACACATATACAATGCGTATATATATCTCAATGCTATTGGTTCTTCATCTTCATCGAAAGGATAATCCTTCCTTAAATCAATATCAGCAAACGTGAGAGTTATACGGATTTGAAATAAAGTTTGAATGAGATAATCTAATGATAATTACAGAGATAAATTATTTTTTTCAGAAATTTATAGTTTTTTCTTAAGAAGTTTCATACATGTTAGTTACATGTAGTTCATATTATTCTTTTAACTAGTTGAAATTAATTGAGCTGTGAGAACACAGTTCCTAAATATGTTATAATCCTATTATTAGAAAATAGGACCCAGTAATATAGTAAACCACTTTTTCCAACTTAGCTGGGATACGTGTATAAAAGCTTAATTGATCATCTAAAAATAAAATACTCATACAAAATTGACACATGATACAAAAACAATTGTAGAAATGCTCACAGCACACTCTTTTGTTATGCGATTTAAATGGTAGGATACCTTTGCCATATTTGAAAAAATAAATCTACTTTTAACGACTTTGCACATATTTTTGAAGACCATATTTTTAAATATTATTGAATATTTCACTTAAACCCGTGCACTAGAACACTAATTATAGATAATGCCTGCTTTTTATCGGGCAAATAGGTAAAAAAATTTGGAAAATCGAATTCTTTAACTCTGTGGTATGTGGATTGTCGGAATAGGCCTCTAATATTTTTTGCTATCTGACGATACATTTATTATAAGGGCATCTTCAACGGCAATCCAAATCGTGGATTGGATTTATTTTTTTAGACCAAACGCCAAAACATCGGGGCACCGGTGTTGTAAATTTTGTTTTATACTGGATCTATTTTGCATCATTTTAAAACTGGTATATGTTTTGATCTATTCTTGCAGCAATTTGGACCAAGAAAAATACCGTTCCAAAACACTACACGCTACATGATAATACCAATTATTGAGTTATGTTCCAGCTTTTACTAAACAATAACTCAATTTTATTGAGTGTATTCTGAGGTTTATTTGTAAGCCGAAAAAGAACCGTCTTTGCTGCGTGTGATGCTGGCGGCGGACAGAAAATTGTGTTGCTCGCCTCGGATGCTGATAATAACCTCAAGTTGCTCCCGGTACTGGTGAATTGCCTTTTCGTTTCATTCTTAAATAACGAATGCTTGTCTTGGTTTTTTTTTACAGTTACTGATTTTTCCGGAAATCGTTCCAATATTCCGAATAGTATTTCGATTGTTCTGAAATGAAAAGTCATCGTAGGTAAACAATCGGTTTATTGATAGATTGGTCATGATAAGCACTTGCAATAGCTCATACAGATACATTTTGGAGAAGCCTCTAGTTGACTCTAGTTGTCGCATAATGTCCAGGAACACCTCCCTTGGCATTGGGAAACGCGAAAAGTGCTTCTCGTTGTAGGTTTGCGTGTCGCTAAAGTAGTTCTGGAACAGCTTCTGATGACCGGCACGTAAATCACGGTCGACGTTGGGGCGTCATCCAGGACTTGACCCTCTCCGTTTCGACTCTTGTTTATCCGCTTCCAAACTACAAGTCTGCATTATCTAATATCGTTTTAATGAAATGCATGCATTCACACACTCACTTTCAGCCAAATGAAAGAACAAGTATTCCTTGTCGTCAGCTAACGACGCACTACTGGCATTAAAAATTATTTGGTCAAACTAATCAATGTAAAAATGTTTGTGAAAAATCTGCGATCTCTGAAAAAAAAACTTCTGATCTCTGATGTTGAATGATCGACAGGATGACAGGTGTTGGCGGGTTTAACAACAAGAAATACAACACCGGTACGGGGAACGCAAAGTTGGTCTATTTTAGCAAGTTCTATTCAAGTTTCGCTGATGCAAAGTTGATCTAAAAATAGACCGCCGCTGAAGATGCCCTAATTATGTCATCTACCTCTGCGTGGCTAAAAACAAAACAATGTCAATCCTACGGACCTTACTTCTTATCATGATCTCGATGGGTCGCTGTGAAACTTCACCGAGACTAATTAATCAAGAGTCAGCAATAAACTTAATAACTGGATTTAATCACCGTGGACGTGTACTATTTGTTTTTTGTTGGTTTATATCGGTGACGTAGAAAATTAAAACAGCTATATATTTGCGTAACGCGTTTCGGCCTACTTTTCTTCAGCCATCATCAGACGCCTAGAACAATTCTTTATTATTTTAAGTCTACTTTACAGAATATTTGTCACTAACAGAATGCTGGTGGCTACCTCACTACTTGTTACGTCAAACTATACTAGTATTTTTCCCCCATCTAACGCCCTTTTTAAACAAGTTATGGTGCGCTCTCCACCCATCATTTACGTCATCGTGTTTTGTCTTCGTGTTTCGTCATTGCTGTCGTTCATTCCATCGCTCTCTCGTGTGCGTGGTTCACTACGTAGTCGAGCCAATAGTCCATTGTACGTAGAGTTGAAGTTGCCACATTCACGTTGTAGATTCACTGTCTGTTGTTCTCCCTGCTTCTTAATGTGGAATACCTCCGCGATCATCCTTTCTCCCGGGTTCTCGATCCGTTCCAGTACAGTAGTTTTTTTGTAGTTGAATATGTGTCCTTCCTCCATCGTGTGAACGGCTAAGCCTGATCTTGGATTCCTTTTTTGGCATCGTTTATGTGTTCCGCAATCCTCACTTCCAGCATACGTTTCGTCTGTCCTATGTATACTTTGCCATTGTCGGTACCACACGGTATCGAGTCGGATCTATGGTTTACCAAAGATACACAAAAACAATAGACCGCTAAGACCAGTAGTATCGACGATTGGATCTGCAACATACAACATGGCCAGGTATCTATCCGACATACTAGGTAACGTTGTAGGAGAAACACAAAGTCTCACGTACGGAACAGCTTCGACTTTGCGAAAGAAATAACAGGAACTCAGACGAGCGAAGGAGAGGTTATGTTCTAGTTGGATGTGGTGTCTCTGTACACAAATGTACCGGTGGACTTCGCTATTGAGTGTTTGGTTGAAAGGTGGCCTGAAGTGGAACTACATACGAACATCGACATGAATAGTTTCGTAAAGGCAGTGAAGGTGGTCCTCGACTCAACATTTTTCGTTTACCAAGGCACGGTATATGGACAGACGTTTGGCGTCCCAATGAGATCACCACTTTCACCAGTGATAGCTAATATCGTCATGAAAAAACTGGAACAGGAATGCATGTCAAGACTGAAAGTAAAGCAAGTATCCCTGAAGGTTTACAAACGCTATGTAGACGAATGTTTGTGTGTAGCAAAAATGGAACATATTCAGACGATCGCCAGTATGTTTAATAGTTTTCATGAACGACTGAAATTCACGATCGAAGATGAAATGGGTAGGAAAATTAAACTTCTCGACTTGATGTTGGAACGCGAAAACAACAGTATCACAACGACGTGGTTACCAAAACAACCTACAGGAAGATACTTAGATTTCGCCTCAAAGAGCCCATTTCAACATAAACAAAATACGGCAATTGCCTTAATCGATCGTGCAATTAAGCTAACAGAGGGAAGCAAACGTGAGGAGGCACTAAAACAAGCAACGGACATCTTAACAACAGACAACTACCCACAATGGTTCGTAAACAGAGTTAAAAAACAACGCGTGCATAAACTCTACAATACACTGGAGCCAGAACGTGTACCCGATCAATCTATGAAATATGTTTCAACGCCTGAGTGAAAAGCTACGGAAAATATTGCATAACAATAATATAATCCTAGCTTCTCGACCACAAAACAAAATAAAACACAAAATATTCAGCAAAGTGAAAGACCCGATTCCACAAGGAAAACAGAAGAACGTGGTATACTCGATACCGTGTGGTATACATAGGACAGACGAAACGTATGCTGGAAGTGAGGATTGCGGAACACAAAAACGATGCCAAAAATGGAATCCAAGATCAGGCTTAGCCGTTCACACGATGGAGGAAGGACACATATTCAACTACAAAAAAACTACTGTACTGGAACGGATCGAGAACCCGGGAGAAAGGATGATCGCGGAGGTATTCCACATTAAGAAGCAGGGAGAACAACAGACAGTGAATCTACAACGTGAATGTGGCAACTTCAACTCTACGTACAATGGACTATTGGCTCGACTACGTAGTGAACCACGCACACGAGAGAGCGATGGAATGAACGACAGCAATGACGAAACACGAAGACAAAACACGATGACGTAAATGATGGGTGGAGAGCGCACCATAACTTGTTTAAAAAGGGGGTTAGATGGGGGGAAACATACTAGTATAGTTTGACGTAACAAGTAGTGAGGTAGCAACCAGCATTCTGTAAATGACAAATATTCTGTAAAGTAGACTTAAAATAATAAAGAATTGTTCTAGGCGTCTGATGATGGCTGAAGAAAAGTAGGCCGAAACGCGTTGCGCAAATATATAGCTGTTTTAATTTTCTACGTCACCGATAAAATCCAACAAAAAACAAATAGTACAGCAATAAACTGGTTGCTTTAAGAAATAATTTTTAAGTAAAAGAAACAACATTAATAAATACTTGAACAAATAAATAGAAGGTATCCATGTTTCAACTTGCCGAGAGGTTGAAATATAAAAATGAAAATTGGGGCCAAAGTGAATCAATGTGTTCATAATTCTTTCAGCAGTGTAGTTGGTTTGTGAGTAGTCGCCATATGCTATTTATCATGAAATTTTGATTTGTATGGGATTTTTTCCCACATAACACCTATTTCACTAAGGTTTGGACTAGCAATAGCTTACTAAGTTTATGCATTTCTTAAGTGTATCAGAAATCTACTTTCACGAATCATTTTTTAACGTCACACAATTTTTCCCCCCAATTTTTAAAATATTGCTTTGTTTTCGAAGGTTTACTGAAGCGCGTTATTTTTTAAGAAGTACAACACAACACTTCCCCGAAAATCTAAAAGGGTTTCTGAAATTCACTAATTGTAACACGATTTCAGAGGCATCTACTTTTAATATTTTTCATGCTATGGAAACCATTTTCATAAGTATCGAGGAGTTGAAATCAATGCTAAAATTTAAATTTCCGCAGCCGTTTGGAACAAACAAGTAACGCTGAAAAAACTTTGAGGTATCATGTCCACCATATTATCTGAATCTTTTTTGCAACATTTCAAAGTTGCGTGAAATTTTATCGCAACTCATTACGAACAATGACATGTTGTAAATAGGCTCCACCCCTTACGCTATTTTCGTTGCTATTGAGTATGATTTTGAGGAACATTACCAAAAAAAATCAACCCTTATTTGTTTCAATGGAGATTTTGGTTCTCTATTGGAACAAGTGGTGCTACTTGGATCGCAGCAAGCCGTGCTTGGAAACTGACGTGTTTTGTTTTTGCTGCATCCTTTTCGCGAAAAATAAAATCAAAAACATATTCGTAATTCAACCTAATCGAACAGTGAAATCATAAGTTCTTCACGTGTTTTGTGTAAGATGTAGTGAATACAATCGATTCCCTCCCGAAATTTGTGATGGTCGGTAGTTTTTCCCCGTTTTTTTTGTTTTTTGTGCTTTGCCCCCGCACCCGGAGGAAGAGTTAATATCAGCTTAATTGTGTTTGTTAGTACGGTTAATATTGTGCCACGCGGAGAAAAATTATTAAATTAGAGTATTTTTCCGCTTTTTCGCGAGTGAATTGATGATTATAAGCAGTTTAGAGGTCGTTATAGAGTCGCCTCATAGCGGCGGATTTTTATTATTGACAGAGTGTGGAGAGAGAAAAAGAAAACCAGTGCAAAGTAGCAAACGGCCATTTGCTGGTCACAAGCAAAGAACGAAGCTAACGCGCATGCGTGCGTGAGTGACTGGCATATAATTTCAGATGTACAGATGGAGAGCTGTGAAGTTTTTTTTTTCTTTCGTTGCACAATGATTGTGATTTTCAAGTTAATTTTTTTTTCAGAAGTGCTTTTTTTACCTGTGATTTTCGTTGTATTGCATTTGTGCGCGAAGTACTAATTGAAGGATGATGTGAACATATTTGCCGAATAACGGAGTGTAGAGACATAAAAGCCTCCTTTAGCATCACAGGGAAGCCGTCCAAATGAAGACTGTATATCAGCAACAAATTCCGGTGAGGTCTATCTGATTATAACTAAATTTGAACGATACTGCTAAATACGTGCCATCCTCAAAACAGTAAGATTTGATGATGGAAGTGTATGCACAGTACCTATATCCTTTTGATGTTTGTACTGTGTCTATGCGGGGCTTGTTGTAAGTGAAAGTGACCTTGGAATAGACGTGAGTAACCAGGCATTCTGAAATGGGTCACTGGAACCCAACAGAGCTATCACCTTCCAACTCCCGGGCTAAAAATGTTTGTCGATTCGACAACAGTTCGTTTAACTGCACACACACACATACACACACACACGCACACACACACACACACCGCGCACGCACACACACACACAGACACACACACACACACACACACACACACACACACACACACAACACACACACACACACACACACACACACACACACACACACACACACACACACACACACACACACACACACACACACACACACACACACACACATTGGAATAAGTGGTGCTACTTGGGACTTTGTCCCATTGCGTGCACCTAGCCTCAGGTAAAATGCTCCATGGTTTAACAATGATATTTTAAATGTTATGATTGCAAGGAATGTAGCATATTGCCAATGGACTTGCACTAAAAGTGAGCTTGATCGAAACCAGTATAAAGGCTTCGGAATCGAGCTACTGGTTTGATTACCTCTCCACTAATCTGGTATCACCGTCCTCTAACAAGGAAATGTAGAAAAGGCTAAAGAAGCTCAATATTATTGCTTCAAACGACGATGTTGAATTCCAAAGTACTGATGATGAAATTAATACTTATTTTGGCAATAACTTTACACGGGATTCATGTCTCCGCCTCTAAACTCCAGTGGTTTCCGTTTTTCGCCTTTGTACTGAGTTAGAAGTTTCTTCGGCAATCCTTTCTATTCAGTCAAATGCAGTTGGTTTGGATGGTGTGGATTTAAAGTGCATTAAGATTATCCTGCCCTTTATAATTGTTCCTATTAATTATATGTTTAACCTGTTTACATCCACCAGTACGTTTCCTCGTGCTTGAAAAACTGCCAAGGTTATTCCAATACGTAAAAGACCTCCAATAATAAAGGGCGAACACGTAATTATTGCGACACCGAAAATATCATGCCAATTTTCTTATAATGTTTAGAATCAAGCCAAAATTTAAGGGTAGTTTTATACATATATTCACTTAAAAAATCAAAAGAAAAGTTAATCGATGGAGCATTGAGTGTAAAATTGAACGCATTTTCGCTTGATGCCCTCCATCAAAGTCTTTACAGTGTCATTCGGTACCAGTTTCTCAGTTTTTTTTTCCATTTTCTTAACATGTCCTTCTCGTCTTTGACTGTCTTCTTGCTCTTCCGAAGTTCCCGCTTCATCATTGCCCAGTACTGCTCCACCGGGCGCAGCTCCGGACAGTTTGGCAGATTCATGTCCTTTGGAACAAAATGGACAGAATTGGCCTCATACCACTCCAGGACACTTTTAGAATAGTGACATGATGCCAAATCTGGCCAAAATAGCGGAGCTTCGTCGTGCTGCTGCAAGAACGGCAAAAGGCGCTTCTCGAGGCACTCAGATTTGTAGATCTCGCCATTTACTGTGCCCTTTGTCACGAAAGGCTCACTCCTCAGTCCGCAAGAGCAGATGGCCTGCCAAATGAGATATTTGGAGGCGACGTTTCGTCGTCCGTCACACAGCAGCCATATTTTGTCAGCATCTTCTCGTAGAGCTTCCGTGCCCGAGTTTTAGCCGTCGATTGTTGCCGCTCATCGCGGTTTGGGAAGTTCTGTATGTAGTCCAGCTCTCTTCATTGCATTCTGGTCGTAGCTCTGCGACATGCCGATCTTTTTAGCCAAATCACGGCTTGAGACGTTGGGATTTGCTTTAATCATCCGCTTCACCTTTCCCTCCGTCTTTTTGTTCTCCGGTCCCGGTTTTCTTCCAGCTCCTTTGCCGTGGTCCAATGTCAACCGCTCCTGGAACCGCTTCAACACTCTGGAGACGGTTGAATGGTGAATGTTCAACATTTTTCCCAACTGCCGGTGCGACAGGTCAGGAAATTCCAGGTGTTTGGAAAGACTCGCGTTGGTTCACCTCCATTTTCGTTGAATCGAAAAACACGACTTCGAGTTTGACAGCATGTAAACAATACACATCAATGAGAAAGTGTGCAAAATTTGGTTGATTTTTACCCAATTGTAAAAAAGTTATGCCCTGTTGAATGTGTCGCAATAATTTCGTGTTCGCCCTTTATGTTTAACCTGTTTACAACCACCAGTACGTCTCCTTGTGCTTGAAAAACTGCCAAGGTTATTCCAATCACAATAACACCTTGGAAAACCTACGTCCAATCATCATTTTATGTTTTCTTTCGAAAACGTTAGAAGAAAATTTGAAAATTCAAATTCAAGATTATGTGCAACAATTTGACCCCTCTAGCCCGCACCAGTCTGGGTTCAGATCTAAGCACAGCACAACTTCTTCTTTACTTAAGGTTTATGACCATATCCATCAGGCAATAGATAAGAAAGGTGTAGCATTTCTGCTTTTCATAGACTTTTCTAAAGCTTTTGACAGGACTCACATGTTAAACTCCTAAATAAATTATCACACAAATTTAACTTTCATCGTGATGCGATAACACTGAAAAAATCCTATCTAAGCTCACGCACGCAAGTATGGTATGGTATGGTATGACAAATGGTATT
Source organism: Aedes koreicus (assembly GCA_024533555.2). NCBI lineage: Eukaryota > Metazoa > Arthropoda > Insecta > Diptera > Culicidae > Aedes > Aedes koreicus. Next base: position 83,614 of record JAHHFK020001283.1, on the reverse strand, counting down.
TTGTCTAGCCCTATCAATATCCTTTCAGGTGTACCCCAAGGGTCCGTTTTAGGTCCACAACTGTTCTCATTATTTATAAACGATCTCCCAACTGTTTTGAAGTTTTGTCTTATACACATGTTTGCTGACGATGTGCAGCTTTACTTCTATTCAACAATTACCAATTTTGAGAATTTGGCACAGTTAATCAACTCCGATCTTTAACGTGATCAAGAGTGGTCTGAAAATAATCTACTTCCCATCAATTCATCAAACACCAAAGCAGTGTATATTTCAAGACAACAAACTCGTCCACTTTTGCCAAATTTGTTTATTAATGATGAGATCATCCAATATGTGGTAAAAGTATCTAATCTAGGAATTATTTACCAAAGCAACCTTGAATGGACTTTCCAGGTAAATTATCAATGTGGTAAAATTTATGCTGGTCTTCGCCACTTGAAACAAACAGCTTCAATGCTCTCCATTCCTACCAAAAACAAGCTATTTAAATCGCTTTTGTTGCCTCATTTGTCATATGGTCTGGAACTAGTTTCAAACGCATCAGCCGCTGATTATGATCGCATGAGAGCTTGATTGAATCATTGTGGTTTTCAATTTGAACAGATATTCCAGAGTGACGTACTTACAGCGACAACTCTTAGGATGTCCGTTTTATGACTTTTTTAATTTACGTTGCCATGTAACATTATTCAAAATCATTCATCAAGGACCGCAACATCTTGCTGATAAGCTACAACCTTTTAGAAGCGACCGTGTACAACACTTTATATTATTGCAGCATTGCTCATCACATTATGCCAATACCTTTTTCGTACGCGCACTCATCTTATGGAATCAACTTCCAAACGTAATAAAAAAAAATGTGCGTTCTGCAGCATTTTTCCGTTGTGCATGTTTGATCTGGCTCAATGGAGAGAATTAGGGAGTGTGGGGCAGTTAGTCAACAAGTCAATAAGTCAGTATTTAGTTTTTAAGTAAGCTTTTTTTTGTGTTTTTCTTCATGGTGTTTTTTGGATATGGAAGTGGTACGAGCAACATTGAATACTGATTGTACTATTTTGATAAGGGGCTATTCATAAACCACGTAGACTTTTTTGGGGGGAGGGAGGGTTTTGACCAAAGTCTACGCTCCATACAAAATTTCAAAAAAATGTATGGAGAAAAGTCTACGAGGGGGGAGGGGGGGGGCTGAGATTTTCAAAAATAAGTCTACGTGGCTTATGAACAGGCCCTAACGGACAACGAACAATAAATAAATAAATATTTCTCATAGTTCAGTGGCCATCTGATGATTTGTCCTCGTACCTGTCGTTCCGGAACACGTTCTAGTGGGGCCTTGAGTAAACATGAACAATTTCAGTAGAAAACCCTGGCAATATGGGTACTCGAGGCCCCACGGGAACCTGTTCCGGAAAGACAGGTCCGAGTACAAATCATTAGATGGCCACAAAACGTTGAGAAATATCGTAGTGGAGAAATTTCATGAATTTTGATACCCATAACTATTGCCAGGGTTTCCTTCTAAATATGCTCATGGCCACTCGAGGCCCCACTGGAACCTGTTACAGAATGGTCGTTCCAGGAACAAGTTGGCATATGGCCCAAAATAGAATAGAAATAGTTTCTAGTAATTATTCCAAAGATATTGACATCCATTCCTGGAAATTCAACATATGTTCCGAAATTGTGTCTCCGTACCGAAACCCAGATTTACAGGAACCAGTTGAATTCAAATGGTCATTGCCAAAATTGTCATGAAACGAATGAGTTTTGAATCTAACGGTTCCAAAAGAATTAGAATCGGTCAATAATTGCCAGAGTTATAATCATCTGAATTTGGAGGGTACCCGGGTACCCTGTCGATCACTTGAAGGGTAAAAATAATCATAGTCCCCCCTCCCTTGAGCCCCCCTTGCTACTAAACGAAATGTTTTTATGCAAAAAGTTGCCTTCGAACTTATATTAGGATGTCACTGATTTTCAGCTTCCTGTTTTAAAATAAACTATGAAATTTCGTAATGGGCTTCAAATGGTGAGTTGACAACTTCGAAGGGGGTGCAACCAACCTCTCGTCCTCACAAGTTCCTACCTCACGCCTCCACGAGTCATATGATCACAAAAGACTGCCAGCTGAAACATGGAGACGCTGGTTGGCGTAGCCTGGGCAATGTTGTCATTTTGACAATAGCGAAGTGAGGGGGTGCGACCTGTAAATCATATCATATAATTTTCCATTCTCATATCAATTAATGATTTCAGCAGGCTTTGGAATCATCGTGCATTCCAAAACCATTTATCTCAGGAGCCTGGAGCAACATGACATGGATAAAAAGCTGAATTGGTTTTTCAGCATTTCAGCATAACATTTACATTGAATTTTCACTTCTGAACATTAACTACTATATTACTGGCATGCGCTTATGGGCAGTATAGGATTATATTTTAATATTGTGTTTAGTGGTATTAGGATTAGATAAGCCATTTATTTCAGAAAGCATCACACTGGGCTCTGCGATCGCTCCAATTGCTATCATAGAAATGTAACTAGAACAATATAAAGACATGTTTTAACAACATGTATTATAAAATAATATCTCTCATTGAAATTATAGTTTTGATATTTGGAATGATATTTTCTGTTTTCAGCATTTCCAGGACTAGTGGGATATTAATACATATCTAATTATATTTTTCCAGTAACAATCCAGTGGATGTCAGATATGTTTTGTACATACGCATATTATGTACTCGTATTGACTTACTGTAGCCGCTTTTTACATGGTCAAGTAATTTAATTGTCTCTTAAAATGCCATATACAGCATTCAAGTTGGAAGTTTGTATTAATAGCATTTTTGTCTTCTATGATACTTTATTTTTTTATGGGGTCTGCTGTCTGGTCGTTCAAAATGAACGGCATGATAGCTGCTGCTGCTTGCATCGAACCTGAGCTGGCAATTGCTACGTTTGAGGAAGAATATTGACGACGGAAAATCTGAGCAGAAATAAAGTGCCAATATCTAGAACTAGATTTTAGAACAAAATACCAAAACCTTGCCAAAGTGAATTTTGATTCGGTGTGCAGGCTTAGTTTGTAAATGAATCGGGGTAAGAAGAGTGTATTAGACGCAGATATCCGACACGTCGGTGACGGCCGGCTTGATGTGGACGAGTGCCGACTGCAGCAGCTGCGGGTCCAGCAGAACTTGACCGAGATCTAGGACATCGAGGAGAGCTGGTTTGCAAAGCAACAAATAATTTACTTCTACCCAATTTTGAAGACAATATCTAATATCCTGTTTTGACATACTTGATAAAAAAAAGAAGTGAAAAAAACTACTAAGAAGTTGATGCAGGATCGAACTAAATACAAATATTCTCATTACAGCGGAAGATACGAAAAAAAAAATACGAAAAGTGGAACAAAAGGAGCAGGATCAACAAGGAAACATCAAACATTACTGGTGAGATCTAAGCAATTATAAACAAATACAAAATACATACTACTAAATACGTGCCATGATCGTAACAGAACATGTTGCGATAATGGAAGTGTAAATATAGTACAAATATCCAATTGATATAAGTATTGTGTTTATGCGGGGCTTGTTGTAAGTGAAAGTGACCTCGGAATGGACGTGAGTGACCAGGCATTCTGAAATGGGTCACTGGATCTCAACAGAGCTATCACCTTTCAACACCCGGGCTAAAAATGTTTACAGTTTGGGATTAGGATAAAAGCATGATAGCTGCAGACATTTTTCTTCCATAAAAGCACTGCCGGACAGTGGGAGTTGGATTGTATACACACACACACACACACACTCAACATTAGATTAGGGCGAATCTGTTTTTGTAAACAATGGCTTTCGTAGTCATTTTTTCTTGTACAAAAGGTCACATATACAAATTAAGCACTCTTTAAGGAAGAGGAGCTTTATCTCTATCCACTTATATATTCAATTTGAAGGAATTGTATTCAACTTCCGATACATTAGCAGACAAAGTGTTTGTTTACAAAAGCAGATTCGCCCTAATCAAATATTGTCGCTGAAATGTGTGAGGGAGCGAATAAGACGCAATCCGGCCGTATCTGGCCGTAAATTGAGCTAACAATTTCAAATGTCCCCTGCTTCAATAAACAAGGTCCTCAGACATGATCTGGAATGCAAGCCATACAAGAAACAACGGATTCACGGGTTGACGGAGCGTCAGAAGCAAGCCAGGGTCCAAAGAAACAGAAATATTTTGGTTCGGCACGGTGACTTCCAGATTTTATTTTCGGATGAAAAGCTCTTCCTCCTTCAGGACAGTCACAATCAACAACATGATTATGTATATGGCAAAAGTCTTGCCAATATTCCACTAGCTGTAGAACGCTATCAGAATGTATCAAAAATCATGGTACAGGGCGCCGTTTCACGAAAAGGCAAACTTCCTCTCCTTTTCATAGAACCTAACGTAAAAATCAACAATGAATATTACATCGAGCAGGTTATGAAGAACCATCTGCTTCCTCATGCTTCAACGCTGTATGGGAATACACCATATTGTTTCCAACAGGACTCAACTCCAGCTCACAAGGCAAAGAAGACACAAGCGTGGTGCGCGGAAAATTTGCCCGATTTCATCACAAGCGAAGAATGGCCTGCATCTTCACCGGATCTCAACCCACTTGACTACTTTGTTTGGGGTTATCTGCTTCAACATATAGGCCCTACGAAAGGGCTTACTTTAGATCGATTCAAGAATTATTTGGTTGATACTTGGGACCAAACTCCTCAAGAAATCGTGCATGCCAGCTGCGATGGGTTTACAATGCGTTTGCGTAAAGTTATCAAGGAAAAGGGCGAGAGATTCGAATTGAATTAATACTTTTTTTTTTCTATAACATGTATCTTTCAAATGAAAAATAAATGCTATGATTTGGTTGATATGTTTTGCTGTAATCCCATTTTGTTTTAGTGGCACCTATTGTGAGACACCCTGTATGTTATGTTTTTTTTAAACAATTTTCTTTATTTGAGCAGGCTCAATCGAATCAACTTTACAGAGCCAAGTTTTCATTATTACATACATCAGTTGTCTTAAAACTAAAGTTAGGGAGGTAGAACCGATTACACGCGGTCTTCTATTTTAAAATATACTAGGTCGTCCAAACTGTACTGGAGCTTATGACTCAAGATCTACAGTTATAACAGTAGCTTTATCCGCTTTACAATGTTATGATGTATCTTGAAATCTATTCAATGAATGCCTTAACTTATCTTTGTATTGCCCATAGAGCTCCTGTTACAATTGTAGACCTTATGTTTTGAATGATCTAAAACTAACAAGATTATCCTATGATGTCTGTGGACGTTTCAGAATATTCATTGAATATGTTTGAATAGTTATCGTAGTTTTGCTCAGCCCAATAGGCTACGGTTTCTACTGTATATCTTAAGTTCTTAACTCAAGTCAACTTTTATGAACTTAAAAATACCAAGATGATCTGATAATGACTGGTGACTTAACAAAAAATTCACTGCATGTGTTTGGATGCATATCGTCAACTTTCATAGGTTATAAAGCTAATATTACGACTTTAGATCCTAACTGCTGAACTCACGGGCAGTTTTGGTGACCTACAACCTCCCAAGATATCTCATTTTATCTGTTTACATTCCAGAAGACTCACTTAAATTGATAAAATACATATCGTTACTTTGTTTGGTCCAGAAAGCTACAAATACAGCTGTAAATTTTCAGTTTTGAATTACAGGATAGTTTGGGATAACCTTGAAAAGTACCTGATAATATCTGTTGGTCTTCCAAGATATTTAATAAATATTTCTCAATACAAAGTGTTGCTTTGCATATCCTAGAAAGCTTTTGATGCAACTGTAGGTCCTATATACTGATCTCAAGGATAGTTTGGATTGTCCAGAACATGTCATATTGCTTTATAATGTTAATTGACCTTTGAGAATATTCATTGAATATGTTTAAATATTTATGTACTTTTGGATTGCCTAAACATTACTGTTACAACTGTAAATCTAGAAGATCGCCAGGACCATTTAGATGACCTAGAAGATCAGAAAATTATAAAATATTAACTGTTGACCTTCCAAAAGAATCATTGAATATGTTTGAATACATATCGTCACTTTATCTAGACCAAGACGCCACTGTTACAACTGTAGATCTTATGTTTTCAGTTTAAGGACAGTTTGGATGATCTAAGATATCCCAAGATTGTCGCATTATGTCTGTTGACCTTCTACACTATTCAATGAATATTTTTAAATACATTCTTCCTTTGCATACTCCTAAAACCTACTGTTACAACTGAAGATCTTGTGTTCTGAACTCATGGACAGTTTGGATGACCCCGATCATCCCAGTTTATCTTGTAATGTTTGTTTACGTTCTTAAATATTCACTGAATATGGTTGAATACGTAGCGTTACGTATTCAACCATACACGGATAAAAAATCGTTCCGGAATACGTCAACCTCGAGTCTCGAATTTCAGAACAAGTCAAAATTTCATTTACGAAAATACACCATGAACAAAAGTCATGAATACGTGAACTTTGTTGCGCAAAATTAATATAACGTTAGAGTAACGTAGTTGCATGCAACGTGTGTCATGAAAACGTAAAAGCTTTTCTTGGTAATCATGATTTAGTTCACGTATTCATGATTAATGTTTCCGAAATCGGATTTATATCGTGATACAGTTCACAAAAGCAGCCACGCAGTTCACGGACTGTATTTGGAACGATATTTTTGTTCATGAATATAAGAACAAAATTCACGAATTAATAAAATAACATGAGAATATGCTTTCGCATGAGGAGTAGAAATAATGCTTAAGGTATTCGATTATACGCATACATGCGTATTGCATTTTGTTGTAAGTATGAATTAAAAACATATGAAAATGAATAATCATTGAATAAAATTATCGTTAAACAAGAAAAGTTAAATTTAGGATTCTTATGAATTATACATTCGGTTAGATTAGGTCGTTTAGTTAAGAAATGCTTGTATCCCGAATAAATATGATTGCATGAACATCCAGACTGTTTTACAATCCGGTGCATGCTTAAGGCTTAATACGCACGATACTTGTAGGCATAAACATATATCATGAAGAATATTATCGGCTTTGTATTCTGCGCCACCAAAGACAATAAAAAATCCAGCTACTTTGTTCGGCGTTCCAACCATCACCACCTGCCGTTGTAAAGAAACACTTTCGAAATGTTTCTCTAGCTACTCAATTCAAAATCATTTTAAAACTTTTACTTTCGTTTACACTTCACAACAATGACTGAATAGAGTTTTTACAAGCGCTACAATGAAATGACAGTTCATGAACAACGTTCACGAAAAGAGGCACAAAATCACGCAAATTGATTTAAGAGTTCACGTTATTATGATCGAGGATCATGATTCTCAGTCATTTTTATTGTGTTACGAAATGCCAAACAGACATGAATTGAGTTCACGACATCGTGATTCTTTTCATGGAAATAGGATTTAAGCAATCACGTTTATGAGTAGAAAGTCACATATTTGGAATTGATGTTAGTTCACGATGTCGTGATTTTTTGTTCTGGAATATGAGAACGGATTTTTTTCCGTGTATTGAAAATCAAAACTTGGTTTCTCCTGAAGCCTAAAAAAAATCTACTACTTGAAAAATAAGATTACAACTTAAGCACACAAGGAAATGAGTTTTCGATGAATTGATGAAAAATGCTCAAAAATCTTTAAAGAAATAACTCTTGTCTTAGATTTTCATTTTACACTCCCATGCCTTTCCGTTCGCCAATTCAAAAATAGATGCCCACAGAATGTATAAAAAAAATTGACTCCTATTCCGACCAGCATAGATGTAAGCAGAGGATTCTCCCAGCTCAGAACGTAACCAACTTTATACTAACAAAACGCAGGCGGTAGTGAGTGCTGGTAATCGTTCCCGCCTCGCAGCAAACAGGAATGAAGTTATTTAAGACTACCATCGCATCCGAAGATGCCATGCTACTGCAGCAGCAGCAGGCTAGGAAAACTTTATCCTCATACACTCGCATCCGAGCAAGTCTTGCTTTTTTTCCTCATCCCGTTTTTTTACGCCCGTCGAAATTTCACTCCTTCAGGGAGAGGATAAAATCAAGCGGAAGAAGTTAGTTTCTTTAGTGACTGCCATGGAGTGTGAAAGGAGATTGTGCATTTTGTGGGTGCCGTTTGGTGGTAAATTTACAACTTCGCACGATTCGTGGAAAGTGGCTCTAGCAGCAATTTAGCCGGTTGTCAAGTTTTAAGTCCTGTCGTAAATTTGAACTTACCACATCGATGATCTGCATCAATGTCAGCCCGAAGCTGAGCTGCAGCGGGTCCGACTCGTTGACCACTGGACGCTCCAGAACGTTGTAGCTATCGAGCAGATGGTGCAGTAGTCGCTTCTCGTGGTAACCGGCATTGACAACTGCAACAAAGAAGAAGAAGAAGAAAAGAGGAAAATATTGGTAATCGCCTGTCAAGTGTGAAAGGTCTATCAAAAATCTCAGTTGTTTCCCCCTGTCACGCTTCATTTCGCTCTCGCACGCAGTCTAACCAGCTATCTCTTAATCTACCTGCAGAGCAGAGAATGGCAATTAAGTAGCAAACATCTAAATATACAACAATGTGTCGGTAATCCTGTTGTAGGTAGGATGCCGGAAAACAACCCGCAGCGGCAACCGATGGATCCCTTCCCTCGTCGGCTAAAGTGGGCCAACATAAAGCACAATTGTGATACATGTAAAATGTATGGTCGGCCGGTTTGGGAGGTACGCTTCGAGACCGTGTCAATCTGGGTGGGAAAGCGCTCAACACCATGGCAGCAGCCTACTATGATTATGTAAGTATGTAGGCACACCATTCCGAAGCCGAGGCAAGCCGTTTGTTCGGTCGCTCATCCGCACAATGTTTGGCGAAGGCTTATCGCTTTAATCTAATCTAGCCCAAAAGCCGATAAACAAAACATGCAAACAGCAAACTTCCGCCCTCCCCACTGGGAAACCAATCGGATCGAGTCAAGCTGTCGGGAGAGTCTTTGATTACTGGTATTGGGCTGCTGCCGATGCTTGCGATGGATTTAGTGGAGCAAAAGATTCAAACTCATTAGTCGCTGCTGAAATGGGGTTTTTGAGCCCCAGAAGGCTTCACTCACTTCACATTCACTGCGGGGGAGGTTGGTGAAATGGCGGCAGTTGTTAATGGTAATGTTCCTATTATTGTTATTGCCATGATCATCAACGCAAGGCTGGCGGTGCTGACGGCGGGATGCGGAATTATAGCGATGGTTTTAAGCGAGTTCATTAGTTGTCTGAAACTGCCTGCTTTGAACGTTGAATTATGGGGTTTCGGATGGAATGGGGGCTCCAATTGTAGAGAATTCATTCCGAACCTTTTAGCGCCCCGGAACCTTTGATCGCCTCATTTTCAAATGTATTTTCGTATCAGTGTACGTTCGAATCTAATTTCGGCATTAGAGTCTAGGACACATCACGTGTGGAACAAGAAGAATTGATCAAATGACCCCGAACTCAGGGTAACTTTTGTCGCAAATTTTCGGGCCGGCGCCGCGAGAGCAGCAATTGCAAGTGTCGTTCAGCAAGCAAGCCTCGTCGGCGAACGGTATTCAGCATAAAGCAAGGATAGTCTGGAAGGGATATCTAAAGAACCCAGGAATAAATTAAGATGATACGTACACATCTGTAGCCAAACTGACGGCGATTTGGGTGTTATTGACAGTGGCTTTGCAGAAGGGATCCATTATAAACCAGATGAACGTGAAACCAGCTTGGAGTAGGTAGCTCATCGAATCTTCCGGTGAGGTAAACCAGTTGGTTAGTCATCGATTGCCTATCGATTTGGAAGATGTCTACATTTAGTTATCTCAATTTATAATGTTCCGCCCACTATATCACAAAACATTGCGATTGGTTGAGCGGATGAGAGATAATCAAATCATCGGATATTAGACCAAGTCTCCCCCGGTAAGTACAAACCAGAAGAGCTTGGGAATTAATAGAAGCTTCTACTAGTAGTGGCAAGCCAGACGAAAGCGCTGCAATGTTCTGCAAGCTTTCCCGCTCGACCATTGAGTCGTAAAAATCGTCACGCAGTGAAATCCACGCCGGCGGCATCCGCTTCCAAAGCCATACCGCAACCGAAAGGTTCCACGACGACGGCGGTCCATCGGACCCTAACGCCCGACTATTGGCGAGCAACAGGAGGTTCCAAAAAAGATGTACAGGAGGTTCTAAAGGCGAGTACAGGAGGTTCCAAAAAGATGAAGGTCCCTCTCGCTCTTCACCACGTCAAAGGACAACGCTGCACCCAGGGCCGAGCTTCCAGCCATCCAAGTTCATCCGCCGTAAAAGCTGTTCAGTACGGGCACAAAGATCAAATACTCAACGGAAGCTGACCACCTTGCTGTAGGCACTCACCTAGTCGCCAAACAGCACGAGTTCTACACTCATGACATACATGGAAGCAAGCCGTTGAGGGTGATTCTGCGCGGCTTTCCGGAATTCACTTAGGAGGCAATCATCACCGAGCTGCAAGCGGCGGCACTGAAGCCTTAGAAGGTGTTCCCCATCAGGCGCCAGCAACAGGGAATTCATCGGGATCAACTCTATCTAGTCCATCTTAAGAAGGATTCGGTCACGATGACGGACCTGATGAAAACGCGGTCCCTCTTCAACATTATCGTCGAGTGGGACCGATATCGCCCGAAGCAGCACGATGTATCGCAGTGTGGCAAATGCTTTGCGTTTGGCCACGGAACACCCGAAACTGACACATTGTGCCCCAATGGACGAAGGTGTCCAACCGAAGTGCGCCCACTGTGGCGCTAACCACGAGGGCCGCAATCAAGCCGGCCCCAAACGTTCGGAGTTTTTGGCGATCCGCAAGCAGGCGTCAACCATGTCCTAGCCTGGTTAACGCCGTCCACCACCTCCTATGAACGGGAAGTAAATACTGGACTCGGAAAATGAGACACACAAAAATGATCACCAAAAATTCATTTTAAATCGGATACTTCTCAAATTTTCAGGGATTCAATAACTATATATTATCTATGTTTTGGCATAATTTATTGAATTTTCTCCTCCAAGTTGAATGCTCGTACATTTCTCTTAACACTGCTCATGAGATCTTGGGCGAGGCGTTGTCCATCTTCCTTGCACAATTTCTCCCAGTTTTTCTTCAAAGCTTCATCGGTTTTGTATGTTTTTCCGCTTTTCTTCAACTTCTTCTTCATTATCGCCCAAAACTTTTCGATTGGACGAAGTTCTGGTGTATTTGGCGGGTTCGCCTCCTTCGGGACCACATTAACGCCCTTCGCTTCGTACCAATCCATTACAGGCTTGGCGGATCCCAAGCGAGATCCGGCCAGAACAGCGTGGGACCACGGTGTGAGCGGAGGAAGGGCAGCAAGCGCTTCTGCAAGCATTCCTCTCGATAAATCTGCCCGTTTATGGTGCCGGTTGTAACGAACGGCTTGCTGTACCGTCCGCACTCGCAGATCGCCTGTCACAACAGGTACTTCTTCGCGAATTTTTCCATCTTTCTCTTCCGGAACTTTTCCGGAACCTCCATGCGGGACGTACCGACAAAAAAACTCGAGGCCGGGGATTTGTTTGGTGTCCGCCTTGATATATGTCTCGTCGTCCAAGACGAGACAGCCTGGCTGGACCAGCCACTCACGGTACAGCTTCCGCGCACGCAATTTGGCCACCGTGTTTTGCTTGTCAGTCCGGTTGGCGCCTTCCTGACCTTAAAAACACATAGTCCAGCCCGCTTCATGGTCTGCTGGACGAACCACTTCGACGAATTGACCCTTTTGGCCACGCCTCGGGTGGAAAGGTTCGGGTTATTCTTAAAGTACTGCCTTATCTTCCGCGCCTTCTCTGGGTATTCCGTATTCGGTTTTCGGCCACTTCCAGCACGCCGCTCGATGATCTTCGTCTCCTGGAACATCTTCACAACGCGGGACACGGTGAAATGGTGGATTCCAAGCCTTTTGCCGATCCATCTGTGCGACTGACCAGGAGCATCGATCACCGCGCCCAAGATTTGCTGGCGTAGCTCTTCTTGTTTCGAATGCGTCTTGAAAACTACTTGACAGATCGCAATAAAATTTTACACACATAAACATCACACTCTAAAATAGTATAACTCAAAATTCTATTAATCTTTACCCACGCGATAAAAAGTTACACCCAAAACAAAGTGTCGCATTTTTTCCGAGTCCAATCTTTACTTCCCAACGCACGGGTGCCAAACCTGTCGCCGCTCCAATCAAGCCCCGCCATACCTACCGCCCGTCAGTCTCCGTTCAGCAACGATTTATGGCAAACGCAACACAACCCTGAACTTAGCGTCTCCAACCCAGGCTACCGGGTTGTGCGACTTGATCTTTGTAACTCTGATGGAGGAGGAGTCGCGATCGTCCTGCTTCCAGCCGCAGTTGATCGAAGCCATCGGAGTTGAAATCGACTCGGCCGTTGGTCACATCACCATCATCGCGGCCTATTGTCCCAAGCAAGTCAGCTCTACTAATGGAACAACAACGGTCCTACGAAACGACATCCGCTAGCTAACTTGGAGGCAAAGGTAGTTTATTATCCCCGATGACCTTAACGCGAAATACGAAACCTGGGGGAACAACCGAAATTGTACCATCCTATAGAAGGACATGGTAGAGGGTCATTACACCGTCCTGGGCCCGAATACTCGCTCCTGGTTGAGTAGATCCGGGGCCCACTCAACGATCGACATCTTCCTCATCAACATGGTGGCCGAAGTTGGCTCCTCGGTCAACCGGCATCGGATCACTAGACGGAACAACCATTGCGCCTACCGCACGTCCACGACAGCGTCGATCTCGACGTGCACCTCGAGTCAGTTGATGACATCGATCGGCAGCTGCAGATCATCGAGCAAGCAATCTTCCAGGCCCGGGAGCAACATATCCCAGTGATATATCTGGTGAGCAACTCTGTACTCATTGAAAGATCTACTAAAGATTTGATCCAATTTCGCTACGCCACCCGAAGGCATTATTTATTTAAATAGCCATTCATCGTATTTACGATATGACTTCATCTACAACATTTCGCCAATATACTCGGTCTATGGCTGCCTCTCTCCAACCTCGTTGACGACCCACACTCGCCAGATTCTGTTGCACCTGGTCCGCCCATCGTGCTCGCTGTGCCCCATGCCTTCTTGTACCGGCCGGATTCGAGGCGAATACCATTTTTGCAGGGTTGTTGTCCGGCATTCTCGCAACATGCCCTGCCCACCGTATCCTTCCAGCCTTCGTGACCTTCTGAATGCTGGGTTCGCCGTAGAGTTCAGCGAGCTCGTGGTTCCATCTTCGCCGCCACACTTCATCCTCCTGCACGCCGCCAAAGATGGTCCTAAGCACCCGGCGTTCGAAAACACCAAGTGCTTGTAGGTCCTCCTCGAGCATCGTCCACGTCTCGTGCCCGTAGAGAACAACCGGTCTTATCAGTGTTTTGTACATGGTACATTTAGTGCGGGGGTGAATCTTTCTTGACCGCAAGTTCTTCTGGAGCCCGTAGTAGGCACGACTTCCACTGATGATGCGTCTTCGGATTTCACGGTTGTTGCCGTTGTCAGCCGTAAGCAAGGATCCAAGGTAGATTAATTCTTCCACCACCTCGAATGTATCCCCGTCTATCGTAACACAGATGCCTAGGCGATTTTCGACACATTCACCTCCAGTCCGACTTTGGCAGCTTCGCATTTTAGGCGAGTGTGTCTTTTCTGCCACCGTTTCAAATCTTCTGCCGACAATGTTCATGTCATCCGCAAAACAAACGAACTGACCGGATCGAGTGAAAATCGTACCCCGGCTGTTGAGCCCGGCTCTTCGCATGACACCTTCTAGCGCAATGTTGAACAACAGGCACGAAAGTCCATCACCTTGACGTAGTCCCCGGCGTGATTCAAACGAGCTGGAATGTTCGCCCGAAATCTTCACGCAGTTTCGCACACCGTCCATCGTAGCTTTAATCAGTCTAGTGAGCTTCCCGGGAAAGCCGTTCTCGTCCATAATCTTCCATAGCCACCCGAAGGCAATACCAGAGAAATGGTCTGCCTACCTTGAAAAGTCGTTGTAATCGAATAACTACAATTATCAAGACACCACACTTGCGCGTATGGTTGGGAACTTAATGGATCTGCTGCTTCACTGCGCCTCGTCACATGTGTAACTGGGCTCACATGTGTTGCTTTCTGGTAGGAGATGATTGACTTGGGGTTTGCCGGGCCGGGTGCACAGTGGTGGATACTTCTTGGTTGAGATGAAATCAATGGCTTCTTCATGGTGCTTTGACTTGGTGTGGTGTGGGTCTTCATTGGGTATGGTCGAGTGCGCTTCTTTGCTTCGGGTGATGCTTCCTTCCTCTTCGTGCTTCTTTACGGGGTGCGTTGATGGTGTATGTGGTAATGGTTTCCTCGAAAAGACTTGGATGTAGTTGACCGAATATAGATTTCTGAAACCGGAACAACTTACCTACCCAGGCAAGAACAGTGCCTGAACGATGAACAGTTGAGAGTGAACCTGGGTGGTAGGGGTCGGATGACTGGCGTTTCGTGAGATTTGTAGCTTCGAACCATGGGTTTGCTGATTAACGGGATGAGCTGGTCAGTCCCAATGCCAACCAGTTGACGAAGGCTGTAAGGGGGGGGGGGGGGTACCATGGCTTCCTCCGAAGGAAATACGATAGCGAGCGCCGTGATGCTACCGACGAATTATAATAATTTGAATGATTTTTAACTTGCAATGACCCTGTGGCCAACGCCGACGCCTTGTGAGTCGAGACCTTCACCAGACGAAACGACGTTTACATACATGAACAGACCATACCAATTGATCTTCTACCGATTTGGTTACCCTTGAGATTGTGGAATGATGACATCGAAAAACTTGAAAGGTGCCGTGGCACCGGGGTGCACTCAGTTAGAGGCATTAGAGATTTGCTCATTTTCTTCATTGTCCCGGATGGGAAGTGGACAGATTTCGACAGAGATCCGTCTTTTGTGCGGACCGTGACGACGCGGATATTGCCGTCCGACTCTGCGAAGACTTTAGTAACCCTACCCAAGTGCCACTTCAGTGGAGGGGCATTCTGATCCTAGAGTAGAACCATAGTACCGATGCGAATATTGTTCCGCTGCTTGGTCCTCTTCGTGCGGTTATGCAGATCCAAAAGATATTGCGGGGACCACCTAGTCCACACTTCCTGAAACACCTGCTGCGTGTCCTCCCAGTTCGTCAGACGGTTGGTGGGAACGTTCTGCAAATCTGGCTCCGGGATGGCGACTAGTGGCCGCTGAACCAGGAAGTGCCCTAGGATCGTTGGGATCGTTGCTTATTGGAGTTAGTGGGCGCGAGTTGAGTACCGCTTCGATTTGCGTTAGAACGGTCAGATTCTCATCCACTTTCAACACTTTGGTACCGACCGCCTTTTTGAAGTGCCCTTTAAACGATTTTACCTGAGCTTCCCACAGACCACCGAAGTTAGGTGTGCGGGGAGGGATGAACCGGAACTCAATTTCATCGGTGCTAGTGTCTTTAAACAGTCTGTCTTGGAATTTCTGTTTTTGAAAGAGGCAATGCAACTCAGTCAACTCACGTTTTGCCCCAACGAACGTAGTTGCATTGGCGCACATTATCAGATGCGGCTTGCCTCGGCGCGCGGTGAATCGTTTTAGCGCCGCCAAAAATGCTTGCGTAGTCAGGTCCATCACCAGCTCCATATGAATGGCTTTAACAACCAGGCACACGAATAGCGCCACGTAACACTTTACTGGACTCGCTCGATGGTTCCAGACAGTGATCCAATCCCACGTTCATGAACGGTGGCGCGGGGTTGACTCTCGGATAGAAGATCAGCCATTAGTTGATCTAGAACCTTGGGTTTGTTGCGAAAGCATGCGATGCAATCGTGGATCACTTTTCTGGCCAAGCTGTGGATGTGTACTGGCCAGAACTTTCCTCGAACGGCCGAGATCAGCAGTTGCTGACCGGCGTGAAATAGCTTGAAGTGGTAATTCTGTACAATCATTTCTGCAAGCGCATGTTTATGGTCTAGAATGTAGAGATTTTTGCGTTCGTACGATATCGATGCCTTTGAGAGCCAGCCGCCGACGCGCATCACGCTGTCACATAATTGAGGATGCAGCGCAGCGATGTTGGACGAATCGTGGACACTACCCCTTTTCTTAAGATCACGCAGTTCTTGTGGATAACACTCCTGTTGAGACAAACGAAGCAAGACAACTATGGTTTGTTCCTGCTCTTCGCTCGATAAGCATCCAGTCTTCCTAGACGGTCGAGCAGAAGCGCTACGATCCGGACTAATGCTGTGAACGAAGATCGTTCTTTAAAGATTTCGCTTGGTGGGACTGCTTGAGTAGGTAACGACGGTGTTGGTCGTTCTTCGAGCATCGCAGGATTCAATTCGTCATTAGGAGCTTTGCCCGCGTGTGGCCAATACTGCTGATCTTGACTCAACCACTATGGACCCTCAAACCAAAGAGTTTGGTACTGAAGGTGCGCTGGAGACATTCCACGGGAGATGAGGGCTGCTGGATTTTCAGTTCCTTGGTGAGATGCAGAATCTCAGACACTCGGTTTGCCACAAAGATTTGCCATCGAGAGGGTAATGATGCCAGCGAACACTTGACTATCATCGAGTCTGTCCAAATGTATGCAGTGACGTTGGGGTTTCCTTGGTTGTAAGTCTCTCGTACAGACGAGTCAGTAAGAGAGCCGAGGACAGCTCAAGACGTGGAATGCTCATTTTTTGTTTCTTCCTCCATCGGTGCTACTCGTGATTTGGAGGTTATTAGTCGAACAATTACGGTTCCATCGGATGCAGTACAACGAAGATAGAGGCACGCTCCGTATGCAGCCTCCGAAGCGTCAAAGAAACCGTGTATCTGCATTTCAATACAGTCTTTGCTACAGCCAAGCCAGCGGGGAATCTTTAGAGACTCAAGGGCGATCATGTTTTGCTTGTACTCTCTCCACAGATTTTGGAGTGACTCGTCGAGAGGATCATCCCAATCGCATTTCAACATACACAGCCTCTGGATGAATATCTTCGCCTGAACCACTACTGGGCCAACGAGGCCGAGCGGGTCGAAGAAGCAAGCAGCAAAGGAGTGAATACTGCGTTTAGTGATTGGGGAATAGTTTGATCTCCACTCAGGAAACGTGAAACAAAAGTATTGGGACTGCGGGTCCCATCGTAACCCTAGCGCGCAGAGGAGGCTGCTGAGATAGGTCAACACTTCGTTAGCTCCCACAATCTCGGACTAAACATCGTCAGTCCGCACGAAACTGTCGTTAGCGAGCTTGCAAACAACATCCAAGCCCCAACAATTTCCCGAAGAAGTTGGAGATCACAGCTGACGAGCTGTTGATCTCTTAATTCAAAGAACATGAAGCTCCTAGGTTTCGACAACATCCTGAATTTGGAGCTCAAGCAAATGGGCCTCCAGTTCTACGGTCACTTTGCTATGATCTTTAACCAATGCCGGAGACTTAGCTACCTCCCCTCGAATTGGAAGTCAGCTAATGTCATCCCCATCCGGAAATCTGGGAAAGATCCTTCTGCTCCCAAGAGCTATAGACCAGTCAGCCTTCTCTCACGATTATCGAAGTTGTTTGAGAAAGCGATCTACCGTCGGCTTCTCGCATCGGTCGACGAGCGCAACATCCTGCTCGACGAACATTTTGGTCCATCAACTTAATCGAGTCATCAACATCACTACTTCCAAACGCCACTCTTTTGGTTGTCTGTGCAACTTCAGCTGACTTCCAACCACTTCCAACCACGGAGTCGCAAACCACGGGTGGGCAATATGCTCCTGCTCATGCTCAACGGCATCCTTACTGTTGGTTTAAATCGGTTTTAAAGCGTTTTTAAAAAATGCCTTATGTCCCCTATTCAAAACCACCATCATACTTTGTAAGTGGCCCCAACAGCATCCTTATTGTTGGTTTTAATTAGGGCAAATCTTTATTAGAGAGACTTTCAGCCTGTGGCTGGGTTGTCTCTGGTAAGGCAAAACGATGGGTCTGTCTAATGCTGGTCGTGGTATTTGGTTTCGTATGTCCTTGTCGTGTCCCCTTTCATGCAAGCGTACGGTCGGTCCTTGGAAGATGAGGGTTGTGGGGTGGTCCGTGGTCAGAGCGTTGGGTCGGGGTGGTGTAGGTTGGAATGTTGTGAACAAATATTGTTATCGTTGGGTTTGAGAGGGGGGGGGGGGCACCCACCGATGGCAGGCATCGCTGAGAGGTTCACCACTAGAGGTGGAACAATGGTGGACAGAATCTTTTGCTTTCGCATAAACTGATCCTGGCATTGTGACCATTCGCTGCTCCAGGCGGTCCAGATTGATATATAAAGCCACTTCTTAGTGTCATCTTGGTGAATAATTCATGCCTTCTGCCAACAGAGGCCAGCCAATAAGCTTCGACATTTTCAAGGATGCCGCAGTGACCGGGCATCCAAGGATTTGTTGACCTGGGAGGATGTGCATAATGATTGCCTGGACAAAACGGTGGGTTGAGGTATGTTAGCCGAGGGCCGCAACAACACTGTCTGAGTCGGTGACGAAGCGCTTTGGCTGAAAAAAATTGGACACTCTTTTGGGAGCTTTTGGAACTGGACGAAGTGCTGGTCGGTGTTTCTCGTGCAGACCCACTCTCTTCTGCTGGAGTAATTGGGGAATTGAACGCGGTGTCACGGAACGATGCTTGCACCGCTTGCGGATTTGCGAATTTGCTGTACGGAGAGTGTCATCGACTGCTACAGTTGGATCCATACCAGTGGACCTCGGCCACCGAAGAGAGCACATGGTTGGCGAAACTACGGAGGAGTTGGTGGGCCTCCCTCCATCACTGGACCTGGTGGTTTTTGCTTGAAATCCGGCAACTTCGATGCCACGTTGTTTTGGAATGGGAGCACCCCTGTCTCCACACATATTGTGACCTCGGGGGTTCATGGAAGAAGGCCTGAGGTGAACCGGATGGCTGCAGTGATCTTAAGGCCGAATGTGATTCTGCTGTTTACGATGGCTGCAGCAACTCGAACCCTGGTTGGCTGGTTGCAGTTTGGGTGTCCATCGGCGATGATCCGAAGAAGGTTCAGTCGTGTGACGCAGTTTGCTTAAACTTCTTCGAAGTGCTGGCGGAACGATGAGGTCCGGTCGAGGTTGACATCTAGGATCTTGAGTGAAGTCCGCTGCTTGACGGGGCAACCGCCGAGCGTGATCGGTGTAGCAAGTGTTTGGTAGTTGCTGCCACAGATGTGTGTGAAGCCGCTTTTCGCTGACGAGAGCTGAAAGCCAGAGTTTGAGGCCCAATTCTCGACTATTAATATAACTCTGTCCAAATAGGAAATCAGTCTAATGTATACCGTGCAACACACACTTATGATACACTTGATAATTGTTATAAAACTTAAACAAGATTGTATTTCTCACTCATGGTACTCAAAATAACAAGTCAAAGTATTAAACATACACTATGTTCAGTGAAGTTCAAATCTTTCTCCTTTATATTTAATCACGGCTCGAAGACAATTTTCAAAATTGTTGCAACGCACGCACCACCTCTTCCGGCATTTGATCGTAAATCCCAAACGATTTTTAAATTAGTCCAAATACATGTGCTTTGCCCAGTTTTCCTAGCATATTTGACGTTATTTTGATGATAACACTTATTATTTTACAGGATGTTTCCTCATTCTGGCTTTCCTGACCTGAATTGAGTCAATAAGAAGGACGCTGGAATTCTGTATTAAAGTAAGTATGAAGTGAGTATTGTGAAAAACCTAAAATTCATCTAAAAAAAGCCAATTGGCGCGAATAACCGGATTCTATACCAGACAAACCCACACTATTCGAACCCGGATGTTGGACCAATCGCTAATGCCAAGCACCCACACCATTATCGCTATAAACGTCTTTCTTAACTGAGCAATTATCCTTCTCCACCCTGTCCCACGCCGTAACCCACCAGGTATCAGAACTCGGAAAATGGGTAATTACTGTCATACCACACTTCAATCCAATGGTCCTGGTTCGCCAGATATCCGGTTACCGTAATAAAATCAAATGAAAATCATAATATCAATTGCATGGTCGTTTTTATGTCGAACCGACGTCGTAGCCAACTGTGACCTACGCTAATTTCCCGCTCGATTGGATTGCTGCGATGTCTTTTACGATCCGATTAGGTCGTTTTTGCCCCGCAGGTAGTTGTCATTCTGGCGGTGACAAGAATGACCTCGCCCGAGCCCCGGTCCACCTCTACCAGGGCGAGTTTCTTGCACAACGAGATTCGATCGCCCTCGGAATTACACGGCACAGACGAAGGAGGTCGTACAGAGCACAGCTGGCATTATGTTATTATGCCGTGGTTCGAGCTGCTGGAGGAGACCACTGCTGCAGTCAGTTATTAATTGCTGTTTATTGTTGGTTTAATAAAAAGCCATTCATTATCATCGTGGCATCGAAGTTGGGAACTCGGGCGACACACATTCACCGATGACAGGCAGTATGAGACCATCCGGGATCGGAAGGTGTGGCTGCATCGCAGCAAAAAGGAGTCTTGCAGTATTGTTGTGGTCCAACAAAGGGGTCAAATCGGGGAAGGTGATGGAGTCATACACACATATACACTGCTGGATGTGGCCTGGTTTTTGCTTAATTTGCATTGATTAGGCAGATAATGACTGGGTGGCCCTGGGCTTACATGCTTTACGAGTGTGGGGTTTGGACGGTCGCTCTACCTGACTCATAGCTGAGTTGTGTTTGAACGTCCGACCGATGGTTGACTCATGTTGCACTTGATCTAAACATTCAGTGTACCCGGTTCTAGGTAAACTAGAATCAGAGGCTGGATGGTCAAGAGGAAAATTAATTTCACTACTTAAAACATAACTCTCATCGAATAAACCCTCGAATATTCTGTCAAAATAACACAGTGAATCAAAACGACAACAAAGACTCTTGTACCAACAATCAATGTGCAACTAGCGATTTGAAATTGGTTCACTATTGTAGAACCCCTAGTTCCGAAGTGCACCTTGCAGTCAGCACCTTGCCATGCACTCTTGCGCTTTTCAGTATCTTTTGATACAAGTATCTTTGTCTTTGTTTTGATTCGCTATGCTATTTTGACAGAATATTTGAGAGTGTATAGGTGTGAGTTACGGTCTTAGGGGCGAATCATTAAGCTTGGGACCGGTGTGCTAGTACTTCCTGAGCCTAAAACAAAATTCGTTTTCTTCATGACTATCCACTCGCTGCTTGTACTGCACAGCGAAAGAATGGGATATTATGTGGCGTACTTCCCAACAAACATCGGTGTTGAATTAGAGCTTGTTGAATTAGAGCTTGTTCAAACAAATTTGGAGAAGCTATTCAGCCATTCTAGAAGAAACAGCTGAATAGCTTCTCCAAATTTGCTTGAACAAGCTCTAATTCAACACCGATGTTTGTTGGGTTGGGATCAATGGGGTACAAAAACATTGAGCCATTTTTAAATCATTTGTTTCAGGTTGACTGTTGTTAGAATACCTCCGTCGAAGAGGTACTAGAAATCAAAACAAAACAGATGTCAAATTCTTTCGCTCCGTGGTGATTTTTTAACAATTATAAAATAATACCAATAACATACTCAAGAGGAACAACTCATTTGAATGATCAAAATTTCAAATTGATAAAAAATACTTACAAACATCTTTTATCATTAAGCCAGTGTTCACTTCATCTAAAAGGTGTTTCGATCAAAATTTGGTCGACTTATACTTGACGCATTTCCTTTCATCGTGCATTAAAATTTTTTGCACACCGCTCATTTTGAAGATGTGTGCGTGTAGCATCATGCC
Organism: Aedes koreicus; assembly: GCA_024533555.2. Taxonomy (NCBI): domain Eukaryota; kingdom Metazoa; phylum Arthropoda; class Insecta; order Diptera; family Culicidae; genus Aedes; species Aedes koreicus. Next base: position 61,624 of record JAHHFK020001283.1, on the reverse strand, counting down.
TCTATTTTGATTTTGAAATTAGCACTTCAGTTATCAAAATGTCGTCGAAGGAAGAGAAGCAACGCATCAAAATTTTGCACGTGCATGGCGAAAATCCACACTACTCTCACGCCAAGTTGGGGAAATTGTTGAATGTGGCTAAATCAACTGTTACCAACGTTTTAAAAGTGTTCGGTGAACGTTTGTCGACAGCCAGGAAAGCTGGATCGGGCGTAAATCGAAAGCCGGAGGCCACAGCGACGACGAAAAGAGTTGACCGCTGTTTCGAGCGGAACCCCAACCTCTCCGTCCGAGATGTCGCAAAAAAGCTGGGAGTGGCGCCTTCAACCGTGGATAGAGCTAAAAAATGAGCTGGACTGCCGACCTACAAGGAAGTGGTGACTCCAAATCGCGACGATAAACAAAACACGGGAAAGTCGTACACGACGATGCTGACGAAGTATGATTGCGTGGTACATGACGATGAAACTTACCCCAAGGCAGACTTTAAACAGTTTCCTGGATAGGAATTGTATACGGCAACCGGACGGGGAAAGGTAGCAGATATTGTCAAGCACATTAAACTGTCAAAGTTCGCGTAGAAATATCTGGTGTGGCAGGCCATCTGTGTCTGTGGCTTGAAGAGCAACGTTTACATTGCGACCGGAACCGTCAACCAGGAAATTTATCTGAGCGAGTGCCAACCAAAACGTCTACTACCTTTCCTGAAGCTACACAATTGTTCCGTTCTATTTTGGACGGATTTGGCATCTTGCCACTACGGAAAAAAAGCCATGCTATCAGTACAGGAGTGGTATGCTGCCAACAACGTTCAAGTGGTGCCGCAGGACAAAAAACCTCCTAACACGCCAGAGCTCCGCCCAATCGAACAATATTGGGCCATCGTCAAGCGGAACCTTAAGGAGACTCAAAAAGCTGATGTGAGCGAGAAACAGTGCAAGGCAAATTGGCGTTCTGCGGCAAATAAAGTGGACAAGGAGACTGTACAAAATGTTATGGCAGGTGTTACACGAAAGACCCGGCAATTCGCATTTGGTTAAAAGACAGATTTGCTGAATATTTCTCCTGTATTCTGTATTAACTGAACTTGAAAAGGAAAAAGAAATTGACTTATTAATAAACACTTTAATCCACTCACACACAATACCAAATTTGACTAAATTTTGATCGGCACACCCTTTAATACAAATTAATTTAAACTTGACTTTGACAGATGGAAAAATTTAAATAATTCTACTGCCCAAAAACGTCGATTTGTCAGTAAGTCAAGAAAAACGCTGTTGAAAATTTTATTTCAGTGTAGGCTGTTATGAATGGGACGATACCCAAGTACAATTTTAGTTCTTTTCCAGCAGTATAACACTCCTCCCAGCTTTGTTGATAAAAACTACACTAAAAACTGTTTTGTCTACCAACACCTCCTCTATGCTTCTTTAAAGCCGAAATTTGTACAAAGTGGCCCACTCCAGAGACGGTTGTGTAGACAAGTTGATAAACCTTTATAAGACCACTTGAGAACCTTGATAAAACCTATTGGCTGCCATGAAAACCAGCAACCGGCCAAATGGCCACAGCTGGCAAACTTAACTATCTTGGTTGGTTTTTGTTGTTCTGCTTTATTCGATTTGCTGCTCTTCTGATTCATTAAGCAGTAAATAACATCTATGAAAAAAGTTCTAGTGTTGAGCGAAATTTTTTCTGATAGCAAATTATTCAAAACAAATTATGTTTTTTACAGCGTTTCATGCTCCATTTCATATCCGCGTTTAGTTTTATGATGAATATTGGCACGATAAGCGCCGATATTTAATGCGCCTTCAATCTACAGTTCATTTGCACTACATATAAAATTTGAGGCATTTATTCATCCATACTTCAATTCTATCTCAAACTATCTGAACCCGGTGCGAGCCTTGCTACGCTTGCAACTAAAGGAATGAAAATGTAATAGAACTGGTGTTTTTATGGTTTTAATTTTGGAATAAGTTTTGTTAAAATATTCTCGTTTGTTTTTGTGTGAAGTTTGCAAAATAAAACGGAGGTTTGTGTTTTAAAATTAACCCTCGGATCGTTAGTTTCTACCATGGTTTTTCGTTCTATGTAGAAGCATTTCATAGACAAAACATTATCTTCAAACTACTATCTTCAAGCACTGAGAGCATTCCATATTCTTGACTAAGAAGAGCTTCAAACTTCTATCAGAACATGCTGATTACCCAAGAAATACACATTTTGTGTTTTAGTTGCCAGGATAATTCTCATGTTTGGTTGAAATTTCAGTTTCATTTGTATGAGAGCCCCGCTCCAGAGAGAGAAGGAGTCTCGAACCAAAATAGAAAAAAATCTTGCCTCCAAAAACCCCCACATGTCAAATTTTATTCCATTTGCTTGATAAGATCTCGAGTAATGCAGGAATTTCTGTTTCATTTGTATTGGCTGGCCCACAATTGATACGTTGCGGGTCCGTTTGCGTGAATTTGACAGTTTTCCCATAGGCTATACACGGTGTTCAATAAGTTCGAATACAAGTTTTCATCATTGCGTAGGTATGCGCCATGTACATATTCTGCATTGGTATTGGTGTCAGCTTTAGCTTCATTCATACGCTACCGAATATGCGCGGTGTTGACATTCTGTTAGTTGTTGTTTGTTTGTTACGCGCGATGAAAGAGTATCGGGACTTCGTAATTAAGCGTTTTTTGAACGGTGAGCGACCCGGCGATATATTCCGGCTGCTGAAATCGCATGGGGTCAAGCGGAACTTTGTCTACACGACCATCAGGCGATACCGGGAGACGTCCTCGACCAATGACCGTGCGAGATCCGGTCGGCCGCGTTCAGCGAGGACGCCACGGGTCATCAAGATCGTGAGGGAGCGAATTCGGCGCAAAAAGAACCGCTCAATCCGGAAAACGGCTGCAGATCTCAACGTTTCCATTGGAACCGCTCACACCATACTCACCAAGGACCTTGGTTTCAGGCCTTACAAAAAACGTAAGGTCCATGGCGTTTCGGAGGCTACCAGCAAAAAGCGGTTGGATCGAGCTAAGAGGATCCTCTCTCGACATGCTGGTCAGGAGTTTGTTTTTTCGGACGAGAAACTGTTCGTGCTGCAGCAGCCGCACAATGTGCAAAATGACCGGGTGTGGGCGCCATCGAGGGACAGCATTCCTGAATCCAATATAAACATCCCTCGGTTCCAAAGTGCCGCGTCGGTGATGGTTTGGGGGGCAGTATGCAAACGTGGTAAGCTACCCTTGGTGTTTATTGAAAAAAACGTCAAAATCAACGCGGCGTACTACAAAACTGAGGTTTTGGAAACGGTTGTTGCCCCCAGTCTCCGAAGCCTCTACGGTGATGAGCACTACGTGTTCCAGCAGGACGGTGCACCAGCCCATACGGCAAATGTGGTTCAAGCCTGGTGTCGGGACAATTTAACCGACTTTCTGGACAAAACTTTGTGGCCTCCCAGCTCCCCGGACTTGAATCCTCTCGACTTTTTTGTTTGGTCCTATATGATGGCGAAGCTGAACGAATACAAGGTCAGCACTTTGGATCATTTCAAGACGGTAATTCTCAAAATCTGGGACGAAATGCCCATGCAGTCCGTGCGTGCCGCCTGCGACGCGTTCGAGAAACGTTTGAAGCTCGTTAAGGAGTACAAAGGGGGGGTCATTCCAAGAGAAATGTTGTAAACGTTCCTTGTAAACATAGCTTTCAATAACATAAATCCAAAAAATAAAAAAACATGTTTTCATTTTTTTAACAAATTTTGAAAGTGTATCCGAACTTATTGAACACCGTGTATATTGATTTCTATTGGCATCCATAAAACTTTGAAAAAACTTAATAAAGCTGGATGGTTTTGGCAATGTTCCTTAGGTAGGCTGTGTCAATTTAAAACAAATGAGAATCTACGAATATACATAACAAGTCAGTCAGTCAGTCAGTCAGTCAGTCAGTCAGTCAGTCAGTCAGTCAGTCAGTCAGTCAGTCAGTCAGTCAGTCAGTCAGTCAGTCAGTCAGTCAGTCAGTCAGTCAGTCAGTCAGTCAGTCAGTCAGTCAGTCAGTCAGTCAGTCAGTCAGTCAGTCAGTCAGTCAGTCAGTCAGTCAGTCAGTCAGTCAGTCAGTCAGTCAGTCAGTCAGTCAGTCAGTCAGTCAGTCAGTCAGTCAGTCAGTCAGTCAGTCAGTCAGTCAGTCAGTCAGTCAGTCAGTCAGTCAGTCAGTCAGTCAGTCAGTCAGTCAGTCAGTCAGTCAGTCAGTCAGTCAGTCAGTCAGTCAGTCAGTCAGTCAGTCAGTCAGTCAGTCATTACAGGCGAAGAATTGACGCTATCGAACACATTATTGCCTGAGAGGGAAGGTTGAGCTTTAATAAAATTGCATATTTCTTATTTTACTTTTGAGACGTTGTTTGGAATCAAATTATTAAAAGATATTTGGCTAAGAGGCTTCGAACCCTAAAATTACTTGGCATGGCATTTCGCAGTAGAATCTGATTTTAAATTTCAACTTTTCTCAAATGAGTTTTTCGTTCTTTTGAACAATAGTTACAACAAACTTTCTCAGAAAAATCCAGCCTCAAAATGACTGACGATTATCAAAACATAGTGAGAGATAATATGATCAAACTAAAGCAAAACAAATGGGACAAGTTTTTGAGAATTTCACAATTTGAATGAAGAATACACATAAATATACATTGACCATTGTCAAAACGTCCAATCGGCCAAACGTCCATTTGGTCAAACGCCTTTATGCCAAACGTCCATTCGGCCAAACATCCGTATGCCAAACGTCTTTATTCCAAACGGAGTATCATCGTACAAAACAATACACTCGAGCGTGGACAAAATAAAATCATGATAACAACATCAAAACAAGGGTTCACAGCAAAAACTTCAACATGCATAAGCTGACAAAGAATTCCGAGATTGAATGTGGTACAGACGGATAGTAAAACTGGTCAACAAAACGAATTAAAATGCGAAAAACCGTTTGAAGAAATTCACGCTAAGCCGACTTGGTGGCCATACTAGACCAAACAGTTTGATAAATCAAACATTGTGTAAAATATTGTATGCAACAGCCCATTGTTCGTAGAAAATATTATTGCAAGGGGCGGTTAAAAGTGTCAGGAAGTAAAATGGATTTTCTGTGCAGATTAGATTTTCCTTCAGTCTTGCAGCTCGACAAGGGCATGTGTTTTCAACTGTCCTTATACAAATTTCTTCCAGTGTCGATTGAAAATCTTTATGAATTAAAGGTAGCTGTTCATTTCAGATTCATGGGGTGTGTTTTAACAATTCGTGAAGAAAAAACATAGTTATTCGGTATTTGCATAAAATTAAAGAACTTTGCGCTTAACTCCGTCCATTAGGGTTTGTACAGACTCTTCAGAAATCGTAGAAGCCGTCTTTGTCCAAATTTGCTGGATTTGATTCCTTGCTTCTTTCCAGAAAGCTTCCGCTTCATCAGAGCCCAATATCTCTCGATTGGTCGTAGCTCTGGGCAATTTGGCGGGTTTGAGGTTTTTGCTACAATGTTCGCTTGATTTACTTGGTACCACTCCATCACAGTTTTAGCATAGTGGCATGATGCCAAAACGGGCCAGAACAAAGGTTTTTCTTTGTGACTTTTGATGAAGGGCAGCAATCGCTTCTGCAGACACTCTTTCTGATAGATCTCCTTGTTGATTGTGCCTGTAGTGACGAAAGTTTTACTCTTTTTGCCACACTTTCAAATTACTTGCCACACAAGGAATTTTTACGGAAATTTCGATGCCTTCTTCGTTCTGAAATGCTCAGCTGTAGCATTTCTGGCCATAGCAGAATAAAAAGCCAGCCCTGGAAGCTGCTTGAAATCCTCCAGGACATAAGTTTCATCGTCCATAACAACGCATGAAAACTTCGTCAAACATTCGCAGTACAAACGTCGAGCCCGTGATTTTGCTGCCAAGTTCTGTTTGTCGTTGCGATTTGGAACTGTTTTTACTTTATACGATTTAAGTCCCAAACGTTGTTTTGATTTTTGGACTAAACCAGGCGACATCCCTATTTTACGAGCCACCGTTCGAATGGAGAGGTTTGGGTTTTTCGTTAATATCCTTTTCACCTTTCGGTTTTCATGACAGGATCAGCGCGTCCAATGTTTTTGTCACTTCTGGGTTTCCTCTCCACCAGCAAACGTTTTGAAAATGATTTGAGCACATCGTGAACAGTGGATTTAGGCGAATCCAATGTTTTTGCAAGGTCCCGTATTGACAAGTCAGGATTTGCCGTACGCCCGTACAAAATTCGCTCGCGCACTTGTTTTTCTTTCGTCGCCATCTTGAATACTAAACATGAAATGTAAACATCAATCATAGTCGTTTTTATCATAGACTCTCAGCTATACCACAGTGAAATTTTTCATTCTTACCTGCAATATTTCAAAAGTTACAATGATTTGAAGGTGTCCGGATTAATGTGGATACAGACCTTATATAAGAAATTACACCAAAAACCGCATACCGGCACATTATATTTTTACAGTAATCCCTAGAAGAAGGCAAAATCCAATACGCCGAAACGTCGGAAAATAGAAAATTATCTGTTTCCATTATTTGTAATGACTGAAAACCAAAGAAATCATCTCATCAGTACAAAGTCACAGTCGATAATCAGTTACCAATCAATAGCTTTTCCACACTTATTTGAAGCCTTCCGGCGATTGTACAACCGTAGCTATCATTTTGAGCGCAATGCGGCAAAAAGGCGCAACCCTTGATGGCTCACTTCCTCCTTCGCCCGCAGAAGATTTCCTTCCGAATCGGAACAGCAGTAGAAGTAATGGTAGTGGGTTGCGATAAAGGAAATGGTTATGGCTATTACTTTCAGCCGGCATGCAGTCTGTCAGTCAGGTCGGTTCTCTAATTCTGTGAATTTCCACATCCCTGTCCGGCACTGTTCAAAAGGCGGACGAAGGCAGCTGGGTCTCAATAACCGTTCGTATATGAACCTAAATAATACCATGCTACAAGGATGTTTCACATTCAACGAACGAAAAGCGCATATTGCGATATTAGAAGCAGGTTTTGGCTTCGACTTTCATTTCCTTCTCTCATTCGGTCTGAATCGAATCTACCGAGAGCAGCATAGCCCGCACACATTATGTTGGATGCTTAAAGCTCTCTAAGCTAGTTTTGTGAGTAAATTTCAATGGAAGTCTTCGTCGTCGTCGTCAGTCGTTCCGGGAGTGCCTTTTCCAATTGAGAAAGCAACGACGACGACAACATGTGAATGGTTTGTCCCCACCGCACCCGTGTTCTGTTGTCGTGCAATGTGCTGGCTTTTGGGTTCGGGGTCGTTCTGGTTGAGTGTGCCATTTTTCCTTGTTTCGAAGGTTCTTTTTCCGGCTTTTTTTTCCTGGGAATAACAAACAACAACAGCAACCGCATCGGTTACATGTAAGCTCTCGGCTTGGGGACAATCATAAGACCAAACTCTTTCTGATTTTCCTCTGCGGCGCGATGGGTGGGTGGGAGGTGCAGCGAGATATTTGCGTTCTGGAGTGGAAGTTATGTAACGTAGCTTCAGATGTGACCTCGCGGAGTTTGTTGTTTTCATTCCAGAAAAGATGCAACCCAGAAAAGTTATTGTTCATCTTATCGCTTGTTGGTGTCACGATGCAAAACAACAATCAAAAAGGTGACTTGCAATAGATGTCACACGAGTGAACAGGGGATCGGGATTGCATACTTTTGGGGCATATCTTTGCATCTAGATGTAGATGGCGGAACGAAATCAAATTGCTGCTTAGATGCGGTACCCAAAAAAGGAAGGACGTCACAGTGCTGAAGAAACGTTTAAAAAATCATCATCACTAATGTGCTAGAAAAATGGAACACACTTAAAAACTATTATTTGCAGACGAGACGTAATTCATTTTGGATTTACGTCAAGAAACGTAAACAAAGCTTCCGTGTTTAACTAAGTGTCTCGAAACCACAAACAGACCCAATATGAAAAAAGTTCGCATGCGTAGGTCTGAGGGTACTAAAATTTACGTGGATTTTTGGTAGTGTGCAGCATTTAAAATTGCGAGAAAATGTTGGTCTCTGCCGATGTTTGCTGCGTTTTATTCGAAATTTTTCGACTAGACAGTCCTAACCAATTGTCAGACAGACAGTTAGACAGAAACATGGCATATTATGCGTTATCAATGCACATGTATGGAATGCTAGATTTGCTGAAAAAATCATGAGATATTTTCTGTAAAATTGAGCTGGATATCGTTAAAATCAGGTGTGCTGTGTGAAAGATTGCATCAGAGACGATTTGACGGCGAAGAACTCCGCTGAGAATACGCCGTAGTGCGAAAGAAGTCCTATCATTTTCTGAAAGTTTCCTCTGAGTACTCCTGGCTCAACAGTATCGTCGCATTTAGTTTCGTCGGTGTAGACGACTGTTGAATTGTGAAGTTGGTGGTTCAAAAGTTTCTGTACATTAGGTCGTATTATTGCCAGAAATCTCCTGCTTTTTCTCTTTATTTATTTGCCACTCAATACGCAGCATGGGCCACGCTCGGATACTGAAATGAATCTGTGTAAAGCCTGTCCACGTTAAATTTGGGACATCAAAATAATAGCAGCAAAAAAAATTTACACATAGTTCAACAAAACCAATTGTTTGTTCCACAATAATAGAGTTATATCAACATAAGAAACAGTTGATTAAGATGTTAATCCTCCTTTTTGTAAATTTTTCGAACTTTCTGTGGTACACCCGCCATATCCTCAGATACGCCCGCCGTGACTATTCTCCATCATCTCTTGAAATCATCGGTACCATTTGCTTTCTTCTTAGTTTCGAAGAGTTTCCGCTTAACTAGAGCCCAGTACTTCTCTATCGGGTGAAGATCTGGACAGTTTGGTGGATTGGCTGTTTTTGGCACGTATTTGACCTGGTGTAGCTTATACCATTCCAGGACGTATTTCGCATAGTGACAAGAGGCCAAATCAGGCCAAAACAGAGCTGGAGAGTGGTGGCTTCTGATCAACGGTAGCAACCGCTTTTGCAGACATTCTTTCTCGTACACATCCTTACTAATAGTGCCGGTAGAGACGAAACTTTTAGATTTTCGACCACAACTACATATGGCCTGCCAAATCAAATACTTCTTTGGGCATTTGGACACCTTCTTTGTCCGAAAATGCTCGCCAGCGGTGTTTCTTTGCATTCCGGTGTTAAAAGCCAGACCCGGAAGCTGTTTAAAGTCTTCTAGTACGTATGTTTCGTCGTCCATTATGATACATGAAAATGTTTGCAAAAAATTGGTGTAAAGCGCGACTTTTTGCAGATAAATTTTACTTGTAATCACGGTTGGGCACCTTTTCACTTTGTACGCCTTCAGTTCTTGCCTCTGCTTTACTTTTTGTACATATGATTTTGACTTCCCAACTTTGCGAGCCACATTTCACAGAAAGATTGGAAGTTTTCTCAAAAAATGGCTACCATCTTCTTGTCCATTTGTCGGGAGCATACTTTTCGATTTGTTCCACTTCCAACCTTCCGATCCACAGTCAAGCGCTGGTCAAATGATTTTATAGAAGAGTACTAAAAGAAGTCTGTTTCCGGTAGTGGTTAATTGTGAACTAAATTTACTTCTAATTATATCAATCAAGGCTTGCTATGCTTCAGCTTCAACACTCCTCCTCAAGCCACAGAAACTCCCATCATCTTGCGACTTTCTTCAATTTTTTTCCGTTGGCAATTTGCTCCTCCGTTCCAGCGTACACTAGAGTACATAAGAGCTTCGAATTCCTCCTGCATGGCACGCTTCCATGCGTCGCTATCGTTCCGGTTTAGTGCTTCTTGGTGCGAAGCGGGGTCGTCTCCTGATCCATCATCCATTACCAGTTGCGATCGCCACAAGACCTTCGTTATTATTTGGTCCATCCCTGCTATCGTCATCGGGGACACCATGGAAATCGCTTGAATCGTCATCGGAGATTGGCTGTGAAATTGAGACACCAGGAAGGCTAGTGCGATCAACAAAAAAGTCGTTATACTTGCCTGGAAGAATGTGCTCCCATTCGCTCCCAAGCAACACACATGTTTTATAACGGTTGAATATACTTGTATATGACTAGATTTGGTTTTATAGAAGCTTACTCAACAGAAAATCATGAAGATGTGTTACCCGGGCTGCTCCTCAACACCTTTGACCGAGGTGGTTCTGAAGTTTGACGCAGAGGGAGCACAAGGTCAGTCAATGTAGAAGTGCTGGTATCACTCTCGTTACATGAATTATCTTCATCGCAGTTATCGTCCTTTTCAGCATCATTGTCAGCCAACAAGTCGTCTGGTTGCGCAGTTGGTAGTTCCAGCTCGGGGAGTACAACCAATTCCTCAATGTCCAACCTGATGAACGTTGTTGGTCTCTCGCGTGGTGCCACGGGGGATACTGCGCCAGAAAAAATAGTTCCCGACATACGATGGTTGACTTCTTCTTTAGATCATATAGCCGATATCCTTTGATTTTTTTCATCGTAACCCGTTAACACGCATTCGCAAGATTTCGAATCCCATTTGCTCCGCTTATCCTTTGGAACGTGAACCATAGCCTTCGTTCCAAACACGCGTAGATGGGAAAGATTTGGTTTCCTCCCACTCCATGCTTCCTCAGGGGATAAACCGTGCCCGGAAGTAGGAGAACGGTTGATGAGGTACGTTGCGGTAGATACAGCTTCCGCCCAGAAGCCCTTCCATAGTCCACCTTCGAATAGTAGGCACCGCGCCTTCTCCACGATGGTTCGATTGGCGTGCTCCGCAAATCCGTTTTGCTGCCGCATATACTCGTTGGTCATCTCGTGTCAAATATCTTCCTTCTGCAAATAGCCTTGAAAACTTTAGTTTAAGTATTCCTTACCGTTATCAGTTCGTATCGTTTTAAGCTTCTTTTCGCTTTGGCGCTCCGCCATTGCATGGAATCTTTTGAGTACTGTGAATACCTCATCTCCTGATTTAGTTTTTAGAAAGTACACGAACATGCACCTTGTCTTGTCATCGATGAACGTGATGTAGAATCGATTTCCACCAATCGAGTTCATTTCCATCGGACCACTGAATGAATAATCTCCAGAATATCCGTTGCACGAAATCCTTTCATCGGAAAAGGTTGCTTCGACTGTTTTCCATTTGGGCATAAGGTCTGTATCCGCAATCATCCGGACACCTCAAAACATGAATAAAACATAAATTTCGCATTATATTTCCGTCGTAGTTGATCATTTCAGATTCATGGGATGTGTTTTAACAATTCGTGAAGACAAAACATAGTTATTCGGTATTTGCATAAAATTAAAGAACTTTGTGCTTAACTCCGTCCATTAGGGTTTGTACAGACTATTCAGAAATCGTAGAAGCCGTCTTTGTCCAAGTTTGCTGGAAGTGTTTGATGTCTTTGATTCCTTGCTTCCTTCCAGAAAGCTTCCGCTTCATCAGAGCCCAATATCTCTCGATTGGTCGTAGCTCTGGGCAATTTGGCGGGTTTGAGGTTTTTGGTACAATGTTCACTTGATTTGCTCGGTACCACTCCATCACAGTTTTAGCATAGTGGCATGATGCCAAATCGGCCCAGAACAAAGGTCTTTCTTTGTGACTTTTGATGAAGGGTAGCAATTGCTTCTGCAGACACTCTTTCTGATAGATCTCCTTGTTTATTGTGCCTGTAGTGACGAAAGATTTACTATTTTTGCCTCCTGTGCAAATTGCTTGCCACAAAAGGTATTTTTTGGGAAATTTCGATGCCTTCTTTGTTCTGAAATGCTCAGCTGTAGCATTTCTGGCCATAGCAGAATAAAAAGCCAGCCCTGGAAGCTGCTTGAAATCCTCCAGGACATAAGTTTCATCGTCCATAACAACGTGAAAACTTCGTCAAACATTCGCAGTACAAACGTCGAGCCCGTGATTTTGCTGCCAAGTTCTGTTTGTCGTTGCGATTTGGAACTGTTTTTACTTTAAACGACTTAAGTTCCAAACGATGTGTTGAATTATGGACTAAACCAGGCGACATCCCTATTTTACGAGCCACCGTTCGAATGGAGAGGTTTGGGTTTTTCGTTAATATCCTTTTCACCTTTCGGTGGATCAGCGCGTCCAAAGTTTTTGTCACTTCTCGGTTTCCTCTCCACCGTCAAACGTTCCGAAAATGATTTGAGCACATCGTGAACAGTGGATTTAGGCAAATCCAATGTTTTGGCAAGGTCCCGTATTGACAAGTCAGGATTTGCCGTACGCCCATACAAAATTCGCTCGCGCACTTGTTTTTCTTTCGTCGCCATCTTGAATGCTAAACATGAAATGTAAACATCAATCAAAGTCTTTTTTATCATAGACTCTCAGCTATACCACAGTGAAATTTTTCATTCCTACGAGCAGTATTTCAAAAGTAACAATGATTTGAAGGTGTCCAGATTAATGTGGAAACAAACCTTATTAGACAATCGGCCCTAACTTAATTTTTCAGCTTGATACCGGTTGCTAGTTCACTAGCAAGTTTTTTTTTATCCCTGGAACCAAGATAACCCATCCATTTGTGCAATAGCTCAAAAATTCCAGCCGCATTGCACGATACAAATATTTGTGAGTCAGTCACAGCTTGGTCCAGCTTGAATGGATTGTTAGCTCCAGCTCGTTGCCACCAGCTCGTTGCTCGAATTGTACACTTTGCAGCCGTTGTTCGTGAATGTAACTGTATATTCTTTCTGCCAAATTCTGCTGATCGATAGAAGATTTGTGTTAACTTCGGAATAAATTGTACGTCACTGACCGCATTGCTTTTTTGTACATCTGTGCACGCCGGTTCAAGATTTGCCGTTCCCTGGGCTACGATATCCATCGTACCATCATTAGCAGCAACAACCTTACCGTTTGCTTGATCAAGATTTGTTAGCAGTTCCTTGTTGCTCGTCATATGCGCAAAGGCCACAGAATCGAAAATCCAGTCGTTCTAATCCTTCTTCCCAAACGTAGACAGCACCGTGCAAAAGGTTTCACCTACCACATTTCCTGCATTTCGGGCCCTGCTGGGCTGCTGCATTTGCCTCGAAAAATGTTCACGCCGTTTGTTCGTTGCGAAGGCTTGGCTGTTTTTCATGTTGCTAAGCACCGGTTGCTCTTGAAGAAGTTTGGTCTTCACAAAATCACCCGTTATGGCAACACTGGAATTTTCCAAAGCAATAATCATGGGTTAATAATCATCCGAGAGACCAGCTAGCAAAATCATACCAATCCACAGTTCCGGAAGCTTGAATCCGATGCCATACAGCTGATGGGCTGTCGAGATTACCTGATTCAAATAGTCTTCCATTGATCCACATGAATCCACATTCGACTTGATCAGCTTGTTCGGTAAACCGATCTGCCGAGAAAGCCCTTTGTCTTCAAATGCCGTTTCCAATTTGTCTCACACAGCACGGGCCGATTCCGCATCTTCGATGTGGACGTAAATTGTTGGATCGAGGAGCAGCATCAGTTTCAATCGGGCTTGCAAATCATTCTTTTCCTCTACCGCTTCCAATGTTCCATCTTCTTTCTGTTTGGGCTTAACTGCATCCCAAAGTCCTTCCAGCTGAAGTTAAGTTTTCGCTGCGAACTTCCATGACGGCCAGTTTTCGCGTCCAGACAGCCTCTCGATGGATGGAATGCTTAAAGAATTTGATGAAGACATTTCTAGCGTAGTAGAATCCTCTCTGGGCCCATAACCTATAGAAGATTACTAAAAGACCTCTGTTTCCGGTAGTGGTTAATAGTGAACTAATTTCTGATTATATTAATCAAGGCTTGCTATGCTTCAGCTTCAACAGATTTGCAAACACAAAACACGGTACTTTACGGTAGATTTAGTTTCTTGGCAAGATCGCGTACCGATAAATTCGGATTTTGCTGTCGTTCGTACAAAATCCGTTTACGCACTTCCACTTGATTTGACGCCATTTTACTGAATGTATTAGGTGCGCAACTAAGTTCCCGCTGTTTAGCAATAGATGGCGCCAGTAGTAAGTGCTGGTCGAATGTTGTACATCTCAAGCGTCATAAACCAAGCTCAGACATATGGTAAACAAACCGCTTTGCCAAATCAGTGATTTTGGTTTAGTGTTATATATTTTGGTTGTTTGAAGATGTCTGATTTCGTGCCAAATAATCGTCATTTGCCGGAAGTGTTGATTTTCTTCTTTCATTCGAAGAAAACGGCGGCTGAAGCACATCGAGAGCTCCAAAAAATTTACGGTGATGCTGCTCTGAGTGAAACAACGTGTCGTGATTGGTTTCGTCGCTTCAAAAACGGTGATTTCAGTGTTGATGATCGTCCGCGTGAAGGAAGGCCAAAAAACTTCGAAGACTCTGAATTGGAGGCATTGCTCGATGAGGATCCGTGTCAAACGCAAGAAGAGCTTGGTTCAGGATTAGGAGTTTCCCGCCAAGCCGTTTCATGCATTGGGAATGATTCAAAAGCAAGGAACTTGGGTTCCTTACGATTTGAAGCCAAGAGATGTTGAGCGTCGTTTTTTCGTCTGTGAACAACTGCTAAAGCGGCAAAAAAGGAAGAGTTTTCTACATCGCATTGTGACGGGTGACGAAAAATGGATTCATTACAGTAACCCAAAACGGAAACATTCATGGGGACTGCCCGGACATGCTTCAACATCGTCGCCTAGGCCGAATATTCACGCCGCGAAGGTTATGCTGTGTATTTGGTGGGACCAAGTTGGTGTTATTTATTATGGGCTGTTGAAACCAAACGAAACCATTACCGGGGAACGGTATCGAACTCAATTGATGCGATTGAGCCGAGCACTGCACGAAAAACGGCCACAATACGAGCACAGACACGAAAAAGTGATTCTTCAGCATGACAACGCTCGACCTCACGTTGCGAAACCCGTGAAAACCTACTTGGAAACGCTCAAATGGGAAGTCCTACCCCACCCGCCATATTCTCCTGATATTGCACCGTCCGATTATTACTTGTTCCGTTCGATGGCACATGGTCTCACTGGTCAGCAATTCCACTCATATGATGACATCTCAAAATGGCTTGATTCTTGGATAGTATCAAAAGACGAACAGCTCTATCGAAATGGTATTCACGTTCTACCAGAAAGTTGGGAAAAAGTCGTAGCTAGTGATGGGCAATACTCTGAATAATTCGTTTGTAACCTTTGTTTTCAAAATAAAGTTCCTTTTTCACCAAAAAACAGCGAGAACTTAGTTGCGCACCTAATAACAAGAATGTAAACATGTTTTACCACGAAATTAAGTGGAGAGTTTCAGCAATCATATAAGTGAAACGTTTCAGCGATCCATGAAATAATTCAGAATCTACACTGAAAGAAAAGTGTCCGAAATTTGAGGTGGACAGCGAATGGAAAAGTCCGAACAGCTCGGCAGTTGAGCAAAAACGAAATCCATCTACAGTGTGTCTCACAAAGGGTGTCACCTTTTTTCAGTCTTGGTTTATTTCAGCTGGGTAATTTTAACAGCGGAATTGATTTTACCTGTTTTCAGTGTATTCATTTGACAGCTTATCGCAGAATAAGATTAATAAGCGATTCCGTTTGTTCATATTTATCAGCTCCCATGAAAGCCATACGGGAGCAAGTTTTAAAATTACATCTGCACAAGCTTAGACCGTGTCAGATATTCAATAGCCTGAAGCAGTTCGGAGTGAGTAAGCGTTTTGTTTTTTTGTACCTTGAAACGGTTCAAAGAAACTGGAAATGTCCATATTCAACACAAAGGAGGGGCCAGACGAACTGCCAGAACGAAGAAAAAGATCAAATGTGTGAGGGAGCGAATAAGACGTAATCCGGCCGTATCTGGCCGTAAATTGAGCAAACAATGAACAGGCTCTTCAGACATGATCTGAAATGCAAGCTGTACAAGAAACAACGGGTTCACGGGTTAACGGAGCGTTTAAAGCAAGCCAGGGTCCAAAGAAGCAGAAATCTTTTTTGGTTCGGCACCGTGACTGCGGGAATTTATTTTCGGAGGAAAAGCTCTTCCTCCTTCAGGACAGTCATAATCAATAAAATGATCGTGTGTATGGCAAAAGTCTTGCCAATATACCAAGAGATAAACTAGCTGTAGAACGCTATCAGAATGTATCGAAAATCATGATACGGGGCGCTGTTTCACGAAAAGGAGAACTTCCTATTCTGTTCATAGAACCTAACGTAAAAATCAACACCGCATATTACATCGAGCAGGTTTTCAAGAACCATCTGCTTCCTCATGCTTCAACGCTGTATGGGAATACACCATATTGTTTCCAACAGGACTCAGCTCCAGCTCACAAGGCAAAGAAGACACAAGCGTGGTCATCACAAGCGAAGAATGGCCTGCATCTTCACCGGATCTCAAACCACTTGACTACTTTGTTTGTGGATATATGCTTCGACATATAGGCCCTACGAAAGGGCTTACTTTAGATCGATTCAAGAAACATTTGGTTGATATTTGGGACCAAATTCCTCAGGAAATCGTGCGTGCCAGCTGCGATGGGTTAACAAAGCGTTTGCGCAAAGTTATCTAGGAAAAGGGCAAGGGATTCGAATTGAATGAATATGGTTTATTTTTATAACATGTATCTTTCAAATGAAAAATAAATGCTATGATTTGGTTGTTTTGTTTTGCTGCAATCCCATTTTGTTTTAGTGACACCTATTGTGGGACACCCTGTAAAATGTACAATAGACGTTTTAGCAGCGATATTTTGCCTCTCACTGCTGTTTGGAGGTTCATGGTTTTCTGATCTTGAAATTCACCAGGGTTGGAATCAACCAGGCCACTTCTGCCATCACTTGCTTCCTTCCTTCCGTTTGACAGGCAAGGTTTTTATCACCAGGGACGCGGTGGTATAAGTGAATCTAGATTCTTAGCGATCCATCCATAAGATTTACTCAGATTGGAAATATGATTTTTTCTCGCATGATTTGCTGTTCTGAAGCCATGGTCGTACGTACTGCACGGATTGTTATTTTTATTTTATTTACTATCACCGTCTGCGACAAGAAGATCGTTCAGACTGTACTTATTCTAACTTAACTTATATAACTAAACAATTCGTGTAATTCGGTTTTTAAAAATACTCCTGGACATGTTGAAATAAAACTCCTCAGATATGTCATTGAATGACCGAATACATGCGTCAAGAGGTTTGTCGTAATTGGTTCGGAGATACAGAACGGCAAGCAAGTTGGAGTTCCGAAAGCGTCGTGGAGGAATGTTCAGCGGTATCTGCTCAAGAAGCGCACGACAGTCGATGACACCGTTAATGACGTCGAATATAAATAAACGCTGCATTTTCACGCGTCTGGCAGACAGCAATTCCAAGCCTATCAATTGGCATCGCTCGGGATAGGGAGGGAGATTGGTTGGATCGTTCCAACGAAGTAGCCGCAATGAAAATCTTACGAACTTTTCCAGTACCCGTTCAATTGAAAGAATATGCGCTACGTAGTACGGAGACCAAACCGGGGAAGCATATTCTAGGAGTGGAGTACAGTGTTTTCAAAGCATGTATGTCAGTGAATTCGGAAGCATGTCGACGTATGAACCCAAGAACAATCGTAATCCCAGATCGTAGATAGCAGTAACACGCTCCAATGTTTCAACATCCATACTGTGCTGGTGATGCACGGGATTACTAGAGTAGGTAAAGGATATGATATTGCATTTTTTGCTGTTGACGTGCATGCTATTATCGCCACACCAGATCAATATGGTGTTGATGTCCGTCTGTAGAATGGTGCAATCATCCGGGTACAGTATAGCGTGAAAAAATGGCAGGTCGTCGGCAAACGAAAGGTTAAACGAGGAGAGAAGCAGACACAGATCGTTCACAAAAATGTTGAATATCAGTTGACCAAGGACACTGCCCTGAGGCACACCGGACGTGATGCAGAATAAACTGGATGCAGAAATAGCACATGAAATTTGTTGAGCGGTGTTTCATGAACCCATGCTGGCTTTTAGAAATTAAGGGTGATGCAACAGTATACAGCACCTTGTGCATCAGCTTCTCAAATACTTTGCTTAAGCAGCATAGAATAGAAACACCACGATAATTTGTCACTCGGTTGACGTTGCGAGACTTGTGAATAGGAACGATAGAGGCAGTTTTCCAAGCAACCGGGAATGTTCCTTCACGAAGCGATCGGTTAAACAAACACGCAACAGGTGCTGCTAGTTCCGCGGAGCAGTTTTTCAGAAACACTGGTGGAATGCCGTCTGTCCCGGATCCTTTCTTGGCGTCGAGGTCTTCGATGGCTTGCGAGATTTCATTTGGGGGAAATTGGATGATGGGCTTTCCTTAGCATGTGTTTGAGATGGCGTAGCTCGGAGGGCCACCACGGTTGGTTAAAAGTTATCTTCAATGATTGTCTTTTTCGAGGCACAAAATCATTGCAGACTTAAAAAGTTTTTCATAAAAGGCTGACAGTGAATCGTCAATTGTTCCGATCCACAAGATGGCATTCCAATCGGTATCGGCAAATGCTGTTTTCAGCTGGCTGTTATCACACGCGTCGAAATCAAATATAAAACTGTCGAGATTATCATCTATCGTAACAAAATTATTGTCGGACACGTCAAAAGTATGGGCGTGTGATGGTAGTCAACTGTGACGAGAGGATAAGGGGCTTCCTTGAAGCTTCCAGGCGTGCATCCCGGTGTTGAGGTGAAAACTGGCAATTGAGCTTCCAAAAAAATCATTTTTTTGCGAACTGGAGTGGAACACTTCAGCACAGGTCCATAATTGGAGTGACGGAAGATGGAGTTTGAGAGAGTAGTGAGGGCGTTGCTTGCAAGTTCATCATCAGCGGTTGCCGAAATTTTGAAGATCCGTAGTCTTCAAATTTTCGAAAGAGAAGTCCTTCAGGCCATGTTTCGGGATCCGGCGCTTTACGTTTGAATGAAGGGTCAGGAGCAATTTTTAAGGAGACGAAGGAAAGCGATTCAATACTTTTGCCTTTCAGCACGAGCCTCACCACGGTTGGATCGATGTCAATATTCAGGCTGTGACCTCCGGAAAAATCTTTGAAATGTAGAGCCAAAACCGATGATTAATTTCACTATTGCAAATTGGAACCGATACAATATTGTCCTTTGTTTGTATTGTCCATTGAAGAAATGACTACGTCAGCACAGCAGAGGATGGGAACGAACCAGCTCCCACGCTGAGGGAAGTTAAGGATGCTCTCTAACAACTCAAGAATAACAAAGCAGCTGGCAAAGATGGCATCGGAGCTGAACTCATCAAGATGAGCCTGGAAAGGCTGGCCATCTATCTGCATCGGCTGATAGTCCGAATCTGGGAAACAGAACAGCTACCGGAGGAGTGGAAGCAAGGGGTTATATGCCCTATCTACAAGAAAGGCGACAAGCTGGAGTGTGAGAACTACCGAGCGATCACAGTCCTAAACGCTGCCTACAAAGTGCTATTCCCAGGTCATCTTCCGCCGGCTTTCACCAAAAGTAAATGAGTTCGTGGGAAGTTATCAGGCCGGTTTCATCGACGGGCGCTCGACGACGGACCAGATCTTTACTGTACGGCAAATCCTCCAAAAATGCCGCGAATACCAGGTCCCGACGCATCATCTGTTCATCGATTTCAAGGCGGCGTACGACAGTATCGACCGCATAGAGCTATGGAAGATTATGGACGAGAACGGCTTTCCCGGGAAGCTCACTAGACTGATTAAAGCTACGATGGACGGTGTGCGAAACTGCGTGAAGATTTCGGGCGAACATTCCAGCTCGTTTGAATCACGCCGGGGACTACGTCAAGGTGATGGAGTTTCTTGCCTGTTGTTCAACATTGCGCTAGAAGGTGTCATGCGAAGAGCCGGGCTCAACAGCCTGGGTAAGATTTTCACTCGATCCGGTCAGTTCGTTTGTTTTGCGGATGACATGAACATTGTCAGCAGAAGATTTGAAACGGTGGCAGAAATGTACACTCGCCTAAAACGCAAAGCTGCGAAAGTCGGACTGGAGGTGAATGTGTCGAAAACAAAGTACATGCTAGCAGGAGGTACCGAGCCTAGGCAGCAGTGTTACGATAGACGGGGATACATTCGAGGTGGTGGAAGAATTCATCTACCTTGGATCCTTGCTTACGGCTGACAACGACAACAACCGTGAAATCCGAAGACGCATCATCAGTGGAAGTCGTGCCTACTACGGGCTCCAGAAGAACTTGCGGTCAAGAAAGATTCACCCCCGCACTAAATGTACCATGTACAAAACGCTGAAGACCGGTTGTTCTCTACGGGCACGAGACGTGGACGATGCTCGAGGAGGACCTGCAAGCACTTGGTGTTTTCGAACGCCGGGTGCTTAGGACTATCTTTGGCGGCGTACAGGAGGATGAAGTGTGGCGGCGAAGATGGAACCACGAGCTCGCTGAACTCTACGGCGAACCCAGCATTCAGAAGGTCGCGAAGGCTGGAAGGATACGGTGGGCAGGGCATGTGGCGAGAATGCCGGACAACAACCCTGCAAAAATGGTGTTCGCCTCGAATCCGGCCGGTACAAGAAGGCGTGGGGCACAGCGAGCACGATGGGCGGACCAGGTGCAACAGGATCTGGCGAGTGTGGGTCGTCAACGAGGTTGGAGAGAGGCAACCATAGACCGAGTATATTGGCGAAATGTTGTAGATGAAGTCGTATCGTAAATACGATGTATGGCTATTTAAATAAATAATAACAATATTGTCCTCCGTTTTTTTCTTGCTACCCACGCAACAGCTTTCTGAGGCGCGCTCATTTGAGTCGATCACACGGGGGCGTTTTATACCTCTTCGCTGATCGATTACAGGCCAACGTGTATTTGCTGCTGGTGAGCTTTGAGTGTAGCTGCTTGATTTCCGTGCGTAGATCAGCAATTGCAGACGTAAGCGCGATAATAGGGGACTTTTCATCGGCTTGATATGAGATCGAACGAAAATGAGAGTTTTCAAACAGCTTGGCACATCCATCGCAGGTAATGCACAAGACAAACTGAGGGCAATGAGGAGAATAAAGGTGATGAAATGGCGGCATATTGGTATTAATGCAATCCAAACATCAAACTAGTGTCAACCATGATTTAGGACTCCGTGTTTCAGTGAATGGGATTGTTTTTTGGAGTTCTACGTCATCATTGAATGATTGGAATCATTGAATTACATATTTTCTGCTACTATGGCCATCAAATGCATTCTTCTGCCGGACCTGTGTACACCTCATTGAACCGAGGGAATACCCATCTTAAATTAACATGAAATACCTCATGAATTTATACCAAACTTAGAATTCCATTTATGTGCATTAGATAACGCAGAAAATTACATGTTTGTTTCAAATTGTGCGGCTACCATAGTTTCCTTAGATTCCACCGGCAAATGGGGTTCCAAGCAATTATGATTCGCCCCTCTCGTGTGCTAAATGATGAATCCGCATTCCAAAACAGAAACATTCCCCTATTAGTATAATGATATAAATTATGCGAATTGAATGCTGATTACTATGCAACCTGTTGCCATTTTTCGACCTAGTTGCAACAATCTCGGAATATGCTAAACAGAATTCCAACGTCCGAAAGTTGGTGTTGGTGGCAAAACCGAAAAGGCAGTAAAATTCAACCGCTCAGTAATATCAGCGCCGGCGGTCCTCACCATTGACTTAGTGCACTGCAATCGCAATCGTCCACCCTCGCCACGGTCCCAGAGCTGGTTGGCCAACCAGCCAGCCGGTGCTCATGACGATGTAAAATTCAATTTCGTTACACTGCCAACAACGGTCGGACGATTCGTAACCCTTTCATTGTTTTTCACCGGCAAATGTTTCGGTGCGAGGAGGGGGGGGGGGGGGATGAGAACCCTCTCCGGAACAGGTGGCATCTTCTAGCAACGACCAACCGGTTTTCTGGACCCTGGACTCGTTTGCGATCAGCTACTGTTTGAGGTTAGGTCATGTGTCGTTGGGCTGTGGCAAATGGAGTCGCTTGGTAACAGATATGCGCCCAAATTATCGCTTGGGGAGAAGGGCGAAACAAGAAAATATAAAGTTATGGATTTAATTTTCTGCTTCCTTGATTAAAAACGATAAGGTCGGAAGCGAGTGGAAGCTGCCGGTTTGAATTCCCACGACTTGATCCAGTTTTGGTCGATAGAGGGCAGATAACAAGGGGGGGGGGGGGGGGGGTAGAGGGTTAGGAGAGAGTCTTGATTTGGTGGGATTTTTGGCGCCGTCCAAGATGACCCCGATTTGCAGCCGACGACGACGACGACGACCAAGATGGTATTCATCGAAATAGCCTTCTACCAAATGTTTACGATTGCAAGATTTTCCTTTTGGGGGTAGTTGGGAGATGGGGCGGTGGGAGGATTTTCAATTTCGATTCTGATGTGAGAGCAGCTTCTTTGTCTCGTTCTGGTGGAGGGAATCGATAACAGAAAGTACACCCAGGGCTGGGAATGACCCACCGTCCTGTGCACTGGAGGAAAATAAATACTGATACGACTTTGGTGGTAACGATTTATGTCTGGTGGGAAATAGGAGGGGGGAGTCGAAATGATCATAATCATAAATTATTTACGATTTTTAAGCAGAACTTATGACAATGAGACGGGGTTCGTTCGTAGAAGCTTTCTTGAGCAGACAGTTTGGGGTTTCGGTTCTCAGGTGGACCGTTTTGTGCTCTGAATACCATCGAGAGTACATTTATCTGTGCGCTAGTATAAGGCCAATAAGGCCACTCCTCCGTTGAGCAGGTTAAGGGCCATTAAGCCGAAAGGGACATTAGACCGAAAGTCATTTAGCATAATGCACACTACCAAAATCAAATGTAAATGTATGTCCCTGAGACCGACACATGCAAGCATCCTTAAGCACATAAGAATGAGTTGAAAGAGATGAGAAAATAAATTCAATCAAACACATCCTTTGTCGAATTGCGTATGTGTCTGTTTCAGGAGACATAATTTCACACGAAATCTTTCTTTACGTTCCCCGATTTAAAAAAAAACATGAAGATCTCATGAAAACGTCAATATCTATTCGCCAGAGGAAACGCGCTGTGAAGAGCAGTTTTTGCGCACAGTACAAAGGGAAGCAGATGGTCGCTACACCGTTTCTCTTCCCAAGAATGAAAAGGTCTTGCATCAACTCGGAGAGTCAAAGGAGATTGCAGAGAAACGACTTCGAAGCGTAGAATGGAGATTGTCAAGGAATCCAGATCTTCAAAGGCAATACAACCAGTTCTTGGCCGAATATTTGGAGCTTGGTCATATGAAAGGAGTTAAGGAAACGAGCGACGAGACAGTACGGCGAAAAGATGAAAAGATGTTTCGACAAATCTGGCTGAACAAACACGACACACCTCTACAGTGTATTCTTTGGTTTGGACCGGATAACGAAATCGCTTCCTACGAATTAAAAACGGTACAAAATCAGCGCCGTTTTTAGCAACGCGTACACTAAAACAGTTGGCTGAAGATGAACGAGAGAATTTTCCATTGGCTGCGAAGGCCATTGACGAAGATGTCTACATGGATGATGTGATTTCCGGAGCAAAGGATGTAGAATCTGCTATCGATCTACGATGCCAATTCGATGCAATGCTTTTGAGCGGAGGGTTTCGCTTGAGGAAATGGGCTTCGAATTGTCCAGAAGTTTTGAAGGACATTCCAAAGGAGGATTTGGCTCTACCTACTACATCTGGAATCGACTGGGACCGAAATGCTGAGGTTAAAACCTTGGGACTAACTTGGCTTCCCAATACAGATTGTTTGAAATTTCAATTCAACATTCCGCCTATCGTTGAAGGACAGCATTTCACGAAACGAAACGTTCTGAGCATCATCGCTAGACTATTCGATCCTTTGGGGCTGTTGGGTGCAACTATCACGACCGCAAAGGTTTTTATGCAGCGCTTATGGACTTTGGAAAACGAAAGGAATCAAAAACTAGTCTGGGATAAACGATTACCGCAAACGGTGGATGAGGAGTGGCGTAAACTTCACGAAAAACTTCCCCTTTTGAATACGATTCAAGTTCCTCGGTGCGTTATTGTGCCTGAAGCAAAATCGATAGAATTTCACTGCTTCTCTGATGCGTCGATGGTAGCTTATGGTGCCACAGTCTACGTACGAAGCGAAGAACAAGACGGCACAGTTAGCGTTCATCTACTTACTTCAAAATCGAAGATTGCCCCTCTCAAGGTTCAGTCCTTACCTAGATTAGAATTGTGCGGAGCACACTTGTCCGCGCAACTTTGGGAAAGAGTGCTAAACGCTGTGAAAATGGATGCTAAGGTTTACTTCTGGACTGACTCAACATGCGTGTTGCAGTGGATCAAATCTGCACCTGGCACCTGGACTACTTTCGTGGCGAATAGGGTCGCCAAAATTCAGGCTATAACGGAAGGGCACAGCTGGGGTCATGTGTCTGGTAAAACTAATCCTGCCGACCTTATATCTCGTGGAATTCTTCCAAACGAAATCTTGAAGAACAAGCTTTGGTGGAATGGACCTGATTGGCTGATGACACCGGAGGATCAATGGAGATCGAACCCAATTCCAGATCAATCACCTCAGGAGATGCGCAAGACATCTGCTTAATGTACAGCAAGGGAGACGTCGTTCATTTCTGATTTCGTAGAAAGGTTTTCGGACTACAATAAACTTATTAGAGCTACTGCTTACTGGCTACGACTTATGGCAAAACTTAGTTCCGATGTTACGAGCAAGGAAGGCTTTCTAACCACGGCAGAACTGCAACAAGCAGAATCGTTGCTAGTAAGGAAGGTCCAACAAGAGCATTTTTCGAAGGAAATAAGGGCGTTGAAGGAAGGCTGTTCAGTTCCTCGAAGTTCTGCGTTGCGCTGGTTTTATCCCCGAATCTCGGATGATGGTACTTTGCGCGTTGGAGGGAGGCTGAGTCACTCGAACAGCTCGGAATCAGCGAAACATCCAAGCATACTACCAGCGAAACATCATCTTACCGAGCTGATCTTGCAGTTTTATCATAAAAAAATGCTCCATGCTGGACCTCAGCTTCTACTTGCTGCGATGCGGCAACGGTTTTGGCCCCTTGGTGGAAGAAACGGCGCCAGGAAGATTGTTCATCGTTGTCAACGTTGCTTCCGAGCAAAACCAACTCGCATCGAACAACAAATGGGAGAGCTTCCATCGTCAAGGGTAACTGTCGCTAGACCGTTCTCTAGAACTGGAATAGATTATTTTGGGCCAGTTTACATCAAGTCTGGTAGATATCGAACAGTAATCAAGTTCTATGTGGCAGTGTTCGTATGTATGGCCACGAAGGCTATCCATTTGGAGCATGTATCCGATTTATCGACATAATGCTTTCTTCAAGCACTAAGGCGATTCTTTGCACGACGGGGACGATGTACCGATATTTTTTCGAACAACGGTACAAATTTTGTTGGAGCTAAAAATAGAATGAAGGAATTATTCAACTTGCTGCGAGATCAGAAACATCGTGAAGCCGTTACCAAGGAATGTTCTGGAGAAGGCGTTCAGTGGCATTTCATTCCACCTGGCGCCCCCCATTTTGGCGGCCTGTGGGAGTCTGCAGTGCGATCCACAAAATTTCACCTTCTTCGTGTTTTAGGAGAAAATCCGGTATCGGCAGAAGATTTCCGAACGCTTCTGGTCCAGGTCGAGGGATGCCTAAATTCTCGACCTTTAACACCCATCTCTGATGATCCAACAGACCTTGAGCCATTAACACCTGCACACTTTCTCACCGGTGGATCCTTACAAACATTGCCGGATCCAGAACTTTGCACCATTCAACTGAACCGATTAAATCGTTGGCAGCTAATTCAACGTCAACTACAGGATTTCTGGACACGATGGAGGACAGAATATTTATCCCAATTACAAGCCAGAAACAAAAATTGGAAACCTGCTGTCGCTATAGCTGAAAAATGTAAATCGTGTAAAATTCATAACTTCTAAGTGTGTGTGGGTCATTAGGTCAAATTTAGGATAGTAGAAGATTGAACTTAATATTTCATGAAATCTTTGCAAATGAACTTTCTTAAGCAGTCAAATTGAATTAAATTTTTTTTTTTTTTTGAGTATTTCAATGAGGAAAATTGAATTTTTTATTTTTGAAATCTTCAAGACCTACACTCAGTAGCAAAAAAGAGCCGAGCAAAATTTGCTTCCAAAAAACGCCATGTTCAACCTTCTGTAACTGACTGAAAATTTTACAAAACTATAACCTTGTGTGACCAAAATTTCATGTTGATAAGGTTTATAAATTTGAAGTTTCCATAACATGTGAAAAATGTCGATTTTGGACATACCAATTTCAAAAATCCGTATTTCTGTGAAAAATTTAGGTAGGGTATGTGTCCCTTGACTCAGCCTAATATGCATCAATCGATTACATTTTTTACTATAACTCATAAAGTATTTGAGCTGGAAGCGATATTTAACTAGTTATACACTTGCTTAGATATTTTCAATATGCCATTTGGTAGTATGTATCACGAAAAGTTACAAAACTCATTTTATAAAATCAGAAACTATCGAGGGATATGGATGTAATGTCGGTCTATAAGCGCCAAACTGGGTCTATTCATGGATGCAACTTCGTCCCATTCGATATATTTGTTATTAAATGTTGTCTTCATAAGATTTTTTTCTGATTTTCATATTCAATGCATGTCTAGCTGTATTCGCTCTACTCAACAAACAAAATTATAAATCAAACTATACTTAAACTGCTAAGAATCACTTAAATGATTTTCACATATGATTTAGCGACCATTTGATAATCAAAACATTATAATTCACTCTACACAGATTTTGTTCCTTTAGTTTGTGTTAAGGTGAGCCATATGGAAAACTTTCAACCGAAACTCAGACATTTTTATTGTAAATTTTACCAATAACAACATTTTTACTACGCTTTCCATATAACAGGCCATAGTTGGGAACGTGGAAAAAAATATGTTCCTAACATTGGGTCTATGGTTTTCTTGTTAAATCATTCTTATTTTACCTATGTGACCTGTTAGTTTATAACGTGTGACTATTTTCTGTACATCTTGGCTGTATTATTCGGTTTATAGGTTCAATTTGTGCAAATTAAGATCATTCGAAGATCGTGTAGATAATCTGTTCAGCTTAACCAGTAAAGTCATGATGTCTAAAAAGTTGAGGAAATCGAAAATTACGCGGAAGTGAACAACTATTAATTGATCAATATTGTCTCAATCGCTTTAAAATCAATCGGTCATCCTGATAGGAACATAATTTTGTTGATTATCAGCGAATTAATTACATTTTTGATACATAGGCCGAATGAAGGAGCTAGGCTGACATTACATCCCGTTACCCTATAAACCCCCACCCCAAAAAAAAAAAAAAATAAAAAAACAAAAAAAATATAAAAAATTAAAAAATTACAAAAAATAAAAATAAAAAATTAAAAAAACAGCCTTTTTTTTCTAAAAAAAAACCCACCTCTTCCAAAAACACCATAACATTATCACAATCCCCTCTCCCCCCCCACCCAAAAAAAAATAAATTACCAATTAACTTTTACCCCAAATTTATCATTGTCCCAAAACAACCCCAAAAACAAAAATTAACCCTAAATCAAAATAATTTTTTTTTTTTTTTCCCCCCCCCACCTTTAACAAATCCTGTTTTGTAAGCAAGTTTATTGAAATAGTTTCAAGTTACATTTTACCGAAATCCGGTAATTTTTTTACAGATATCTGTAAAATTTCACAGAAAACCGTTAAATCGGATTACCGAACGATCAGCTGTTGAGAATTCGGTAAACTTTTACAGATTTCT
Organism: Aedes koreicus; assembly: GCA_024533555.2. NCBI lineage: Eukaryota > Metazoa > Arthropoda > Insecta > Diptera > Culicidae > Aedes > Aedes koreicus. The sequence goes on along the minus strand of JAHHFK020001283.1, from coordinate 33,759 downwards.
GTAAAAAATCTAAGTGTGTATGTTATCAATTTGAAATCAAATTCTGAAAACAATCTTTTGAAAAAAAGCAATCTTTATTGCTCAAATATGCTGGTAAAAATTATAGTTTGGCATTCCACTAGTAACATTTGTCAAAAATTGTATGTTGAAATGATAAAATATGATAACATTACTAGTTAATGGTAATGGGGGTGGGACGTTTGGCATATGGACGTTTTGCATATGGATCTTTGACATATGGATGCTTGGTCGAATGGACGTTTGGCCGAATGGACGTTTCACCGAAAATCTTCTATTAACATAAATGTTTTGCAAAAAAAAGGATATAAGAATCTAAAAAAGTATTTTCAAACGCATATGTTCTAAAAAAGGAAATAAGGAACCAAAAAACATTCTCGAACTCATAAGATAGCATCTCGATATTCTAGACTTAAAGGGCGAACACGAAATTATTGCGACACATTCAACAGGGCATAACTTTTTTACCATTGGGTAAAAATCAACCATATTTTGCACACTCAATGAGAATTGATGTGTATTGTTTACATGCTGTCAAACTCGAAGTCGTGTTTTTCGATTCAACGAAAATGGAGGTGAACCAACGCGAGTCGAGAGAACAAATTCTTTTCAAACACCTGGAATTTCCATTCAACCATTCAACCGTCTCCAGAATGTTGAAGCGGTTCCAGGAGCGGTTGACGTTGGACCACGGCAAAGGAGCTGGAAGAAAACCGGGACCGGAGAACAAAAAGACGGAGGGAAAGGTGAAGCGGATGATTAAAGCAAATCCCAACGTCTCAAGCCGTGATTTGGCTAAAAAGATCGGCATGTCGCAAGGGCTACGTCCAGAATGCAAAGAAGAGAGATGGACTACATACATACAAGGTACAGAACTTCCCAAACCGCGATGAGCGGCAACAATCGACGGCTAAAACTCGGGCACGGAAGCTCTACGAGAAGATGCTGACAAAATATGGCTGCTGTGGGATGGACGACGAAACTTTTATAAAAGCCGATTTTAAGCAAATTCCGGGGTTGGAGTTTTTCACCGGCAAGAGCAAGTTCTATGTGGACGACAAATTTAAGAAGAAGAAAATGTCGAAGTTCGCCTCCAAATATCTCATTTGGCAGGCCATCTGCTCTTGCGGACTGAGGAGTGAGCCTTTCGTGACAAAGGGCACAGTAAATGGCGAGATCTACAAATCTGAGTGCCTCGAGAAGCGCCTTTTGCCGTTCTTGCAGCAGCACGACGAAGCTCCGCTATTTTGGCCAGATTTGGCATCATGCCACTATTCTAAAAGTGTCCTGGAGTGGTATGAGGCCAATTCTGTCCATTTTGTTCCAAAGGACATGAATCCGCCAAACTGTCCGGAGCTGCGCCCGGTGGAGCAGTGCTGGGCAATGATGAAGCGGGAACTTCGGAAGAGCAAGAAGACAGTCAAAGACGAGAAGGACATGTTAAGAAAATGAAAAAAAAAACTGAGAAACTGGTACCGGATGACACTGTAAAGACTTTGATGGAGGGCATCAAGCGAAAATGCGTTCAATTTTACACTCAAGGCTCCATCGATTAACTTTTCTTTTGATTTTTGAAGTAAATATATGTATAAAACTACCCTAAAATATTTTGGTTTGATTCTAAACATTATAAGAAAATTGGCATGACATTTTCGGTGTCGCAATAATTTCGTGTTCGCCCTTTATTACACTTAGATAGTATCAATATGTGTGTCCATTTGCAGTACTAAGCATTCTAATTAAGTTTCAACTATATCAATTAATTAAAAAACGAAATTTTTGTGTTCAAAAATGCACAAAATGGTATTCGGCCATTTGCCATACACATGAGAAGTATGAATATGTTTTGATAAAATCGTAGACTCCTGATTTTAGGTAGAAATATGTATTATGTCAAACAGCTAGACAGAATGGGTCATAATTTTTTAGAATCTTAAAGAAATATGCAGTTCCTCCGAAGAATACCTTCTTTTGATTCTTTGCACATGGGCCTTCTATGACGATACATATTGCTGTATTTGAAAGCAAACTTCTGAATCAAACGCTTGCCCGGTTTATTACTCTTTGTGAAATTGTTCCTTCTTTCAAACATGAGCAGTTTTTTGGAGTTTTACTGATCAAACAAATGTAATTCTCATGATTTCATGCACTTAAATTTGAGAAATTTTGAACCAACTGGTGAATTATGTGAGAAATTAATATTTGATAATTTTGAGCTTTAATAAAGTTGCATTTCTCTTATTTCACTTTTGAGAAGTTGTATAGAACCAAATGCTTAACCTTCCTTGGGTGTTAACATTTTGTGACGAATAAGGTGTTTCGGGTCATATTGACCCGGATTTCAAATTCAAATTTTGGAAATTTTATATGACCAAATTTGAAGTTTTTGCAGTTAAAATGCTTATTAGAGTCTCAATTTTCAGTTTCTAGTGAGTACTGCCCAATTCAACCCCATTGGTTATAAGAAATCTGTGCCGGAAAAAAGCATGTTATGCCACGATCCGTGAGGCGACGACAGCCACAAATTTTCATCGGAACATGCTTTTCGACGGCTCAAACTTCATGATTCGTCATGAGTAGTCTACTTCTAGTCTTGAAATGGACCAATGATTATATTGTCCATTCTGGGGTATTCCGGATGCCCCGGCGGAACCGTTTAGGAGGGGACAAATACAAATTTTCACCGAAACATGCCTTTCGACGGCTCAAACTTCATGATTTCTTATAAATAGTCTACTTCTAGCCATAAAATGGACCAATGATAATATAACCTACTCCGGAACTATCCGGATGCCCCGAAAGAACCGCTTAGGAGAGGAAAAATCCAAATTTTCGCCGAAACATGCCTTTCGACGGCTCAAACTTCATGATTTCTTATAAATAGTCTACTTCTACACACTACCAAAATGTCATGTAAATTTCTGTCCCCTGAGACCGACACATGCAAGCGTCCTTTAGCACATAAGAATGAGTTGAAAGAGATGAGAAAATAAATTCAATCATCAATCAAACACATCTTTTGTCGAATTGCGTATTTGTCAGTTTCAGGAGACATAATTTTACACGAAATCTTTGTTTACGTTCCCCGACTTTTTACAAGCAGGAATTACGTCTCGTGTAAAATTCATAATTTCTAAGTGTGTAGCCTTGAAATGTCCTAATGATCATATTGGCCATTCTGGGACAATCCGGATGCTCCGGGGGAACCGTTTAGGATGGGACAAATACAAATTTTCACCGAAACATGCCTTTCGACGGCTCAAACTTCATGATTTCTTATAAATAGTCTACTTCTAGCCATAAAATGGACCAATGATAATATAACCTACTCCGGAACTATCCGGATGCCCCGAAAGAACCGTTTAGGAGGGGGCAAATACAAATTTTCGCCGAAACATGCCTTTCGACGGCTCAAACTTCATGATTTTGTATAAATAGTCTACATCTACCCTAGAAATGGACCAATGACTATATTGGCCATTCTGGGACAATCCAGATGCCCCAGGAGAACCGTTTAGAAGGACACAAATACAGGTTTTCGCCGAAACATGCCTTTCGACGGCTCAAACTGCATGATTTTGTATAAGTAGTCTACTTCTAGCCATAAAATGGACCAATGATAATATAACCTACTCCGGAACTATCCGGATGCCCCGAAAGAACCGTTTAGGAGGGGACAAATACAAATTTTCGCCGAAACATGCCTTTCGACGGCTCAAACTTCATGATTTCTTATAAATAGTCTACTTCTAGCCATAAAATGGACCAATGATAATATAACCTACTCCGGAACTATCCGGATGCCCCGAAAAAACCGTTTAGGAGGGGGCAAATACAAATTTTCGCCGAAACATGCCTTTCGACGGCTCAAACTTCATGATTTTGTATAAGTAGTCTACATCTACCCTAGAAATGGACCAATGACTATATTGGCCATTCTGGGACAATCCAGATGCCCCAGAAGAACCGTTTAGAAGGACACAAATACAGGTTTTCGCCGAAACATGCCTTTCGACGGATCAAACTTCATGATTTTTGTAGAGTAGTCTACTTCGAGCCTTGAAATGGACCCATGACCATATTGGAAATTATGAGACCACCTGGATGCCCTATAAGAATTAGGGGACGAAAATGGATTTTCACCGACACATGCCTTTTGACGGCTTGAACTTCATGATTTTTTATAATTAGTCTACTTCTAGCCTGGAAAAAAATGGATTAATGGCAGTTGCCTTTTTTTTACATACGAACTAGGATAGGGTGATCTTGGATTGACCTTTACGAGATCCATCTTTTTGATGTCTGTTTTTGATTTATTAAATTGATCCTACTATCCTAAAAAAATCGGAACGATCATCTTTTGTTTTGACCATTTTGATCTTCGGAAAATGAACCGTAATTAAAACATTAATTGTGTATGCTAAACTGATGAACCTGGTCCAAAAAGGAGAAAATATGAGGAAGAATGGTAAATTTGGCAAAAAAAATCGTAGTAAACAATTGGAGGTTAAAGTGAGGCTAAAGGTGCCAACTTTTCTTTGAACCGCTGTAGTGGCTATATTTGAGGAGTGAACGCAAAAATGTAAATATGCTGTGAAAACGTGAAGCCACAACTTCATATTTTACGTCGTCAGCGTAGGAAACGGGGCAGTGGGCTAGTTCCTGTCGCCAATCGCTATTGCTCAACCGTTTTGAAATCGAATGATTTGATTTTTTTCATATGACTAGTGTCTATGTGAAACTATTCATGAACAGAATTTTGGTCTTGTGCGGCTGAGTAATAGCGATTGATGACAAGAATTGGTCTCGCACCCTATATGGGTTAAATCAGATGATTAAAAATTAACAGTATAATAAACAGTAATGGGCGAAGATGAGAACCTTGTGGCACCTAGGGCTGATTACTGGTAAATTTTATTGATTTTCTATTCTTGTTCTCAAATCAAATTGAAATATTCTAAAACGTCCCAACGTGCTTAAAAATGAGTAAAAATAGTAAACAAAGAAAGCCCTGATCAGTTTTGCTGATTCTGGAAGCCCACGAACTCGATTACCGACCTGGTTACCGAAATCTGGCAAATTCGGTAAACAGGACGGTAATAGAATTGTGAGTTACCAATATAAAAAACGGATCTAATTGACAATGCTTTCTTAGTTTATCATTTTTACTCATTTATAAGCAGTGGCGTAGCGTGGTCGGACGAGGGGTGTGGTTCACCCCGGTTGTTATCCAGATAGTTGAGGAAGTTAATGAGTATTTACTTTGCCGGCTCCATGGATGTATTTAACTGAATTTGTTTAATTTTGTTACCAATTTAGCAAATAATAAAAACAGCACATGTTGGACATTGACAAGATAGTAAATGTGAAATTTACATGGTTTCCTTTGACAGTGACTCTAAGCTTGAATGAATGACTATAGCTGGTTTTCCAATATCTTCATGCATAGTGGAAATTTAGTAGTATCGGCAAGGTTCGCTGATAAACCGTAATTGTCTCCTCCTGAAGGGTTCCCTTGGAGTATCTGGGTTGTCCAGGAATGGTCAATATTTTCATTTGACCATTTAATTACTAGAAGTAGATTGTTTACAAAAAATCATGAAGTTTGAGCCGTTGAAAGTCATGAAAGGTTCCTCCGGGCCATCTGGATTGTCCCAGAATCACTTAAATGGTCATTGGTCCATTTCAAGGCAGAACTTGTACTACCATGAAAAATCATGAAGTTTGAGCCGTCGAAAGTCATGTTTCGGTAAAAATTTGTATTTGTCCCCTCTATATTTGTTCTTCCAGGGCATCTGGGTTGTCTCAGAATGGCCAATATGGTCAGTGATAAATTTCAAGGCTAGAAGTAGACTACTGATGATGATGATGATGTAATACTACCATCTATTGAAGCAAGGTAACTTTCCATAGCAGTGGAATAATCTGAAAAACGATTTGATCAGGATTCTATTATTGTTTGTGATCATCACGCTCCTGTATGAAGGGCCAAAAACGTTTGAGCGGGCCCGTAAGGAGAGACACTTACGCGAAACCCTCGAATATAGGGAAGAGAATCTACTTCCAAAAGCAAGTTCACACTCACAGCACTAGAATCGAGCCCTCGAATGACAGAATAAACCCAATAGATGGGGTCGAAGAGCCCGCCCTCGTTCCGCGAAATGTTAACAATAGGGAGGAGGCAGTCCCATGCTCCCTATCCAAATTGTTTTACTTGGGTGCCCTGATGGTCGCTCGCTTTCCCCGTTATATGTTATTTAATATTTAGTATATTTTGTACACAAAATATTAGGATATCGTTATAGACAAACATGCCAATTTATTCAAATTTCAAACTTGAATGATACTACCAATGGATTGTTACTGAAAAATAAATAAAAACTAGATATGTATTAATATCCTTTTTGTCCTGGAAAAGCTGAAAACAGAATAGATCATTCCAAATATCAAAGATAAAATTTCAATAAAAGATATTGTTTTATAAGACATGTTGTAATATTTTTTCTTTATACTGTTCTAGTAACATTTCAAATATAGCAATTGGAGTGAACGAAGAGTCCGGTTTGATGATTCCTGAAATAAATGGCTTATCTTACCATAATGCCACTAAACACAATATTAAAATATAATCTTACATTGCTTATAAGCACATGCCAGTCTATAGTTGAAATTCAGAAGTGCAATTTTAAATTAAATGTAATGCTGAAATGCTGAAAAACAAATTGAGCCTTCGATGCCTGCCGTGTTGCTCCCGGCTCTTCCATGGATTTGGAATGCAAAAATGATTCCAAAGCGTCCTGAAATTATTGATCAAATGAGAATGGGAAATATACAATATGATTTAAAGGTACACGACCTTCAGTCGCACCCCCTCACTTCGCTATTGTCAGATTGACAACAGTGCCCAGGCTACACCAACCAGCATCTCCATGTTTCAGCTGGCAGTCTTTTGTGATTATAAGACTCGTGAGGTAGGAACTTGTGAGGACGAGAGGTCGGCCGCACCCTCCATCGAAGTTGTCAACTCACCATTTTAAGCCCTCAAGGCTAGAAGTAGACTACTCAACCAAAAAACAAGAAGTTTGAGCCGTCGAAATAAATATTATCGGCAAAAATATTTATTTGTCCCCTCCTAAACGGTACCTCCGGGGCATCTGGATTGTCCCGAAATTGTCAATATAGTCATTGGTCCATTCCTAGGCTAGAAACAGACTACTTATAAGAAATCATGAAGTTTGAGCCGTTGAATGGCATGTTTCGGTGAAAATCCGCATTTGTCTTTCCCCCGTAGTATCCGGATTGTCTCGGAATGGCGAATATGGTCATTGGTCCATTTCTAGGCTAGAAGTAGACTACCTACAAAAAATCATGAAGTTTGAGCCGTCGAAAGGCATGTTTCGGCGAAAACCTGTATTTGTCTCCTCCTAAACGGTTCCCCCGGGGCATCCGGATTGTCCCGGAATGGCCAATAGGGTTATTGGTCTATTTCAAGGCTAGAAGTAGACTATTCATGACGAATCGTGAAATTTGAGCCCTCGAAATGTTCCGAAGAAAATTTGTATTTGTCACCGCCTCACGGGTCGTGGCAAAACATGCCCTCTTCCGGCACAGAATCCCTGTGGCCAAAAGGGGCAAAAATGGGAGTACTCACCAAAAACCTGAAATTGGGACTCTAATAAGCATTTTGACTACAAAACTTAAAAATTTGGCATACATAGTTTCCATAATGTGAATTTGAAATCCGGGTCAATATGACCCGAAACACCTTATTCGTAACTTTTTTTTAACAGCCCTTCAGAAATGTCAAAAAAAATTAGATTCGATGCAGAAACGTAATTTCCTATGATTTAGGAAAAGTCAAGAAAATTCAAACGTCTAGGTGCTCATTCTAGAAAGTTACAGCATTTTTAAAATCCATTCCGGGTCATATTGACCCCGATACCTAAAGAAGGTTAAAATTTTGCAAAATAGTTTAAAATTTTTTGGTAGGGTATTTCCCAAAAAAATAATTTTTTAAATTTCGTTTTTTCTCAAAAGATTTTTTCCCCCTTTTAAAAAAACACCACCAAAAACTCCCCCAAAAAAAACCCCCCCCAAAAAAACACACAATAAAAAAAAAACGAGAAAAAAAAAAAAAAAAAAAAAAAACAAAAAAAAAAACAAAAAAAAAAGAAAATTACAACAATAAAAAAAAAAAAAACTAAAAAAAAAACATGACCCATTTTTTTTCAAAAACACCCACAAAACCCATAAAAAAAAAAAACCCAAACCCCCCCCCCACAAAAAAAAACCCAAAAAAATTTCTCCTCCCCTCCCCCCCCCCCCAAAAAAAAAAAAAAAAATTCCCCCCCTGGTCCCAAACCCCCAAAAAAAAGCCCTTTATGCCCCCCCAAAAACCCGCCCCACCCGCCCCACCCCCGGTATCCGTTGACCCAAAAAAAGGTTGTTAGCACGTTTCTATCCGCATAACAAAAAGTCCAGGATACGATAATATTCTTGATATATTTCGGCCACTTGTAGGCTGGACTCCAAACATCTTGAACTGTGAAGAGAATATCTGTCAAATGTTGATTTTCCCGATGTATTTTTGAAAGTTGCTCTAGTGGATTCATTTCAAGAAAATTCCAAACTTGGAGGTCTAACACTACGTCAACAGTTCATCGTTGTCTTGGAAACATTTTGCTGTTTGGAATGAAGTAGACTTTTGAATGATCGAAAATGTTCATGCTAAGAGTGCCATGCTTTTGCAAGCCATGACCGCAACCGTATATATTTACGGATTTTATGCGTAAATTTAACTTGCTTTATCAAAACTTGAAAATAACCATTCACAATGCAGAAGTCATTTCGCCGCATATTTTTTCCCGTTAAAATGTCAAATTGGAATTATGCCGTGGACATAATGTTGTTGATTTCCATTGATGGTTGTTTCGCCGTCGATAGTTTTTACCTGTTTTACTTGCTAAGGATAAGGTTTCACCGAGATTTCATCGAATGATTTTGCTTTTTTTTGAAGAAAAATTCTAATCGAAAAATGCCAAAAGGTTCCGAGAATTTATAGAGTGAGTACCTGTTTGCAGTTTGCAAGTGTGTTCTTATTTAAAAATTCATTTTAAATCGGATACTTTTCAAATGTTCAGGGATTAAATAACTATATATTCGCTATGTTTTGGCATAATTTATTTATAGAATTACTTCCCCCAAGCTGAATGCTCGTAAATTTCTCTTAACACTGCTCATGAGATCTTGGGCGAGGCTTTGTCCATCTTCCTTACACAATTTCTCCCAGTTTTTCTTCAAAGCTTCATCGGTTTTGAATGTTTTTCCGCTTTTCTTCAACTTCTTCTTCATTATCGCCCAAAACTTTTCGATCGGACGAAGTTCTGGTGTATTTGGCGGGTTCGCCTCCTTCGGGACCACATTAACGCCCTTCGCTTCGTACCAATCCATTACAGGCTTGGCGTAATGGCACGAAGCGAGATCCGGCCAGAACAGCGTGGGACCATGGTGAGAGCGGAGGAAGGGCAGCAAGTGCTTCTGCAAGCATTCCTCTCGATAAATCTGCCCGTTTATGGTGCCGGTTGTAACGAACGGCTTGCTGTACCGTTCGCTCTCGCAGATCGCCTGCCCCAACAGGTACTTCTTCGCGAATTTGTCCAGCTTTCTCTTCCGGAACTTTTCCGGAACCTCCATGCGGGACGTACCGACAAAAAAAACTCGAGGCCGGGGATTTGTTTGGTGTCCGCCTTGGTATATGTCTCGTCATCCATGACGAGACAGCCTGGCTTGACCAGCCACTCACGGTACAGCATCGGCGCGCGCAATTTGGCCACCGTGTTTTGCTTGTCAGTCCGGTTTGGCGCCTTCCTGACCTTAAAAACACGTAGCCCAGCCCGCTTCATGGTCTGCAGGACGAACCACTTCGACGAATTGACCTTTTTGGCCACGTCTCGGGTGGAAAGGTTCGGGTTATTCTTAAAGTACTGCCTTATCTTCCACGCCTTCTCTGGGTATTCCGTTTTCGGTTTTCGGCCGCTTCCAGCGCGCCGCTCGATGGTCTTCGTCTCCTGGAACATCTTCACAACGCGGGATACGGTGAAATGGTGGATTCCAAGCCTTTTGACGATCCATCTGTGCGACTGACCAGGATTATCGATTACCGCGCCCAAGATTTGCTGGCGTAACTCTTCTTGTTTCGAATGCGTCTTGAAAACTACTTGACAGATCACAATAAAATTTTGCACACAAAAACATAACACTCTTAACTAGTATTAAATTTCATTAATTTTCACTCACGTGATAAAAGGTTAGACCCAAAACAAATTGTCGCCTTTTTTCCGAGTCCAATCTTTATCATCGTTTCGAACGAACTGTCGCACTTTACTTGTGATCGACGCCATCATGATCTGCACAGTCGCTGGTGACACTGTACCGGCGATTTTATTCCACTTTAAACGCATTGTCACCTCTTAACTGCATTCTCGAAGTTTTTGCTTGACAATTGCTCAATATTTTTCGATCGGGCTGAACTCAGGGCAATTCGGAGGATTAATCTCTATGGCGACGAAATTAACATTGTTTGCAGCATACCATTCAAGTACCTCCTTGGAGTAGTGGCAGCTGGCTAGATCCGGCCAAAACATAACGTTGGTCTTGTGTTGCCGAATGAAGGGTAAAGAAGGTGGACAAGGTGGCTGTACAAAATCTGATGGCAGGGGTCAAGCGTAAGGCCCGGCAATTCGGATTTGGACTAATTGAACTTGAAAAAGAAATTTAATTTGATTTTTTAAATAAACGATTTCACCGATTTACACGCGTTTTCCCTTGACCAAATTTTGACCGTATCACCCTTTACAGTAATTGTGCTCGCTTTTTGGCCACTAAATTTTGTTTCAGGGAGCGATTTGGATGTTCACTGGCACAAACAGACTTATATCCTTCTCTTGAAAGGATGTTCTTGAGTAAGATGTTTTGCCAAATCACGTATGGAGACACCTGGGTTGCCTTTCACGTACCTCAACACCTTTCTCCTCAGCTCTTTGTCCCGAGTGCCACTTTTATGATAGATGCACTTTGCTCTTTCCACACTTTCCACTATTTCCACTGCTCTTTCCACTATTCCTTTTCCACAGAGTATCCTTGTAACGTTTGATTACAAGACTCACCGTTGACTTTGGGAATTCTAACACTTTTGCTTTGTTAAGAAGACCATGAAGGCACAATTAATTTTCTTTTCTCAAGTTCCATGATCCGTAATTTCTTGATGCGTCGATCAATCGACTTTTCGCCAATTTCTTCGTCAATAAAACATCAACAAATGTCTGTCAAACGTTTTTTGTTCCAACCACCAGGGACGCGGTGGTGTAACAAACCATGCGTCCAGATTTACTTTGAATCGAGCTTTACTTAGTTTTACATGACATGCAAATTTCAATTTAGAGTTCTTACTGCCATGTAATTTAAAAAACCGAAGAAAATTTATGTCTAACGGGCCGCTCTTTTCATGTGCATCCAAGCAGACTTGAATTTTTATGATATTTTCTAAGTGTGAATCAATCTAGAGTGTCACATTAATTAATTATCGACTGACCCTTTACCTTTACCATGTTCTAGTAGTTCCAGTTAAACTAGAGCAGTTTACCATATGGGTTACATCCGTCTTTGATGCAAGATTGCTTAATCCACGATGTTATTTTCAAAAGTTTTTTCCAATCTTCAAAGTAGCAATGGAAAGCAGAACAAGCTAATTGGAAACACTAATGGGTATTAACTTAAAAGTAGCATAACCCTATTACATAAATAGCAAACCTATCTCCTCTCTATTCTGCGCATCCCGAGAGTGGTTCTCTTGCTTCGCGGTGTGCTTCCGAATGGTAGAAGCGTGCTGACGTAATTTCCGAAAAAAAAGCGTACCCAAAAAATCTAATTTTACAATCCTTTACCCTGATCCGTATCCTCTCATTCGCTGACGATCCTCAGCTCAGAGCCGGAACGAAGCCCCTTTTCGATTTAATGCGGATTACGACCACGATGACGGCGACGGCGAAGTCCGGTGCATCCGCCGACCGTCGTCATCATTTTTTTTTTCTCCAACCCATCAAAAGGCGAAAAAAGGACTGCTGCAGAGCCAGAACAACGCATCATCATCCGTTCAGTTTCGCAACGCTATCTGAATTGATGGACCCTTCCGTCGACGCACTAGAAAGGTGCTGGATATTTTTTTATTGCCGTCAAGGTGATGCGTGAATTTATTGAAAACTTGCGCTACAGTCTTGGAATGGTGTTGTAACGATCCCGCTCCGAAGGAAGGAGCCGAAGGATCGCCATAAATTTACCTGCAGGTTCAAAATTCAATCAGACTCAGCCACATGTGCTCGTCGATGAAATATTGCATTTCCGCGAACAGGTGAAGTCGCAGGCGGGGCTGGGACCATCCATTTACCAGACAAGGAAGACACTGCCTGAAGGTGGATAACAAGATCATATTAAATTGTCAAAATTGAGCCCCATCTGGCTTCGACTGAGTCCATCTCAGCACGCCGCTCCAGATCCAGTTGTGTAACACTATTCCCATTGTGCAAAACATTCAAAACATCCCGTTATTGTTTCATCTGGAATCCCAGCAGAACATCGTCGTCCCTTCAGAAGTAAGGAATTGAACACAACAACAACAAAAAACAAAAAACACTATTCCCTCGAATGCCACACTGCCATTCTTTCCGGCTGAAGGCGAAGGCATATTTCAACCATTAGTGTTTGGAGAACATTCCTTTCAGGCGGAAAAATACCGGCAAGTAAGAAAACGAACAAAATTTGCATATTCTTGGTCGTTGGCGATGCTGCTGCTGCTGCTGCTGCGAGGCTCCTGAGTATGAGGAACATCTGCAGTACACCCCCACCCACTCGCCCAAACCGCTATGAATGTGATCCCTACCTTGCTACCTTGAGAGCAGTTAAGCCGCTTCCAGAGCAGCCGACGGGCACTTTTGTTCGCATTGTTTTCCACGGAAAAGTTTTCCCAAGAAGAAGCATTCCGCAGCGGTGCTTCTGCTACTTTCCTGCACAAGTCAGTCACTCTGTTCCGTGCGGCTCCGTGGTCAGCTGCCAGTCGGAAGAATGAATGCCGAAAAACCACAACTGCCTCCGGGGAAACTTCGGGCTCCGGCATTTATCCGATCGATATCACTTAAAAACAGCTTCGCAGCGAATTTTACTGCCCGGCCCAGCCATCCTGAAATCAGCCTTTTCCCGAACTGCAAATCAGTTCAAATCAGTTGGCAAATGACACCATTCAGGACGGAGTGATAAAATTTCAGTGGTTCTAAATTTTACGACGGTTGCTCCTCGACTCGTTCGACGGACGCAATTCAAATGGGTATCGATCTGGAGGAAAGTGGATTTCCATTCAATGAACCCGTTGGGCGGCGCACATTTTCTCCCTTCTCAAAAACATATAAATAAATCATATTTTTATTGAAAACTAACGGTCCGAAGTGAGCGAAGCGGACACAGGTGGTGCCACGCTTTGTTTGTTTTATTTTATTTTATTTTTTTCGTTGGTGATTGGATGGAGGTAGCAGCTTACTACGATGACCATTGATTGACTGTGCTTTGTTGACTCAAATCGAGGGAAGCGGTGAGAAAAATCAATAGCACTGGAAGTTCATCATGACCACCAGCACTGACAGCTCAGTCACAGTAGTGGATGGATGTTTGAACTTTTCACCAATTGAGGGTGTAGGCAAACAGAACGGCGTTTTGAAAATATTGCAATTCAGGGTATAGCCGTAGTGGAGCAGTTGCAGAATGCTTTCAGAATTGTTCCGAGATGCTTCCAGAAAAAAAAGAGTAAGGACTGTATCGGAAATAGGCTATCCACATATGTTTCTTTCAAATCATAAAGAAAATTATTATTCAAACATCCTTTATTGAACGAAATTGAACTTGAACATTGTGAAGACTGGATGAAATTAATATTATTCTTTCACGAATTGGCCAATTTTTGATCCAACACTTTTCATCAAGTTCCGCACAAGTTTTTCATCACAGTTTTTGGACACCTTAGCCCAATTTTTATGAAATCCTGCTTATTCTCAGCTGATATACCAATCTTTTTGAAGACCTTCACAATCGCCCAATTGCGTTGGATTGGCCGAAGCTGAGCGTAATTCGACGGATTGACGTCTTTCTCAATGAAATCTATACCCTTTTCCGTGAGCCAATTGAGAGCTGTATTGGCCTGATGCGTCGACGCTAAATCCGGCCAAAACAGTGGAGGGGTACTATGCTTCTGATATAAAGGCAGCAACCATTTCTGCAGGCACTCAGATCAATAGATTTCCCCATTGATTGTTGCGGTAGTGTAAAAAATTAAAAACTTCATAACGCAGGAACATATTGCTTGCCATACCAGCACTTTTCGACCAAACTTCTCCACTTGCATCGGCCTGTCAGGCAGTGTGGACATGAAAGGATTTTGGGTCCTCTTTGACTTAGGTCTCGTCGTCCATCAAAATACATGCATCCGGTCGCTGCAAAACTCGCGAATACAATTTCCGGGCCCTTGTTGCTGCGCGTTGCTGATGTTCTGCACTTTGTATGGCTATTATCTGCTTCTTGTAGGTCTTCAGGTTGTTCCGTTTTTTGAAATGTTGAATCATTACGACGCTGGTTCCCGTTTTATTGCCCAAACCACGTATCGACATTGATTTGTTCTTCAGAATTAGAGCTACCACTTTCTGATCCAGTTTAGGGTTGGAAGATCCGGGTTTTCTTCCTCTTTCTGGAAATTCATTCAAAGAACAGTGATCATGATATGATGTGATACTACTATCTATTGTAGCAAGGTAACTTTTCATAGCAGTGGAATAATCTGAAAAACGATTTGATCAGGATCCTATTATTGTTTGTGATCATCAAGCTGTATGAGCTGTATGAAGCTGCATGAAGGACCAAAAACGTTTGGGTGGGCCCGTAAGCAGAGACACTTACGCGAAACCCGCAAATATAGGGAAAAGAATCTCCTTCCAAAAGCAAGGTCACACAGACAGCACTAGAATCGAGCCCTCGATTGACAGAATAAATCCAATAGATGGGATCGAAGAGCCCGCCCTCGTTTCGCGAAATGTAAACAATAGGGAGGAGGCAGTCCCATGGTCCCTATCCAAATCGTTTTTCTTGGGTGCCCTGATCGTCCCTCCCTTTCCCCGTTATATGTTATTTAATATTTAGAATATTTTGTAAACGAAAAATCAAGATATCATTAAAGTCAAAAATGCTAATTTATTCAAATCTCAAACTTAAATGATACATCCAATGGATTTTTACTGAAAAGTAAATAAAAATTAGATATGTATTAATATCCTTCTTGTCCTGAAAAAGCTGAAAACAGAATAGATCATTCCAAATATCAAAGATAAAATTTCAATAAAAGATATTGTTTTATAAGACATGTTGTAATATTTTTTCTGTATACTGTTCTAGTGACATTTCAAAGATAGCAATTGGAGTGATTGAAGAATCCGGTTTGATGATTTCTGAAACAATGGCATATCTTACCATAATACCACTAAACTCAATATTAAAATATAATCCTACA
The DNA here is from genome assembly GCA_024533555.2 of Aedes koreicus. Classification (NCBI taxonomy): domain Eukaryota; kingdom Metazoa; phylum Arthropoda; class Insecta; order Diptera; family Culicidae; genus Aedes; species Aedes koreicus. The sequence continues at coordinate 18,143 of JAHHFK020001283.1, read as the reverse complement.
TTACTTATAAGCACATGCCAGTCTTTTATGAATATAGTAGTTGAAGTTTGGAAGTGCAATTTTAAATAATGCTTAAATTGAGCCTTTGATGCCTGTCATGTTGCTCCAGGCTCTTACATGGTTTTGGAATGCAAAGATGATTCTAAAGCGTTATTATACATAGCACTTCAAGCTTATTGCTTTCACAAATTGCTGCTTGCTCTCAACTCAGTGTTCCAAATGCACTTTCACAGTTATTAATTGAGAGCTTTCGATGCCGATGATTCTAATGAGTGCTGAAATTATAAATAAACTGAGAATGGAAAATATACAATAAGGAGTGTATCGAAAATAAGCTATCCACAAACTTTCTTTCAAATTATGTAGAAAACCGATATTTTATTCATACAAAAAATTGATCCTTTATTCTACGAGGTTAAACTTGAACATAATGAAGACCGGATGAAATTTAAGTTATTCCTTCACGAATTTTCGAACTTTGGATCGAATGCTCTTCATCAAGTTCCGGACAAGAGCATTTTTTGGACGCTTGAGCCCAAATTTTTTTGAACTCCTGCATGTTCCCAGCTGCCTTACCAGTCTTCTTGAAGACCCTCTTCACGATTGCCCAGTAACGTTCGATGGGTCGAAGCTGAGGGCAATTTGGTGGATTGATATTTTTTTTATTCAACGAAATCTATACCCTTTTCCGCAAGCCAATTGAGAGTGGTTTTGACATAGTGAGCCGACGCTAAATCCGGCCAAAACAGTGGAGGTGTACTATCCTTCTTATATTAAGGCAACAATCTCTTCTGGAGACACTCAGATCGATAGATTTCCGCATTTATAGTTCCGGTAGTGTAAAAAATGGCTGACTTCCAACCACAGGAGCATATTGCTTGCCATACCAGTACCTTTCGACCGAATTTCTCCACTTGAATCGACCTGTCCGCATCGCTCACATCCTCCCCAACGACGGCAGTAAAGTATTGTGGACCTGGAAGGGTTTTTGATTCCTCCTTTACATAGGTCTCATCGTCCATCAAAACGCATGCATCCGGACGCTGCAAAAGACGCGAATACAATTTCCGGGCCCTTGTTGCTGCTCGCTTCTTCTGTTCTGCACTTTGTTTCGAGATTTTCTGCTTCTTGTAGGTCTTCAGGTGGTTTCGCCTCTTGATACGCTGGATCATTCCGACACTCGTTCCTGCTTTTTTGGCCAAATCACGTATTGACATTGATTTGTTCTTCATGATTAGAGATACCACTTTCTGCTCCAGTTTCGGGTTGGAAGAACCGGGTTTTCTGCCTCTTCCTGGTAGCTCATCCAAAGAATAGTGTTCCCCAAACTTATTAATGATGGTTTTAACACTCGCATGATGAATTTAACCTTAATTTTCACTTCCTTTTCAATACGCGACATTTTGAAAATGCAGAATTTGAACCGCACAAACAAGTAAACAAAAGAAAGCTGACAGTCAAACGCACAGCATGCAGTGTTCAGAGCATAAAAAACCATCACAAATACATGCGTACAACGCAAATGTATGTGGATAACTTATATTAGATAAACTCCTTATGACTTAAGGTACACGATCTTCAGTCGCATCCCCTCACTTCGCTATTGTCAGATTGACAACATTGCCCAGGCTACGCCAACCAGCGTCTCCATGTTTCAGCTGGCAGTCTTTTGTGATCATATGACTCGTGGAAGCGTGAGGGGGGAACTTGTGAGGACGAGAGGTCGGTTGCACCCTCCTTCGAAGTTGTCAACTCACCATTTGAAGCCCAGAAGTTCAGCCAAAGAACAGTGTTCCCCAAACTTAGTTATAATGGATTTTACACTCGCGTGACGAATTCCAAAGCGCTTCGCCAATCTTCGCGTAGTTACACCCTCTTCACGTAGCGTTGAGTTCAAAACCTTAATTTCCACGTTTTTTCCAAGCGTGACATTTTGAAAACGAAAAATTTAAACCGGGCAAACAAGCAAACAAACGAAAGATGACACTTAAACGCACATCATGCTATGATTAACACATTTAAACCATCACAAATACACGCGTACATTGCAAATGTATGGGGATAGCTTATTTTCGATACATTCCTTATTCGTGTAAATTAGCACACTCAAAAATTTCATCGTACGTTTTTAACTGTATGAGTAAATATTCTGAAAATTTTGAGCAATGGTTCAATGTCAATTGTTTACGTTTGTCATGTATCACAACAATCTTTGAAGTCGTGCGGCCATGACTTGATGATGATGATGATGATGATGGTCCCGCCAATTACCCCTACAAAGGTTTGAGCTAGACGATTTATCCATTAGATAATTAACTTCGAAATAGAAGATACTCTCTGTCAAAATGGCCAATCCAAATGCATCTCATAGATGGATCGCTTAAAAGTTTGATATCGCTAAATCCGCAGTATCCCGTGTGATGAAAACATTTTAAGAGTGTTTGACTTTTTTTTTATATCCTTTATTATCGAGATTTTCAGCCCTGGGCTGGTTCATCTCCCGTCGTAGTCCTTCAAATACATTTTTGGGTATTTTCGTAACTTGTCCGGGGGTGAGATTCGAACTCGTGACTTTGGCGTGAGAGGTATGGATGATAGTCACTAAGCTGGAATCGCCCCTCGACTGTTAAACATGTTGAGATAGTAACCGTCGGATAATTGTACCATAGTTAGCCATGATAATTAGTTATAGTAAAACTTTCATTCATTCGTTCAACCTCAAACCTAGTAGAACTATTTTTCATTAGGTTATGGGCCCAGGCATCCTGGCATAAAGGGTGTTCCGATCAAAATTTGGTCAACTTAAACTTGACGCATTTCCTTTCATCGTGCATTTAAAAAAATTGCATATCCCTCATTTTGAAGATGTGTGCGTGTGGCATGATGCTCTCTATTTTGATTTTGAGATTTACACTTCAGTTATCAAACTGTCGTCGAAGGAAGAGAAGCAACGCATCCAAATTTTGCCCGTGCATGGCGAAAATCCAAACTACTCTCACGCCAAGTTGGCAAAATTGTTGAATGTGGCTAAATCAGTATATTAGTAACGGCTGTTTGAAGAAATAACATAGTGACGGTTTTTCTTGCTGGAGATAATTTTGCTGAAAAGCCGATTTCATCTGAAGAAGAAGATGTCCGTATCACGTTCACCTAATCGTGGTACCGATCCTGTTGGTAATGGATGAGGTATAGTTGCAGCCCAATCTGGTGGTACCGGTGCAAGAGTTCCTGGAGGCTCCTTGTCGTTGGTTGTCAGAGAGGTTTTGCGAGGATCAGAAAACTACAATTCCTGGTCGTTTTCAACCAAGATGGTCCTGATAAAGGGACGGACCTGGTGCGCTGTAAAGGAACGGGAAGCTGGAGATCAGGAAGTGAGTGAAGACAAGAAGCCAGGGGGCACGAAACTGGAAGACGAGCATGAACTAACAACATCGTACGGCGAGAATCACAGTCCGGCGAGGATCATGAACAACAAGCTAATCTCGGCGGTAAAAGCAATGGAGGTAAAGAAAGCCCCATGGCTAGACGGCATGCCAAATTTGGCCCTGAAAACAGCAATCCAGGAGGAGGAAACTTTCCCAACAACTGGAAGCGACAGAAGCTGGTGTTGCTGCTAAAACCAGGAAAACCCCCTGGAGATCCGTCTGAATATATACCGATATGTCTGCTGTACCATGTACAAAACGTCGATAAGACCGGTAGTTCTGTTTGGGCATGAGACGTGGACAATGCTAAAAGAGGACCAGCAAACACTTGGAATTTTCGAACGACGCGTGCTTAGGACCATCTTTGGCGGTGTATGTTAAAACGGCGTATGTAGGGGAAAGATGAATCACGAGCTGGCCCAGCTTTATGGCGAACCCAGTATCCAGAAAGTCGCTAAAGCTGGAACGGTACAATGGGCGGGACATGTTGTAAGAATGTCGGACATCAACCCCGCAAAAATGGTGTTTGCCTCGAATTTGACCGGTACAAGATGCAGAGGAGCGCAGCAAGCTAGGTGGTTAAACCAAGTGAAACAAGACCATGGAAGTGTGAGACATTCGAGAAACTGGAGACAAGCAGCCTTCAACCGAGTATAGGGAAACTGCCCCCATATTAATCTCATTGTTCCTATATTCATCCTACGATGAATCAAACAATTGGGCAGTTGAAGGATCGGTTTCGTTTTCTAATAATGTTTGCTTACGTTAAATAACTACAACAAACATTACTAACTAATCCTGTCACGTGTATATCGTTTTATTTCAAGTAGGATGAATATAGGAACAATGAGATTAATATAGGTACATCTTCCCTATATAACCATTCCACAAATATTGAAACTCGTCAATTCTTTGAACGTATATGACGGTAGTTTGGGTTTTCACCTCTTTCTTCAATAGATGTTAAGACAATCATCATGTTTTCAAACAGTTGCAAAGACGTGGCGTGCAGAGAGAAGTGGGTCTACGACACATTTTTGGCGAAATGTTTAGCGGAAGTTGATAGACTTATCTCGCTAACTACCTCAACGCTACACTCCTAGAAAAAATCTTGTAAATTTAAGTCTATTTGGATGCACATAAAAGGAGCGGCCCGTTTGATTGAAATTTGCGTCTGTTCTTAAATTTACATGACCACAAAAATTTCAATGATCACTTACACGACATGACGTAGAGATAGGTTGAGGAACATAAAATGATATTTCCAAATGCTGCTACTGTAAATGCAAATTCAAATGCTTTTAGATGCCCGTTTGGATCCCAAAGATCTAGCTTTAATAACCATCGGAAAAAATCAGAATGTTGCAATACAATTTTATAAATAAAAAAGGTCCACAATGTCATGGGTTGTCGTAGTAAAATTTAGCTTAATCGTATCCTATAGGACTCATTTTGTCCCTTCATATCCAAATTTTTGAGAACATATGAAATTAAATAATGCAAAATCCGGACGTTCGTCTTAAAATATTTTTAGGATGCTTAGTTGTTGCCATGTTCGGATTTCGTAATATTATACACGTGAATGAACTATGTGCTTAACGCTGTGTAGCCGTGTATCACTGACAACAACTTATTCCTACACCATCAATTTTCGAGCATAGCCAAAAGTAATCATGTTATAATATTTCATGGAAGAGAGCGAATTTGAACTTGTCACCTGTCGTGACGCGTGGAACCGACTGCGTTAAACATATGTCGGATGTTATTGTAACACAAAAGACGAAGATCAAGTAAAGGCTTTCAAATCCCAGTATTCATTCTTGTGGCTAATTATCAATGCATTACGGCTTAGGATTTAGATAACCAAATATTATCCAAGAAGCTGTTGTAATTGAAGAATTCAGACGTGATTTTGGGTTTGACAGTATTTTTCAGACATTCTTCTCTTTTCAGAGAGCGAGTAATGGCGCTATAACCATGAGTCATAGGGAGCTAGGACTATAGTTAATGCTAAAGTCCCAACCGTTTGAAGAGAAATGGAGCATCACTTAACCTTCTTAGACTAGATGCTCCCAACGACCTTTTTTGAATAAATTTTTGTTCTGAACACCAAACAGGGCATTCTGTTCAACTATTCTCTCCGACTATTCATTCCCATTTTGCTTTGATATCTACTGAAGGCTACGTGGGTTACCCGTGTCTTCTGAAGGTTGATACCAAATCCTTCCTATCACCAACGGTTGCATGGACGTGACCAGGTGAGCGATCGAGGAGTGTCTTCGTGGAGATTATTGTGTGAAAAAATGTATCAGTAACTGGTTTCGTTTCATGGTGGCATGCAATGTCTTCGACGAATCATTCCTCATCGTAGCTCCATCCACGAGGTGTGCAAACGTCAATGCTAATGCTAATGCTAATTCTTTCATATAAAATTCTGAGTACTGCTAAACCTAAATTTCCCATTAAGATCTTTTTTCTCATCTAACATAAATCCGCTCAATAATCACGACTTTGAACCAAGCTAAAATTAAAAATAAAAGATTGCAAAATTTATTCATCTTGCATCAATACTCTTAAAGAAAATAGAGAAAGAATCAAGAACAAACATTTGAAAGATTTTATCTCTAATAGATTTTAGAGATGATTTGAAATATACGGTCAAGAATATGGAAATATGAAGCTCTCAAAAAACGTGCGTACAAAAATATGGCCGTAGTCAGGCCAGTCATATAAAAAAAAACACTTATTATTCAAATCGTTTCTGAATCATTATCTCCTTATTGATAGATATCAATGTCTGCATGAATTTCAAACTTTATAAAAATATCTGTATAATGTCTGTAATCTGTATGAGGTCTGTATGTACGATCAAATGTCTGTATAAATACAGATATGTCTGTACATCTGGCATCCCTGAGAAGAACACGTCGAACGTAGGTAGGCTCAGACCGATAGTCTTACGCCTGTATGTGTGAGCACATCATAAGCGTTGACAGTTTATTTTCGAAACAATCCTTATTTGGTGGCAATCGTCAATTCTTTGTATGTTAGTTTCACTTTCCCTAGTCCTTGAATTGATTTGCTTTTATTGTACTTATCTGAAAAATTTCCTCTGTCCGGATGATCTGATTCTTAACGATGAAAAATGCTGTCCTCCTTCGGTCGGTCAGTAGATGCTCGTCCTAGTTGGTTGAACTGAAGTTCCTTTCCGAAGCAACATGACAAAAATGTCCTCTTCTTCGTTATTTCTCGCACAATTTGCATAAAACAAAAATGCACTCGAATTAGACGACAACTGTTATTAATACAGAATTTAGAAGATTCTGCTGGTCCGGGTCCGAAAAACTGCAAAATACGTGACTACTTAAGCTGGTTAGTGATTAAGCTTATCACCTCTGAGTGTGGAAGTGTGCCTTCTGAAAATGTGGTAGTGCGTTTTGGACAAAATCATAACAAACTGCTGTCAAAAAGATTAAAAATGGCAAGCCAACTTTTAAGTCATCTGTGGGAAAACCAACCAATTTTACACAACGATAGACTCGATAGTGTGCATGCGTTAAATGTCACCATGCTGTATATTCACATCCATGAATCAAAATTAAAGCTACTCTTCATGTCAGTCGCCATAGAAAACAGTCTACCTCATATCCAGCATAAACCACAACACTCAACTACCTCATTTTTCTTGAGAAAAGCAGAGCGGGCATGCATGAAAAAATAATACGCCCTCCCAGCCATTATCTCCGTAATAGATGAGCAAAAGCTGCAGTGAGTGTAAATGGTACATACGAAGATAAAAAAGCCACTTTACATTCAAGACTACTCCCTCCTTCCACAACTGAGGGCAGAGAGTTGACTCGTTCAAAGTGGCTCTAGAAGAGCTTGGTTTTTTTTTTTCTTCGGGAAGACAAAGCAGGCACAGAGCGAAGCAGCGTAAACCGGTGGGCCTAGAAATAAGACCTTAATCTAAATGCAGCCATGCCCCTGCTTTGCATTATGAACAAGGCTGCTTTCTTTGGGCTTTTTGCAAAGATAGGTTTCCGCGAAAACTTTGCCTACTGCGGATTGGATGTTTCTGGCGACGCTGTCACGAAGGTACAAAAAAAAAGTCCAAAACTGTCTAATGTTGTGTCTCAAAATAGACTTGAACATTGCTTTAAAATTTATGAAAATTCTTATTACAAAAAAACACACACACTCTCAACCGAAATAACCCCGTTCAATGTATTCCTCACGCACCTTCTACTTTGATTTCCCATTTCCCGCGCCGCACGCTTCGACAACAAAAATCAAGTGTTTCCAAACTTTCCAAATTCCATTAGTAACTTAAAAAAGCCAACCGTAACTCTCCTCCTCCCACTCGAACCCCGCTGGGACGTGTCATCAAAATTGGCAAGAAAATCGACGTGAAATGTAATCTTCGTCCCCCGGGGAGCGATGCGGTAGAACAAACTCCAAAATCTCATTACAACTTTCGATCTGGCCGCAGGACGACGACGACGACGACGCGGGAAACTTGTTAGCAGCGAAACTTGGTTTTACCTTAAATTTATTAAAAGTAGCTAATTCCCGTTGAAAACCGGAGCAACTTCTACGCTACCCGAATATGTCAGTGTGGTGAAAAATCCGTTGGTGCCACCCGGAAGTTTATCGCGCTAATCTGCTTCCTGCTGCAATCTGGATGTGTGCGGAACAGTCTGCGCCGAAAAGAGCACGGGAAAACCGACAAGTTGCAAATTGAATTCCGGTGCATTTTCATTTCAATTAGCCGAGTTTGGTGATGCGCTAGCTTTTTCCAAAATTTATGGTTCTGCAGCTAGGGAGATTCGTGGTTGAGCAATCCGTCAGTCGGACAAAAGTTGCTTCCCATGGGACGGCGAAACAGACGCTGGTAAAGGGCAACGGCACCGCGAGAAAGTAGGCCACGACGACGCGACGACCACGGTCTCATGGCAACGTTTAAGAACCGGCACTATGCAGTCTGAATTTTAATCGCTGCACGATGACTGAGACGATAACTGTTCAACTGTAAGTGAGCGAAGTTGTTGATTTTGAGTGCGACTTTCGGAAAGTTTCGAGCGAATTGAACTGATTATGTAGATTTTTTTTAATACAAAACTATGGACTTTCTGTTTATTGTTCTTTGTTCTGCGTTTCGATACACAGAAAAAAAATGAATTTTTACAGACGCGTAGAATGTATTCAAGTTGTTTGCAATATTTCATACAAATTATCTGATTTAACACCTTCAGGCATAAGGGATCATATATGACCCCTAAAGGAAAATGGCTGTATAAAATCACAAACTGAATAAAAGTGTACACTGTCTTCGGCAAATTTTTCCTACGTCAATTCTTCTATCTTAACATATGAGATTATGGTCCAATTGACGACCTAGAACATCTTGAATATGAAGAAGCTTAGAAAGAATATATAGGTACCTTATTAATAGTGTAAAGCGGTGTTTTAGAATATGGTTGGAAGGTCATCACAGTCATTATATGATCAATTTGTGATGTTCTAGGTCATCCAAACTGTCCTTGAGTTCAGAACATAAAATCTACAGTTGTATAATGTAATAATCTTGGGATATTCTTGGTCATCAAAACTGTTCAAAACTTAAGATTTATAGTTGTATCAATAGTTTTTAGGGCTACATAAGGTGAGATATGCATGGGCTTCCAATGGTGAGTTGACAACTTCGAAGGAGGGTGCGGCCGACCTCTCGTCCTCACAAGTTCCTAGCTCACGCCTCCACGAGTCTTATGATCACAAAAGACTGCCAGCTGAAACATGGAAACGCTGGTTGGCGTAGCCTGGGCAATGTTGTCAATCTGACAATAGCGAAGTGAGAGGGTGCGACTGAAGATCGTGTACCTTTAAAACATATTTCTAATTGCGAAAGCACGATTCTCCAACGCGTTGGTATCCGTCAATAAAGTCAACGAGTCCGTCATCGATGCAATAAAAGCTGAGATTCGCGAGAGCATTCTGGCGGACATCAAAACTGAAATTCGATCGAGCTTTAAATCCTTGATCGAATCTGTCCCGTCTACTCCAGCACCACCTCGTCGTACTCCGTCGGCACCAGCTTCTAGATTAAAAAGGCGTCGCGTCAACGACGGTGATGATGACATTGTTTTTCAACGCCCTACCAAAACACTTTGTGGAATCGGAACAAGCACAGCGGACCCAAGTATGGTAGCCTCTCGGCCATCTGAACAAGATTCCGACAAATTTTGGTTATACATGTCAGGTATTCTGCCGGAAGTTCCTGAAACCAAGGTCAGCGAACTAGCCCGTCTAAAGTTAAAAACCGATGACCAGAAGGTGGTCAAGCTTGTGCCACGCGGTAAGGATGTTGGATCCCTAACCTTTGTGTCATACAAAATTGGGATGTCTCCGGACTTGAAACCAGCTGCCCTGTCTACTGAAACGTGGCCATGTGGTATACGCTTTCGAGAGTTTAAGATGATGGTGCCGAAAAGCAGTTTTTTTGGAGACCAGCACAAACAACGTTGGGCACGCCTGCTGTAAACGAGACACCGACTGCAGTTCCAGACTCAATGAGCTAACTTCTGAAATCGCTCTTACCAACTGCTCCGTGCCTACGTCACAAGCTCAAGCTCCTCCTACATCGAATTGCCCAACAGCTATCAATCGCCAACCTCCGCACATATGCACAGAGAGTAGCTCGCAAGTCCCAGTAACAGGTTTACATCATAAATCATTCCTTGTGTACTATCAAAACGTGGGTGGTATGCGCACGAAGACCAACGACTAACAGAAACCTGGCTGCGTTGTGAGGTGAGCAATTCCGAATTGGCTCCGAATTACAACATTTACCGCTGTGACCGCAGCCCCGCTACCAGTCAACTTCAACGTGGTGGAGGGGTTCTGATTGCAGTAAAATCCTGTTTACAAAGTGTTCCCGTTCGACTTAATGGAGGCGAGTCGCTTGAGCAGGTCGCTGTGAAAGTGTCTCTTGCAGATCGATCAATCTTTGTGTTCGCAACGTTTTGGGATTCCTGAAGCAAAGTCCTTTTTTTGGTTCAAGACAGGCTCAAGCTGTAAAGTTTATTATTAATAATTAGCTTGAATTGGTAATTATTTCCATACTCACAATTTAGTGCCCAAATAATTCTAGATGCGAACAATTAATTGTCTTACGGTTTAGCTTTAATATTTAGGTTTAGTCTGTAAGTTCATTAGTATTTCGTAAGTAAATATAAGAAAAAAGATATAAACATAAAAATTACAAAATTCACTGAAGGCAAATTCCAATTCCTCACTTGAATATTTCAAAGGCAATTAAATTCAAAGCAAGACTTACACAATAGGCCTATACATGCTATCTACCTCTACAGCTAGCTCTTTGTACCGGTTGGGTGATAATGTTTGGCTCATTTGTTCGAGGGGCTTGCACGCAATATCCTCCCCCTCATGTCGCCTCAGCTTTTGTTTCGGCGTCATCTTCCGTTTCCACATCTAACAGTGCAAGCTTGACGACAGGTCTCCGTAGTACACCAGTCGAAGTCACCACCTCAGCTTGTCGCACCGTCCCATCCTTTCCTGGATACGTACGCACTACCCGACCTCTCAACCACCTATTCCTAACCTTCCCATCCGCTATGACTACCAACTCACCCTCTTTCACTGGCCGGACATTTTGGAACCACTTAGTCCTCCTTGTGATGGTCGGCAAGTATTCGGTGATCCAACTGCTCCTCAGTGACTCACCTTCGCTGATTGGATTTTTCACAGGTTGTCGTACTCCGGTGGAACTTAGCATCAGGAAATGGTTTGGGGTTATCGCTTCTTGGTCTGATGCCTCCAGGGAAACGAAGGTCAAAGGCCGTGAGTTAATCATTTTCTCGGCTTCGGCAAAGAGTGTTGCCAACGTTTCGTCATCCAGTTTACGTTCCGAAGGAATTGCTCCAAGAGCCGATTTAATGGACCGAACCATCCGTTCCCAGCAGCCTCCCATATGTGGCGCTGAGGGTGGATTAAACTTCCACTGTGTGTTTGTGTCCGTGAACGTACTACTTAGCTCCGTGGTGATTTCCTCTATTTCTTTGGTCAACTCACGGCTGAGTCCGACGAAATTGGTCCCGTTTTCGGAATAAATTTCTAGTGGAGCCCCACGTCGAGCAATGAACCTTCGCATTGCCTTTTTGCAAGAATCGGCAGTCAGGCTACTTGCTACCTCAATGTGAATGGCTCTTATTGTCAAGCACGTGAACACTACTCCCCAACGTTTAGCTGCGCTTCGTCCAAGCTTGACCAAGTACGGCCCGAAATAATCGACTCCGATGAAAGTAAAGGCGCGAACATACGGCGTCAATCTTACTGTCGGTAACGGCCCCATCTTCGGTGCCACTGGAACAGACTTGTATACTCGGCACCACATACATCGAGTTTTCGATTTACGTACTCGTGTCCTCAACTGAGATATAAAACCTTTGGCGTACTTCGTTCACCACCGTTTCATCGTTAGCATGGCGAAATTCACGGTGATACCAATCAACAAGAAGCTCTGTCACTTGATGTTCTCGTGGCAGTATTATCGGGTACCTAGTGTCGAATGGTAAATACTCTGCGGCTCCGATCCGACTGTCTACTCGGAGAATGCCATGGTCATCCAGCATCGGTGGCAGCTTCCCAATGTTACTCGAACGCTCCAGTAGCTTCTGTGCAGTTCCTGTTTCCATGTTACGCTTCATGACAGCTACTTCATCCGGATAAGCTTCAGACTGTACTAGCTTCCACAAAGTCAATTCTGCCTTCTGCAGCTCTTCTCGGCTTAACTCCTTGGCTGTTTCTCGAACCCTACTCTTAGAAGCTTTACGGAGGTTATCGATGAATCGATGGACATACGCAACGCATCGTTTTAAACGCTCAAATTTAGAGAACCGTTCGAATTCCACCATCGGTTTGATGACGAAATGTGAACAGACATAGGCTGGTCGGAGTTCCTCGTCCGTTCCTGCTACGTTTTCGTCCTCCCAAATTCCAACATGATCGTACAAAAATGCAGGGCCTCGATACCATCGACTTTCTCTATCTATTGATGGACCTCTTCCCCACTTTGTTGCTTCGTCTGCAACGTTGGTTCTCGTTCCAATCCATTTCCATTCATCTATCGTTGATAAACTTAGGATTTCGTTTACTCTGAAGGCGACAAATTGGCGGTACCGCCGTGAGTCGGATTTTATCCACGCAACTACCGTTGTAGAATCACTCCAGAAGAAAGTACGAGTGATTTTCACGGAATGCTGATCCTCGATAGTTTTCCTGAGACGAGCTCCTATCAAAGCCGCCATTAGCTCCAGCCGTGGCATCGAAAGTGATTGTAAAGGTACCACTTTGGTTTTTGATGAGACAAGAGTACACCGAACTTCTCCCCTATCGACGATTCGGAAGTATGCGACGGCGGCAAATGCTAGTTCACTCGCATCGACGAAGATGTGTAGTTGAAGCGAATCGTAGCTGATTAGATCGTATCCTGGAAAGTAGCAACGATCGATCTTTACTTTGGTCATCTCTCGTAGTACCTTCAACCATTGATTCCAGCGGTCGAATAACTCAGATGGAATCTTTTCATCCCAAGCTATGTTCTCCCTCCACGTATCTTGAACGATCACTTTCCCGTGAATGACAAAGGCAGAAACTAGTCCAAGGGGATCATAAAGACTCATCACCACGCTCAGTAGCTCTCGTTTACTCGGAATAACTTCACCTTCTATTAGCTGTCGGAGCTCTTCGCGTAAGCAAAGATCAAATGAGAATACATCGTCTTCTGGTGACCAAATCATTCCGAGCAACCGCTCAAACTTGCAATCTTTGCCGACTGCAAATTGCTTGACCGCAGCTGGATTGGCCTCTCCAATGCGCTCGAGGACTGCCAGTCTGTTTGACATCCAGTTTCTAATGAAGAAATCAGCTTTTCCGTGCACCGTGGAAACTTCTGTGGCTATCTGAACCGCTTCCTCGATGGTGTCGACACTGTCGAGGTAGTCGTCGACGTAATGTTTGTGTTTAATTGCCGCAGCCGCCCTCGGGTACATTTTCTCGTGTTCTGTTGCATTCAAGTTTTTTACAAACTGTGATTGAACTGGTGAGCAGGTTGCTCCAAAAATGGCTACGTCAGTAACCATCACCTTGATGGGATGGTCTGGAAAATCTCTCCATAGGAATAGCAGAGCGCTTCGGTCGTTATGACGAATTAGAATCTGCAGGAACATCTCCATGATATCCGCTGATATTGCTACTTCGCGTTCGCGGAACTGAAACAGCACAGCCAGCAACGAAGTCAGAAGGTCTGGTCCTTTCAGTAGTTGATCATTCAATGAAATGCCGTCTACCTTAGCCGCCGCATCCCAGATGAGACGAACCTTGCCAGGTTTATTCGGATTCATCACAATACCAAGAGGCAAATACCATGTTCGTCGCAGATCAAATTTCTTCAATTCTTCCTTGGTTGCTTCGTGCACGTATCCTTTCATCTGGAACTCTACAATCTGCTTACGGACGGTTTCATACAATGCTGGGTACTTTTGTAGTCGTTTCTCTAAACATTTCAATCGCTTTTCTGCCATGGGCCGGCTGTCCGGTAGCTCGATGTAGTCATCGTTCCACAGTAAACCGGTTTCGAACTTTCCACTTTCAGTCCTTGTTGTAGTCTCTTCCAAAATTTTTCGTGCACGCTCCTCTTCGGCACTTTCCAAATTCGGTACTAACGCAATCCCGAGACTTTCCAGGGAGAAAAACTCTCGCACGTATTCGTGTAGATCGGCGGTCGCAGTTTGAGCACAAATATGCATCTGCCGATGTTGTAGCTGGTCTCCACCTCGTATGCTGCCATAGACTGCCCAGCCAATACGAGTCTTTGATGCTATTGGCTCTTGTGAACGGCCTTCCCGCAGTTTGAGTGTTGCAAGGAGATGTGAATTGTTGAGTCCGATCAATATTCCTGGAGTAGCTGACTTAAAGCTCTTTACGGGCAGCTTTCTTAGGTGTTTGTACCGATCTGTCATCTCGTCAAAGTTCAAAGATTGTTCCGGCAATCCCAGGCCATTCACGGTGAACGCACCTCCAAGTTTGAAACGCTTGCTGCTACCTTGTGCCGAAATCTCCATCTGCACCATCCGTGCGTCTGATATCGTTTTATTGATGCCACTTGTCCACTGTATGCAAAGTGGCTCGGATTGTCCATCTAGACCCAGAGTATCGGCGACTGTTTGATCGACTAACGTTACTGACGATCCGTCGTCAAGAAAGGCAAAGGTGTTGACCTCACCGTACTTCCCGTAAAGCGTAACAGGAAGCACGCGGAATAGCGTAAGTGGAGCTGATTTCTGATGAACTGTTACCGTAGCGCTTGTTGTCTGTGCGGTTCTTGAATCTGCCGATGGCTCGTAGTGCAGTAACCGATGATGCAACTTCTGGCAACCGTTGACTCCGCATGCATTCCCGTTGCATGGCCAACGGAGATGTGGCTTCAAACATCGTCGACAAAGTTTGTGATCCTTCACTATGCTCCAACGGTTATCAAGTGTGAGTCCCTTGAACTTTGAACACTCACCAACTTCATGATTTTGTCCATTACACACGGGACATTTCTTGACTTCCTCTGTTTTCTTAGTGTTTGCTACTCGCTCCTTCCTTTCCGTATGTTCATCACCACTGGTCACCGACGCCCCGTCTCGCTCCGTTTCCGTATGCGCATTCACATAGGCTTTCTCCTTCGCTCTCAAACGGTCTTCCTTGAGACTATGCTGTGTTATACCGGATAGAGTCACGCTACTAGTGGCAGATACCACACGAGCCATATACTCGCTGAAAACGTTGAGGTCTACCACCCGAAACTGTTGTTGATACATCGCCCAGTTGAATTTCACGTTTGCTGGCAACTTGTCTACAAGCTCCTGTAATAAGGTGGGATTTGATAGATGCCACTCTAATCCGACTGCCTTCAGATGTCCGCATAAATTCTGCACTATCAAGCCGAAATTCACCAGTGTTCCCAGCTTGTCCGGTTTAGGAGGAGGAGTAGCCCTAATCTTCATAACCATGTTGTGCACGATTTGCTCTGGGCGACCGAACAATATCTGTAACGTTGACATCACCTGTGGAACCGTGGACGGGTGCAGTAGAAAGCTGCTAACGGCATCTCTGGCGGTTCCCTTCAAGGCACGTTGAAGTCGAAGTAGGTTTTCGGAGTCGGAGTATCCACAAGCCTCCGAGGAATGTTGATAGCTGCTAAAAAACAGAGGCCAGTCGATAGGATCCCCCGAGAAGACAGGCAATTCCTTCGACAGTACTTGTCTTGCAGCCAACTGTTGTTGAGTTGGATGAAGGGCTTCGTGCTGGAGATTGCTACCCGGAATCACAATATTGGGTAGGTCAGGAATGTAGCTTGCCAACGGTGGCGCGCGCTGAGATGTTTGTGGTGAGATTGGGGTAGAATATGAAGATCGACCTCTGATTGGAGTCGAAGGTGTTGAGGGGTGGTAGTCAGGCATGTGGTGTATAAGTTGAGGGTCTTTATTTCTAACGCTTGGAATAGGTGGTGCAAAACTTACCGGATAGGAACCTGCCTCAAACTTACTGTTCCCTGGGAATCTCTCCGGTTGTAGGAAAATGGGTCGATCCGGGTGCTCCCGCTGTACACGAATGGGAACGTGGAGGTCGGGATTCATGCTTGTTGCTTGCTGCTGCTGTCCACTAAACGAATCCAGCTGGTTCTTCAACTGTTGTTCTGCAGCTCGTAGATGATCTATCTCCGCATCTCGTCGGTTCAATTCCTGCTGTCGTTGTGCTTCCATCGTGGTTTGCCTGTCCGTAATCTGCTGCAACTGCTTTCTCATTTCTGCTTCTTGCCTGCGAAGTTGGTCCACATCCGCATCCTTCTGAAGCTGCAAAACCTTTATCTGGTCTACAAGTTCCAGCTCCCGTTTTCTGCGCATTTCAATGTCCTGTCGATGACACAATTCTAACTCGTTCATTTTCCGGAGATTGCCCGTTTCGCTTTGCCACCGGTCGTAAGGTAAAACTGCCCTGCGCAGTAGTTTCGGTACTGTTCCAGTGTGTGATACGACAGGCTTAGGTTCGTCCAGAATATTCCGCAACGGTTGAAGGTCCACCAGCGAAATGACATCACCTCCTACAGCTCCATCGAGTTCCGCCTCGCCAATAGAGATACCGCCAGTCGAAAAGTTGATATCGTTGAAATTAAATCGATCACTTGGGAGATGGAAAGGCTCCTGTTCCAAAGTTGGAGTAGATGTTTGTTGCTTGACTGGAGCTTGGTCTGGCTTAGACGTCTCTACAACGACGTTGAGCCCAGTATGGTTGGCTACATTCCCCTGCTGAACGATCCAATCTTTTACCCGTCTCGCTGTTGATCGGTCGGAACGACGACTCCTGACACTTTTTGGCAATCTCGTCTGCCTCTTCTTACTGGTTAAGAAGATCGCGCTTTTTAGCAATATACTGCTTATCACGTTCCATCTTCTCCTTGGTAGCCCTTTCGTTCCAAAAGTCGTTCGAATCCTGCTGTTCCTGATGAGCTTTTTCTTGCGTTTATTTCTCTTCCTCGAGTAACTCCATTCTTGGGCTAATACAGCTCTCCATTGCACTGGAAGCACTCGGATGTCCGATGGCAGAGCTCGGTGGCGGTACAGTGTTACGTATAATACAGGCTTTACACGTAAGCGATCCAGTTTGGAGATCAAGGACGATCTGGGAGGCTGCTACGCATACCGCGTCCCAGACGTCCCGGTCTTGACACATCCTCTGGACCAAGTTATCCGGAGTCGTGTCGCGACCGCATACGGCCATCATGCCGGATCTCGCGCCGTCGAAGCGAGGACATGCGAAAAACACATGTTCTGAAGTTTCTTCGACTCCCGCGCACTCACTGCATGCGGAGGACTGTGCATGCCCATATTTATGCAGGTATTGTCTAAAACAGCCGTGGCCAGACAATATCTGCGTTAAGTGGAAGTTCACTTCACCGTGTCGCCTACCGACCCACCCGGTTAGTTCCGGGATTAGTCCCGGAATTGGGTCCACCGACCTTTGGTGGAGTTGTTCCATTCCCTCTGCCACTTAACCATGGATGCGGCTCTAGTGGTCTTTCGGATACCTCTTGTTCCACGTTGCTCGAAGCACTCTACGTCCTCTTTTATGACGATGCCTATTGGCATCATCCCCGCTAGGACGCAGACCGCGTCGCATGATACCGTTCGGTATGCACTCACCACTCTTAGGCACATAAGCCTGTGTGTACTCTCGAGCTTATTTGCGTAGCTCTTGGTACTCAAGGCGGTGATCCATGCCGGCCCGCCGTACCTAAGTATGGACAGGGCGACACTGGCCAGGAGTTTACGCTTACTCCCTTGCACCGCCGAGCTATTCGACATCATGCGGGATAATGCCGATAAAGCCATAGAGGCTTTCTTGCAAGCGTAATCGACGTGACTGACAAAGGACAGCTTGTCGTCGATCATAACCCCAAGATACCTCAAGAACCTCTTCGATTCTACTGTGCAGTTACCTGCACTAATCGTCGCATGTTGCTCCGATTTTCGATTGTTCACCACCGTGACCTCGGTCTTATGGTGGGCTAGCTCCAATTGCCTGGAGCTCATCCATCTCTCCACAATGCCAATGGAGTGTGAGGCCGTTAACTCGACCTCCTCGATGGATTCACCA